>CM055067.1:22106-121118 GCA_029204045.2 Tillandsia leiboldiana | reverse complement strand
TCCTCTCTCTCTCTCTCTCTCTCTCTCTCTCTATTCTCTCTCTAGAATTAGGGTTTATTTCTTCTTGATAATTTTAATTTCCATTTTGGTTTTCTTGTTCCTATATATTTCTACACTTCCTACGCTGTTCTTCGTAATCACCATTTTCTTGATTCATGTAACTACGCTTTCATTCTTGTCTTTTCCACTGATGATCAAGGGCCTCCCTTATGATCCCCCTTCTCGTGATTCTGGTTGGCGAGTGACCGGTCAATTAATGTACTATTTCATTTTCCTATTTCGGCTTTCCTGATCTTTGAAATTTCTGAAATACATTAAAGCATTGCCCTAGCTAGCTGCCGACTCCTTTTTTTTTCTTTGTTTTTTGCCCACTCAAATATTTCGAACCTCCTCATAATGTGTGTTTCTTTTCAAGAACTTGCTAGTTTTTATAAACACATCTATGCACGAAGTGGCGGAAAATTTTAGAAAAGTAATTCCGTTAACCATTTTAAAAATCTTTCTACTCATTAATTAGATGTGACATACTTAAATTTTCCATAAAATGTTTTATTTGACATACCATTAGTGTTGCGTTAGATGTTTAAAATATGGGAAAGTAGTTTTAGACCTTGGGGCCATGTCAAAGATTTCAAAAGATTGATCAGCACTCGAAATACTTTTTATGGCCGGAACAAGTTTATATCATATTCAGGCCTTCTTCATGCATTATTCATGTTCATATTGATTGCTAAATTGCATAAACATAGCATTCAAACAAGTTGCAACAACGGGAAGTTCTTCCCATTTTGTTTGTTCTTTATTGACCAAGGGCACGACAACTTGAAGAATTCTCTCTATTTTTGTTTTTCTTAAAAGCAGAAGTTCGAAGCATTTTCTGTTCCAAACATATTTCCCCGAAGATGTGCATTTCTCAAACTAATTGTTTAGGTCATTATGCTGTCTTGTATTTACTCTATTACGGTGCTTATTTGACGGAAGAAAAATAAGAACTACAAATGATGCTGATTGTTAAAGTTGATAGTTTACTTTCTTGTTGCTCTTAAGTTGTGCTTCTCTAACTGCCAAATCGCATGGTCTTTTTTTTCTTTTTTTCTTTTTCTTCTTTCACATCCTCGAAAACATCCTTGAACATTACGAGCATTACCCCTATGCTGAAAAAGGTGCTCATCTCAGCTGATCCTAAGTTGCAGGTACTTTTGATAGCCAAGTGTGGATGAGTCACCATATAATGTGCTTTTTTTTGCAAAATTCATTAGTCTTATGGAATCTATACTCAGTTCGATATGGTTTGCAGAATAGGGATGGGATCGCTAAACACTACTTGCTCTAAAATATAGTATGATGGGGGTAGTCTTTATTGGCATGATTTATATGAATAGAAACAATTCACTTGAAATGCAAAATGTAAATAAATGAAAATATCATATACATACACATTTATGTACATACATATATATACTAGTATATATGTATGTGTATACTGATATTTGTAGATATGCTTCTCAATATGATTCCAATATAGAGTTAAGAGGATTGCATGGATCACCTGTTCTGCCATTCCAATTTGCTAGTGATCCACAAATCAAGACACTTGTTCCAATTCGAAATTCAGAGGGTATTTTACAAATTAGGTAACCGTGGTTTGTCCTGTGTTAAGCCCAATCTAATTCTTTTTAGCATAATCTTTTAATCACTTGTTTAGTCATTCAGCTCATTTTTATTTATAAGTGAATCATGCTATGTGTGTACTGGGAGATGACAAGTATTTTATCTCTATAGGGTAACTGGTGCCTCAAGTACAACAAACTGAAAGTAAATATTGATTCCATACAGAAAAGTCATAGGTAAGCTTCATAAAAATGGAAAAATGGCATATATAAGAACATGCTCATATTGGCTTGATTTGATAATTTTAGGTACCTTACGGGAGAAGAGCCTAACTCATTGAAATTCAAAGAAGTACAACAACTCGAGCAACAATTGGATAGTTCCATGAAGCTTCTAAGATCAAGAAAGGTACATTTAAGACAGACATCACTTTGCTTCAATTCTTCCATAGAAAGTTCATTACTCATACTGTGAATGAACTGTTGTACTTTATGATCACCACAATCCATCATGACCTGAAAAATTCGACTACCTATTAATCAAAAATAATTTGATTTATAGCTCTTTTGCTGATATATTGAGACTATAAAAAATGGACAGATTTATAGTCAAAAACACAATTTTACAAAGTTTTCCACACAAGGAGTATCAGGTTTTCATGAATTTTGTATTAAAATTCTAATAGTGTAGACAATGTATGCTTTTAAATCCACCTTATTTATCTTGCCAGTTGATGAAAGGATGAAAGACTTTTGGCAGTCTGCTTCGTTGGTTTGTATATAGTAAGTAGTTTCAGATGTAGCTAAAAATTCTTAGAAGTTGATCATCATGTCAGTCCTTTAATAATAACTTTAGATCGTGAAGTCTATTGTAATACGATAGTATTCTTCCTTCCTGGGAAAAAGACTATTGGGTAGAAGATTAATGCTCTGGCTAATTGCCTCCAAAAATTTTTTTGCAGTTATGTTGTATAAAGTTCAACGACTATTCCGCTGATCAGACATGGTCTTTCGTGAGTAATCTGATCACATTTTCTTTTATATATGGCTATTGATGACACTCACGGGATTTTTTTATCTGGTGTAGAGCCAATTAATGCTTGATTCGATCTCCGATCTTCAGAAAAAGGTTATCTCAAGAAAAATCTGTCTACCATTCATTACCATCAGCTGTGGGTAAGTTTGGTATTTTCTTGTCTTGTATCTTACAATGCATAAATATGATAATAATAACTTGCTTGCTTCTGATCTGTTTATGCTTTCTATTTTCATCTTTCATTATGTTCATGTTCTGGTTGGTTATAGGTTTATAGGTTTATTGATTTTTTTCTCCGAAATATTGTTATTGTTGTATTGATATCTGTATTTTGTCGACAATTTTTTATTATTTAATGTGCACCGCGAGATCATTTGTGATGGAGTTGTGCATTAGAACTTAAAATTGTCTACCAAGCGGCGCCCTCTATCTAGGGGGGGGGGGCGCGGCGGCGGGGGGCGCGGCGGCGGGGGGCGGGGCGGGGATGACGACAGGTAATGGAGAAACCGAAGGAAGCAAGATAGGAGCATCTGCCATCTGCCAGAGCGGGAGCAACAACAAACATGCTCAAGTTCCTCACAACACTCTTCGTCCCTATGAACTTAGGCTCTTCCTCCCTTAAACATCAGGTACCTCTCCTGCAATAATCCTTTTCTACCTACCTAGTTGGTTTATAAGTTGTACTACAGCACGATAGTGTGATGAGATTGTAGGTCGCTTAGATTTTAAACTAGATAAAAAATATTGACTGTTAGTGGGGGCAACCAAAATGTAAATGCATAAGCAGTCTCGGATACATCTATCTACCCCCTAGCACAATATGATTGGAGTCGCCCCCTAGAGGCCTCCCCATGGTCAGGCATGTTATTGATTGACACCGAGTTTAGATGCTAAGACGGCACGTAGGGCATGTGTGTACATGCGTGCAAGGGAGTGCGCACATGGGCGAGCGGTGTTTCTTTTTGTTCGTGCGTGCGCAAATATGCAGGGACTTTATTTGTGTGCGGATAGTTTCGTTGTTTGTGTTTGCTTTGCTGCATAACCGCCCATGGGTGTGCGTGTGCTCGTGGCGAAGTCAAATATAGACATGCTCGTACTTTCAACCACACAGTATCCAAAACTCGATAATTTCTAAATTTAAAAAAACACCTGATTACTTACTGGGTCGGGGGATGCACTGAAATGTATGATGCGATGGAGGATAAACGACATACTTGGCACCCGGTGCAGGTGATAATGTCTTCAAACTAGTGTTTGCATTGTGGTCATTTAATTGTTGATATCTGATTCACAATTACCTGTGCCTATACTAACGTGTAACGTGTGTATCCAATGCGCACAAGTGGTTTCATGGTTTCAAGCACGTAGGATTTTCTCTGTATACATGTGCATATGTACGGATGCGTGTGTGTGCGTGCACAAAGTGTGCTTGGTATTTTGATGTAGTTCTTAGATGGTTAGCTCAGAAAATATTGGGGAGAACATTTGCCGTGCTCTTTTTTGAGTTTACTATGACACATGCACCAACAAGCCACAACAACCCGCTATCCCCCTGCACCCACCACACTGACCCAAAACGCACCTACACCTCTAAGGATATCTAAAATTTTATTCAAATTCGAACAAATTTATATTTTAACAATTTAAATTTAATATTTTTTGAAATATTGTAAAAAAAAAATAATTATGGATATCTAAAATTTTATTCAAATTCGAATAAATTTATATTTTAACAATTTAAATTTAATATTTTTTGAAATATTGTAAAAAAAAAATAATTATTTTAAATTTGAATTTTGAATTTGAATATGATTTTTTTAAATATGTCGGATTCAAATTTTGAGTTTGATAGTCAGTTGGATTCGGATACCTCTACACCACCCCAACCCAAACTACATGCCTCCCGTACACACACACACGCCCCACCCCCTACACACACCCACACACACCTGCACCCCCAACCCACCCCCTACACACACACAACCCCCACCCACACCAGCACCCCCGCCCCACACACACCCCCACCCCCTACACCCACACACCTCCCCCCTACACCCACACACCCCCTACACCCACACACCCCCACACCCGACCCACTCCCTAAACACACACACCCGTACCCCCGCCCCACCCCCTACACACACACACCCGTACCCACACACCTCCGCCCCACACCCACACACCCACACACTCCCGCCCCACCCCCTACACCCCTACACCCACACACTCCCGCCCCACCCCCTACACACACACACACACACCCCCACACCCGACCCACTCCCTAAACACACACACCCGTACCCCCGCCCCACCCCCTACACACACACACCCGTACCCCCGCCCCACCCCCTACACACACACGCCCGCACCCCTTACACACCCGCCCAAACTACATGCCTCCCGTACACACACACACCCTTACACACCCGCCCAAACTACATGCCTCCCGTACACACTCACACACCCCCACCCCTTACACACACCCTTACAGCCTCCCTTTACATGCCGCCCGTACTCGCACACCCTACCGCCGCCCCCCTACAGGGCCCCCTCCCCCACAACACACACAGCGCACTTACTCCTACAACTCGCTGTCCCTGTCATCGGCACACAAATGCAGACTCATCCACTTACAGCACACGCTCAAACTTTTCTCATACCAAGCAGTGACAAGTATTAACTGTTTAACTTAATACTAGGAACTACGAAAGCTAAGTGAATCTGATAACAAAAGGTAAGGATTCACCTGAGATTACAAATGAAAATCATATGAAACACATAACAGCCATTAACAAGCATCATGAAATGCAGAACATCATCCTTATTGCATTGAAAAAAATGGTGAACTACTCTAAATATATATTTTAACGCTCAAAAAGTTAAAACATTAAGATTGTCTAGCACACACGGTTAAAAATAGTTATACTAAAAGCTTGTCACATAGTGCCGCTTGTTCCTGTTCACCTTTCAACCAAATGGGGGGCAGCCAGGACAAAGTATAATAGCATACTCAAATACAATAGCTAGTAAGTGCTCAGCTCTACTTTTTTATGTCTTACAATAATTAAATGGCTGCAATACCATGTAATACCATATTACTAAAAGAGCAATGCTACATGTACACCCCGAAGGGGTGTACATCATACACCTCCACTATTTTAATAGTGGCGATATTTTTTACGGGTCACATCAAGTGACCCATCATCACACCTCCACCCTTAGATGGGTGGGGTGTATGATGTACACCCCGAAAGGGGTGTACACATAGCATTTTCCTTACTAAAAATGCAAGTTATCAGCAGTGCAAGTGGAGAGTGAAGCACTAACAAGAATCTCACTAGCTATACCATCTTATATTTGCACGCTAGAGAGTGAGACATAAGTTCTATCCTTTTCTTCCTAAATGCACATGGTATTAACAAGACACAATATGCAGTTTCATTGTCAGTAGCTTAGAAAATACAACTTCAAAAAATGAGTCTATTTTTAACTAACGTATTTATAAAAATAAATGATACCATATATGGAGTGATGAATGAGGCAGAGAGTAAATTTAGTCATTATCCAATTTCTCTTCGCAGTCACAGTCACTTTGATTAAGAAAATGTTCCCTGCAAGAGTCAATAACCAATCAGCACAACTTTCCAAGCAAAAGATTGGTTTTCCAAGTCAGCGTTCCAAATTAGTCACTCCAGCTACTAATGACATCTTACTATATTTTCACTAGAAAATAGATGAAGAGGTGCAATTTGCATGCAGAATTTGGTTGGACCCAAAGCATTAACAATAAAAAATTTTGGACCAACAGTAATTGTTGAAGCAAAAAACCTACAATCGCTTAAGACAAGATTTCTCGGGTCGGTTGGAAAAGGCAACACAGATTTAACATAAAGCAGCGACCTCAAAACCACCAAGCCGAAACAAGTTATTAATTCTCTTGTTCATAAAAACAAATCAGTCAGTGCATAATCCTAAAATGTAGGTGCAGATGATACCTTAATCTTTCACATAGACGCGACAAGGAATCTGCACCTGTCCGAGTTGCAACATCCTCGATTAGGAAAGCATTGGACAGATTGACACTCTCAGCAAGCTTGAACTCACACAATTCCTTCAATGAGCAAGCATCTGTTAAAACAGCTGAATGACCACCACCTGCTGCCAATCTCCTCACCTCTCCCACACACCTTCCGCATAAAAGAAAAGAAATCACCAACCCAAATAATTTGCTAAAGCAAGAGAAGGCTTGAGAGAAAAGTTAAAGAAAGCCCCACCAATCAACAGGAGAAGGGTACCACGCATAAGTAGATTTATCATTCGCTGCCTGGCCATAATTGTTATAGCCCCATCCATATATCCTCCCATCCCTCATGGAGACAAGGGTGTGAGAATGACCGCAAGCCACAAGTTGCACCCCAGATGGTATGATAAATGCTGGGAGATTACGCAGCAGCATCTCAGACGCATTAAGTGTGCACGAGAAGAGGCCATTTTGGGGGCCTAGACCCAACTGCCCTGCTTGCCCACCACCCCACGCATAGAGGGCACCTTCTGCAGTTACAGCACATGTATGCACACCACCACAAGCAACATCCTTAATGACTATACTGTCAAGAGCAACCACTCGTCTTGGAAGTAGCTCTTTATCTCCATATTGAAGGGAGCAATGTCCAAGCTGCCCCATACTTCCCAGCCCCCAAGTGTACCTGAAAAATCCAAAAGATCAAGGGGGCCCAAAAAAAAAAAAAACAGATTCAACAAACTGTGAAGGTTATTCATCTTCTCAAATCATCAATCATCATTAGAGAAGGGCTTAAGAAAGATACAGAAATAAGTCATAACAAATACAAAATTGACATAGGTGCCTAGAAGCAAATGGAGTTTTCATATGTTCACAATCAAGTATAAGCATTATGTGAACATCAATCAAGAGTGGCACAAGAGAAAAAAATTCAGCAATATGACGCTCGTAGAATTTTATGGCTTCGAAGTTGTTTGGAAATAAAACCCTCAGAAAACAACATCAATATTGCTTTTACTTTTAGTTTGGGCCTGATATACTTGATGCAAGTTACATATCATCGAATCTTAGAAAAAGGCATAGAATTTTAAGCACTATAAGTCATGCAAATCTAAATCAAAGATATACAATGCCATCGAAGACAAGACTACCAAATGCCCTAGATAATTAAGATGTAAAAGAACATAAACAATTTACCTTGGAAACTTTTTAAAAGAATAGACAACTGAAATCTATACATCATCTAATTAACTGCTCTGGAATCTCAAAGTCTGAAATAGGAAACATTTCAGAGATAGTAATTCTAGCATAGTCACTTTATGCATTGTTGATGAGATCAGACAAATAATGAGTAGGTGTAATATCACAAGTACATGAAGTAAAGATTATATCACAAGTACATGAAGTAAAGATTAGCAGACAGTGGTATAAAAGGCAATACTAATTGAAAAGTACAGTATCTTTCTTGCTAGGTCTGAGCAGCCTAGTAGCAAGTCCCCATTTTTCTCTTATTACTTCTATTAGCCACTTCCGTCCACTCTTATCTTGTGGAAATCAAATAAACTCTTATCTTGTGGAAATCAAATAATGCAACCGGAAGCAATTACATGATAATTAATCACTCATCTATGATTTTCTATTAAAGATGCAACTGTACTATTATACCTCTTGAGTTTTGATTTTGAGCTGGTAACAGACCACAATAGACAAATAATCAGCACTCATAAAAGATTAAGTATAGAAGAAATATTATGATGTCACAGAGATCAAAATGTTTATTTGCTAGCCAATGGAGATATCTTTTAGAGCGCGTTTGGTTCGCGCTATGTAGCATTACAGGTTATGTCGACATAACCAGATATTTGAGATTACTGAATCGGATTACTACTTATCTTGTATTACCGCGTTTGGTTTAATACAGTAATATAATATTGAATTACAGTGTATATAGAATTATTATGTTTGGTTCATATTATAAAATTCAGTAATCCTAACAATAATAAATAGTCTATTCCAAAATTACCATTTTAGTCAAATTTAATATTATTTTTTATTAAACTATAACTTTAATATAATTTGTAATTGAATTTAAAATTTGAATTTAAATTTAAAATTTGAAATATTAAATTTTAAATCTGAATAAAAATATAAAATTTAATATTTTAATTTAAAATTTTAAAATTTTAAATTTGAAATTTTAAAATTTTAAAATTTAAATTTATATTTTTAAAATTTAAAATTTGCAATCTAAATTTAAAATTTCAAAATTTTGAATTTTAAAATCTAAATTTGAAATTTCAAAATTTTGAATTTTAAAATCTAAATTTGAAATTTAAAATTTAAATTTAAAATCTAAATTTGAAATTTAAAATTTAAAATTTATAAATTTTTTAATTAAAATTTTAAATTTCAAATCTAAATTTGAAATATAAAATATAAAATTTAAAATTTGAGAATTCAAAATTTTAAATTAAAATTTTAAAAATAATGTATTAAAAAGGTCCAGGGGTTCGAGAGTGAAATTATAATTTAAATAATATGCAATATTACCTGCCTTCAATAATGTGAGATAGATACTCGCACCCCCTCGGTAATATTTTCGGTGTAATCTTGCACAATTTGTAATGCTACATTACCGAACGGATTACAAACGGGATAAACCAAATACAATAATCCTGATAGGATTACCTGTAATCTTGGCAAGATAACCCGAACCAAATGCCCCCTTAGGTAGAAGTGTACATACGTTACTTGAACATAGCATATTTTGCAACAGATACCTAGACTTATGCTATCAAGGAGAACTAACCTAAAAAGATCAATTGAAGCAGTTTATTGATACAAATCGGCAGAACAACCAAAAGTAGTTGCATAGAGTGATGAAGGATGATGAAAGACAACCAAAATGAAAACACATTCAACCAACTAGTAGTTGATATTACATGGTTTGAGGATGTGATAATTGAAAGCAAGGATTTCAGTGCCCATCAACACCGGCTGTATCCACCGTGTTTTATGTTGCTGACAAAATATCAACGCGATACAACCCCCATACCGGCCAATGGCATGGGTCAAAACTCTCTTTTCTTTAAAATTAGATAGTTATCTCAATAAAGTTCAAAATTTTAATAAAAATATATAATAAGCAATTAGAATATTTTGGTGCCCAAAAAAAATAAATATTTCATGCCATTATGCGTCGGCACAGGCATTTTATGTGATTGGCACACATTGGCATGGCACAGCACGTGTCGTGCCATTCGTGCCATGCCAGCAAGTTTTCGATATGATTGTGTTACGGCACTAAAATCCTTCATTGAAAGCAACTAGATATCTAACAAAAAATTTTGTTGGTTTATGCACTATCTTATATTCTAACTATGTTGAAAAAAGCTTCTTAGAAGTCCTTAGTGCTACTTGTATCATGCGAGCAAACCACATTATCTTATCTCTGAAAGAAGAGTCAACTGCAAAAATCAGCATCCTTTCAAATAACTTACACCTCGCCATATTCTGAGATTGCTGCAGTATGGTACTCCCCGCATGACACATGTATGATCTTCACAAGCTCAGGAGGTTCGTCTAGGAACTTAGCATAAGCACTCAATAGACGAGCTCCCTGCAGTCCCTCACAAGTGAAGCCTCTGCCAAGCTGACCATACTCATTGTAGCCTGGTTTGTCAGAACAGTGGCACACATCTAAGTAAATAAGAGGCAATAATTCCTAAGAAGGATAGGTAGTTGTTTGCCCCTAAGATCTAGCTTTACAAGTACCACAACAGCAGAGCAAAAAAAAAACACACACAAAAAAAAACAGCAGCAAAGCACATGCTTATGCATTGTGTTGTAGCAAAAAAAAACACACACAAAAAACAGCAGCAAAGTACATGCTTATGCATTGTGTTGTCCTAATGTAAAAACAAGAGATTAGGGACAAATTCTGAACTCAAAGATACATCTCCAAAAAGAGTCCTCCAACATGTGACAAATCATCAAAACACCTAATGAGAAACAAGGCTTGAAAACATGCTTGATGGAAAACAGAGGACAACCAAAAGTGAAGTTATATATTCTTTATTACCCCATGCTTGCAGAAGGCCATCCTCAGATAGGACTACAACATGAACTGCTCCACAAGAAACCTGACGAATAACCTGCACACAAAAGAAATACAACAAGAATTTGCAAACTGCCAAATGAACTAGAAAAGGCAAGGAGATGACGAGGATACATTAATGCATTTCTTGACTAGCATAAGTAAACATTTTATATGATGCATAGTTAAAAAGACAGGGATATTAACTATGTGTCACTTGAATTTTATTTTTTTTTGGAAAAAGAGAAAGGGTTGTGAGAAAAAGAACCTTTATTATTTCAAACACCTCTAAATCTACAGGGAACAAGACAACAAATTTTAATTTTTCTATTACATTAAAGGAGGGTTAGGGGAACCTCACGTTGACACGTGTTCCCCAACCCTGCACTTATATATATATATATATATATATATATATATATGTATATATATATATATATATATATATATATACCAAATTATTGGTGCTATCAAATTTTCTACCCTTAGATCAACTCCTTTGATCATTTTCACCCGTTAGATTTTACTATTTCCCCAACCATCTATTAAACCCAAGGGTCCACTATCATCTCAACCACATATCTTTTAATTCAAGGGTTAAAAACTTAATAGCACCAATGACTTGGTACTATTAATAGTATTCCAGCCTAGCTCTATATATATATATATATATATATATATATATATATATATATATATATATATATATATATATATATATATATATATATATATATATATATAAAATTTTATTAAATAATTTTTTTCTACTATTTTATTTTTCTTTTATTTATTGATTTATTTAAATTATTTTAATAGATTTCTCTAAAATATTTTTCACATAAGTTTTTATAAAATAATTTAATTACTAATAAGCTATTATAGAAATTTATGTTGCACATATACCAATTTTAAATATTTTTATTTAAATAGATTTAATTATAAAATTATTTTTATATAACTTTATTTGATTAATAATTAGACTAATAAAATTATATAAAAAATATAAATATATAAACTAAAATTTATTATTTTTTTCTACTATTTTATTTTTCTTTTATTTATTGATTTATTTAAATTATTTTAATGGATTTCTCTCAAATCTTTTTCACATAAGTTTTTATAAAATAATTTAATTACTAATAAGCTATTATAGAAATTTATGTAGCACATATACTAATTTAAATTATTTTTATTTAAATAGATTTTTAATTATAAAATTATTTTTATATAACTTTATTTGATTAATAATTAGACTAATAAAATTATATAAAAAATATAAATATATAAACTAAAATTTATTATTAAAATATTTTCATATCCGCAGCATCACGCGGGTCTTCTACTAGTGCAGCAATATAAGAAAAAAAAAATTATATTTTACACCTACCATAAACTATATAGGATTTAAAGGGATATACATGATTTAGTTAACCAATATAAACAATTTAAGGCTATCTAGGTGCTTGGCAAATTTTGAACTGCATAAATGAAATGATGAACCATAAACATGTACAGCTTTTTCGGGTTACAGACCATACTTTGAGTGTACTGCAGTTTAATATGAAGGATTAGAAAG
This sequence comes from Tillandsia leiboldiana, assembly GCA_029204045.2. Lineage (NCBI taxonomy): Eukaryota > Viridiplantae > Streptophyta > Magnoliopsida > Poales > Bromeliaceae > Tillandsia > Tillandsia leiboldiana. The sequence continues at coordinate 108,776 of CM055067.1, read as the reverse complement.
AGTAGCTGGAAACAAAACATATGGGCCAAACTAGGTGTCAAAAACATGCTTAGCAACTAGCAAATGACTTCTGAAAGGTTGAGGGATACTTTCCCAATAGATAGAAGCAAGTTAACCAGATCAACTACAGAAGAAAGCATTAGTTTGCAAAGAATTTAAGATAACATGCTCCTTCAGGAAAAACAACAGCAGGCAAATCGAGTAGTATTTAATTAGTATTAGTAATCATGCTTGATTCAAACAACTTTTGAGTTTTGACATACAAGGAATGATTGACCGTTCAAAAATGTTTTAAAAAAACAGTGTAATAGTACAAGGACAAAAAGACCGCTCTCCTGAGACGCAAAGGACAAATACAATCAAGCATATATATAGCACGTAAATATTTGACCTCGAAGATCCAACATATGCAGCAGTAAAATATATGAAAATAAGGATAATTAAATCTCAATTCAATAAAATGCATAGGCACATAGCTTACTGTGTTTGGAGTGAAGACCCCCCAAAATATGCGTGGAAGATTCGAACCCTGAGAGAAACATAATTGACTTATTTATGACCAACTTTATGTTACCAAATGATATAAAGAACTTCAAAAATGTGATTCACAACTGTGTAAACACAAAGCATAAGTCATACCTGATTTTGCCCCCACACCCAAAGTCTACTTCTTGATAATGTGCCATCATTTCCTCGGGGTTCTGCAATAGCAGCTGTACAGTGTGCTCCACACGACACAGCTTTCACAAATTCAGTTTGCAATAGTTTAACCATTTTGGGTTGTTTCGTGCTCTCCTCAGTTCCATCTCCTAATTGACCATAATCATTTGAACCTGCTCTTCCCCATTGAAAATGAGATGCATGAAGTATAAAGTCAGCTGTACCAAAATCCATGAAAGATAATAATACCCCAACCAGACAATCAATTACTTAAAAAGAAGAGGTTCTTGCTGTAGTATAAATCTCTCCTTCCTAAGAAGGAATTAGTAACAACTATAAATAAGCATATGGAGACAAGAAAGGATATTTTATGATATGATCAAAGACATCTATTTCATTTTTTCTTTGATGTTTTTAGATTTCAATCATTCCAAATATCATTCCACATCTTTCAAGTCAATGCTCTATAGTGACTTAAGCTAAAAACACCTAGTAGCATCTATCTACAATATAAGAATTACTATATGAGAATTAAAGATATTGATCAGATGGCTACAAAGCCCAACAACTTCAGGTGCATCGTCATGGTCCTTCAATCCTTCAATGTCAAAGTTGGATGACATTTATTTGAACATCCCATCGTTCCATATTATTTAATTATCCATTAACTCATAAGCTTAAAATTCATATGATAATGTAGTTGAATGTAAATACAACCAGATTATGCAAGGAATGGGACTAACCCCACGTGAACAATGACCCATCAAAGGCTACAGCTGCGGTGTGCTCACGACCGCAAGCAATATCCAGCCACCGCAGATTCTCTAGTCCACATTTAAAAAGCCTTGGAGAGAGGCTTTTGGGAATTCTCAGATGGCATTCCTTGCCCTTTCTCGCCGTCTGCCCACTATGGTTGTATCCCCATACATAGATTGCGCTCTTCGCGGGAAGGTTTACAACTCGAACAGTGCACAACACCTCATCAACATCCATTTTACTCAACCACGATCACCTGATAACCTAAAGTACACAATGCAGGGTTATCCATGGAGTCTAAATCAAAAGAAATCATCTGAATCAAAATAAATAGCCATCATCAACATAATCATCAAAATTTAGGGCCTTATCCATACCATGACAATAGCTCAAAATAATGTGAACGCTTCACATTATCCCGGAGTATAAGACACAAGAATAAGGAATCAAGAAAAGTGGAAAAAACCCGTGCGAATCGAGAATCTCATTGAATTCGAGATTAAAAATATATCCAGAAAAAAAAAACCAAGGATTTGATATTGAATCCCTTAAGATATCAAACTACGGATGTTCCCCTCACAAAAATTTCAAAAAAAAAAAAACGGGAAAAAAAAAACATAATCGGCGAATCGGCGAATCAGTCATAGAAACCCAAAAACAATCAAGGAAATAGCGAATCAATTATAAGAACGTTCGAAACGACGATTATACCAACGATAATAGGAACGATTCCAAATGGCAAGATTAGGATTTGAAAACCAAAAGAACTACCGAGATCTACGAACAGGAAAGGGTTTGATCGGCGAAATTCTTACCAAATAGAAGAATCTGAGACGATCAAGAAGCATACGAGGAATCGACCATTCGCGGTGCGATGTATCGAAGAGACGATAAGCTTAGGGCACCAAGAAGAGAAACATCAACAGAGATGCAAGAACAGGGGAAAGGATTAGATGTGCTCAGCTCTTACCGATTAGAAGAAGAATCGGAATGGAGACGAAGATCTCGGCGAAAGAGACGAGTCGAGAAACGGAAGAACGAGGGAGAGAGAGAGAGAGGTAGGGATGGATATAGCGGCCCAGCTCTCTCTGATGGGAGATTCCTTCTTTTGATCTCTATCTAGAAGATTCCAGGAAATTAGCTTTAACGACAGCAAGTCCTTCATACGATTTGTCAAATTGTACGCAGACCCCTCAACTATATGACGCTTGCACTAGTCCCTCACCAGCTTGTCTGATATTATAATAAACGATATATAAACTTTACCTTATGCATTTTCATTTCCAAAGAAAAAATTGTAAATTTGATTTTTTTTTTAGCTATTATTATAGTTAGTTAATTAGGATTCAATAAAAATTCGGTAGAAATATAATATAAATAAAATTTATATTATATAATTTTAAAATTTATTAAAAAAATTAGTTAAAAAATAAATAAATATACGATTTATACGAATAAGTTCACCAATTAAAAATTTAAGATAAAAAATTTGACTATTAAAAAAAAAAATTAAAATTTATACTATTAGCATTAGCATAAACATTATAATTTTTAAAAATAATTTAATTAATTTATTAAAAAAATAAATAAATAATCAATTTTTATAGATTTTTTTATAAGAGAACAAAAAAAAATTGACCAATAATTAAAATATTAAAAAAAATAAAAAAAATGAGATTAAAGTCACCCAAATTATAAATTAGTATAAAAATTTACAAAATCACATATTTACAAGATCACAACTGACAAACTGGTGCTGGAGATGAAGATGACGAGCCGCACGCGCGGCCCGGAGGGTTCGATGGTGAGCGGCGCGCGGCCCGGAAGGGGTTCCGATGGCAAGCGGCGAGCGGCCTGGAAGGGTTCCGATCCAATGGCGACTTGGCGACGCCGCCCGGCCGGAGTGGGAGGAGGCGGGCGTGAGAGGGCGCGAGAACTGAGAACAGAGAAGAGAAGGTGGGGGTGGGGGTGGGGTGGGCCTGTGTCCTGTGATGGAATTTTTTTTTTTTTTTTTTTTTTTTTTTTTTTTTTTTTTTTTTTTAACTTTGAAAGAGGAAGGTGGTTTTATTCGGGGGGACAGGATTTTTTTTTTTTTTTTTTTTTTTTTCTTTGAAAGAGGAAAGTGGTTTTCTGGCGAAAAAAGAAATCGCAAATTATTCCGAATGTTTGAAAACATTTAAAAACGTCATTTTTAATTCAAACTCTATTGATTCACGAATTAATTCGTAAATTAACTAACTAAAAAAATAAAAATATTATTATAAACTCTAAAATTTTGTTTGGATAAATTATTTTATATCTGAGATAGGTATAAATTTAGAAATAAACATGAACAAAATTAATTTTATATTTGGATGAAAATTAAAATATTTTTGTAAATAAAAAAAATAGAATTTGGACAGTTAAATTGAAATACTGAGAATAAAAATAATTATAATTTTAAAATAATAATATTTTATCTAATTAATTAATATAAAATATTGATTACATAATAATTAATATTTATATAAATTGCAATTTAAATTTTAGCATTTAAATAATAACGTTTAAATTTTTAAATTTATTAAGAATTAAAATTAAAAATTTGTATAAATTTTAAAATTTTATAAATTTATAAATTTATTAAAATTTAAAGTTAAAAATAAAAAAAAATTATAAAATTCAAAATTTCTCTAAATTTAAATATTTAAAATTAGACCCAAATATAGACTTTTGCTGCAAGTTTGTTTTCTGAATGAATGAAATTTTTTTTTTTTTTTGAGGGAAAGGTAGCATGCTAAGATGAATTAGACTATAAAGATATGAGGCAGGGCCTAAAAAAAAAAAAAAAAAAAAAAAAAAAGAGAGAGGAAGAAGAAGAGCAAACTATAACATTCTTTCTTTCTCTCAAAAACAAGAACAAAAAAAATTCCAGATATGCAAGTTCTAAAAAGTTAGTACAATAAGTTGGCAAAACCAGATAATCTATGACTGAAATCATCTTCTCTTAAAGAAAATAATTAAAACAAAAATTGGCTCCTAGACATATTTCACTATTATCCAAGTTAATTTCAATGGAGAAGAAGAAATAATTTAGAAAATATTTCATTTCGCCTCCTCGAACAACATCACCTGCAGAAAGGGCAAAAACAAAGAGAAATTATGAACAGGTTAACTTCACAGATCGAGCAAAATAAGTGAGAAGAAGCCCCCATTACCTTGCCACAGATTGGGCAAGCTTGGCTCCTCTCCATCCACTCATAAATACAACTGAGGTGATAGTGATGATTGCATTGCAAAATTATCCTCGGATTTTCAAATGTATATTCTGAGAAGAACATGCAAAAGAAATCTTCAATCAAACACCGCAGAGGGAGTTAATTTAAGCTTTTGCATAAAAGGAGCATACGAAATAAACCATACTTTCTTGTTACAGTACACAGCTAAATCCCTGTCTAAAAGTTCAAAGTGCAGAAATAGTGTGTAGCCTACAGGCCTCAAATAGATAACAATTAAGTGCTGTAATTAATACTACTCCTTATTTTGGCATTTGACAGAGGATATGGGAAGGTGCACATCCAAGTGATTTCTTAAATGAAAACATAAAAACAAAAATGCTACTTTACTTCTAAAGTAATTAATCTCTTCTAGCACACAATTATATTACTTGTACATCATTCCTGAATCCAGAAAATTGTTGCGTTCCAGTTTCTTCATGGAAAGAAATTGGCAAACAGGCGGAGAAGCAGATGAAACAATAATGAAACAGAAATAAATTGCTTCTTTCAGCTGACCTTCAAGGCATATTGGACAATCATCCTCTTCTTCAGAAGAATAATGGATCTCTGTTACTTCGCTTGTTGCCTCAACTAATGAGTCTTTTCCAAGAGATTCATTCCTACTTTCTTGTGTGTGCTTAGTTTCTGGATCAGTATCGGCAGTACTTCCGAGGGACACAGGAACCTCACGGCAATAAGACGAGGTTTCGTCATATCTCTCACCTAGTTTATCATGCTGACGTCGAGGTTGAGAGAATCTGGGATCATCAAAAGGTAAAGGCATTGGAGGGAGGGGAGAGAAATGTAACTATCACAGAATTATATCTACTAGTAGAGAAGTTGAAGATGAAGCAGCAGTTCCCTGATCAGATGTGATTATATGAGCTTCACCTCTTTGAGTTCCCTGAATTCAACAAAAGAAAAGGGTGCACCGTATTAATGATCTTTTAATTTGTTCAGTACCCTTTAGGCTGAAAAGAGTATTCACCTCTTATCAGCTATCATGCGACCAAATTTTTTTTTTTTTTTTTTTTTTTTTTCACTGTGTGGAGACCCAGTTGTCTCCCTCTGTTGCTAAGTTCATCTTTCATTGAATGAAGTGGTAGCATGCTACCTTGTTCTCAAAAAAAAAAAAAAAAAAAAAAAAAAGCTATCATGCAACGAATCATTTCATTCTACTGTTAAAATCAAATAAGTTCAACACCACCATGGTAACATATTTACAAAACTTTTGGTTTTTTTTTTTTGAGTAGAACTAAATTGGATTTCCTACTTTGAATTTGAAATGTATTGAGGTAGAGAAAAAATTTGCGGTTACAAGAACTGATCCGCACAAGTGAATAACAATAGAAATCACAAAAAGAATAAGCACGATAGAAAAGAAGATTAGTGACAAAACAGATTTTTGACACTCCAACAGATCAACGTAGAATTACCAGAAAATATTATCTTAACTAGTAAACCTTATATTCGTCAATAATATACCGAAATGATTTGTGCTAAAGAAAAAACATCTATTTTTAAAACATAAAACAATTAAAAGAGACTAGCCAATGTGGAAAGAATAAAAAAAAAAAAAAAAAAAAAAAAGAATGTTCAGAAAGTTAAAGGAAGCCCAAAACTCACATAAGCTCTGCTCTGTCTTTTTAAATCTTCACAAGCACAGACAAATTCAGTAGAGAAAACAAGTTGAGACTTGCAAGTATTTGATGCATAAAATAGCCATTGCAACTTACACCTTTACGGGGACATTATTATTTTCATTTATAACACACATGGGAAAGCCAAAAGACGACTTCAAGGTATTGAAAAAACTAAGTATAGGAACACTAAAAGACACCACTTATAACTCTTGAAGACAAAAGGCCATCAAGTGTCAACTACATCAAAAGCCCAGGAAACCAAGAGTTAGATATGTACAAATAAAATTCAACAATAAATTCATTTTAATTTTAAGTAGATGGGAAAGAAAAATATTCACAGCAGGATAGTACGTACTTGTTGATTTTTCATCTATATATGATTCACATCTGCTACACTATTCAAACACTCAGAAAAAATAAAATAAAATAAAAATAGTTACACGTACCATTCAAATTAATTATTAGTCCTTTGAAGTAATTCATATGCATAAAAAAACCCAGGATAATTAAGGTGCATACCGAATCAAGACATGGAAGCCATCTGAGAAGGAAAGAGCGGAAATTCATTGGAGCGATGGGAGCTTGACAATCTACGAGATCATTTAATTCGAACTATAAGACATGTAATACTTAATTCTCAAATTTTTTTTTTAACTAGTTCAGTATTGTGAGGTCCAGTGTACGTGCAGTCCAGTACAAAGGGGAAACAACATGCAATATCCAGTTCATGGCCGGTGGCCTACTTGTATTGACTAGGCCTAATTAAATTTAATATGAGATTCAGTTTTATATATATATGGGCCCAAAATTCTTCGTCGCCGTGTTCGTTTCTTTTCTTATTTGGTAGAGCAATTAAATTGGTTAAATTGGATGTAACCTGTTGGATGCATCCAATTTTCTAGTTTCTTGAATCCAACCCACTTCCCACCTGTTTCTGTTTGGATATTTATATGCATGCATATGCCACTCTAATATATGAAAGATAATGATTATTCAACTGAGAGTATTATTATGTACATGTATTAAATATATATGATAGAAAGCAAATACGAAGTGAATATACAAATACGAGCGTTACAAGCATTAATTAACTGCAAATTAAGTCGCACTACATACATACATACATACATACATACATACATACATACATACATACATACATACATGCATTAAATAATAATTAGGTTCTTGCAACTTAGATCTTCTTTCTTAGACTACAACATGTATCCGTACCACATGCAGTTACATTTATTTATAATATTCCATTCTTCTTTCAAGCAGTAGGGTAAGAGGGCTCCATGGCAAGCCCACAGAGCCCCTCCTTAGCGGCCACGTCTCTCTCTATCCTCATGTATCCGGTCTCACCCCACGACATTCCCCATGAGTTCTTCAATAACCAATATTTGGTTCCGTCACTCATTGTGCCATAGCCTACTGCGGTGACTGCATGGTCTAGTTCCGTCCCACAGTCGCCGGTGAAGACGCCGCCGCCGTATAGTTGGAAGGAATAGTCGCTGCCGTCGATGGCTACAGACACTGGTTGTTGGGACACCGCCTTCAGGAGGGCGGCTTCATTGTTGGCTGGCACGTCCTCGTAGCCACGGATTCTGGCAGCTATGGAGGCAGACTTCTTAGCGTTGCAATTGCCGTCCGTGGCTTCGTAGGGGTAGTTGGATTCGGCGGTGAGGCCGCCCTTCGTAATGATGAAGTCGAAGGCGTCGTCCATGAGGCCGCCCGCGCAGCCCTCGTCCTCTCCGTTGACGTCGCAGTCCACCAGCTCTTGCTCCGACAGGGAGATCAGCTTACCGGTGGCGAGTTTGGTGATTCCTTCCATAGCTGCTACGGCGGAGAACGCCCAACAACACCCTGCATGCAATCCGAAACAAATCATAAAATAATAATAATAATAATAATAATAATAATAAAATAGAATTTGCATGAATATTAATTGTACTGCGTATGCACTTGAAACAGTAGTAACAGCCACAAGGTCATACTAAGATTAAAGAAACGATCAACACTCTCACTTGAAACTTTTAATGCATCCATCTATTATTGTTTTTACCATCTTTAAATGTTCTATTATTTCAACCCATAACTTAAATAATGCAGTGCAGTGAATTAAGTAAGAGCAATAAAATATACGTGTTATATATAGAGCTGATCATATACATGCCAGCTGCCTCGTAGAAACAGTCAAAGCAGGCTCAAACTCTGACTTTGACTTATAAACCCGGTTTAATTAATTAGGACTGCTCATGACTGGTTAGCTCAGCTGAAAGAAGGTTAATTATAGTCAAATTAATTTAGACAATACATGCATGTGTCATTTTAGCTAGCAAAGACCGAATTAAACTTCTCTATAATAATTAATTGAAAAAGCAAACTCTGTGAGTTTGACTAGTTTACCTAATTGCTGCTTAAGAGAAAAAAACAAATGTACGTTGTCGAAGTTATGCAAGTATATATACACGTACGTAGAATAGGACTAATTAACTTGTATACTAATAAATTTAAATTAATTAACCACCTACAGTTAATTAGAAGCACCTTTTTGTTGCTTATCTAGCCGGTAGTGCGTGATCACTTTGGTACTTTATCTCTCTCTCTCTCTATATATATATATATATTTTTTATGTTCAAAAAATATTTAATTAGCTATATAAGTAATTAGCTATTATTATAATACTATATATAATTGCATGCTGATCAATATATATATTAATTTTTGACGGTTAAAGCATGCAGCTCAATTTCTCATATGTAATATTGCACGCACGGTACGATCGAATAGAAATTTTTTATAACAAATCAAAATTAATTAGGTAGAGATAATTAATTGGCACACCGCATTGGCCTTGATCCTTGACTGGAGTGACTACGCCTCTAGTCCTCCAATCCATGCTAGTAGGCATTGCACTAACATTCTCGTACTTGAATCTCTTGTTGGTGATCTTGGCATGTTCAGCTTTTTTAGAAGGCCTAAAGCCAGTTCTCGTGGCTTTAAACTCATCATTAGTAAGGTCGGCAAATTGGTTGGTGCCGAGCCAGTATTTATGGTTCCCTGCATTGAAGTAATCGACGAGCTTGGCATTAGACTTAAATATTTCAAACCGTCGCGCTTTCTCAGCCGCGTCTTTGTAGACACGGCCATGCTCCGCCATCCACTCCTCGTGTCTTTCCGCCATGAACGTATCGCTGATCAGCTCGCGAGCGCTCATGACACGGGAAGCTCGGAGAAGAGTAAGAATGAGCACGGCCGCACAAAGACATTTAGCTAAAGGAGGAGAAGCCATAGTAATTAATTTAATAATAAACGGTTTGTTTGTAGGTAGCTAGGTACGTACGTACGTAGTATATATTAATTAATTATGGGATGAAATTAACCCGGACGGATTGCAGCGGTATATATAGAGGTTGGAGACTCGAGAGAGAGGCTGTGATCGATTAGCACAGAATCCTAATTTCCTCTATCATTGAGTATGGCGGAGAGCGACCCGTGCGTGCCGTAAAGTAATACGTTGAGGTTCCTGCCAATTAATGTCTGGTTCTTCAATTTAATTAGGGACTAGAGCACGATGGATCATTTTGAATGCTAGCTAAGCTACAAGTTAAGATTATAATTAATACTCTTAAGGTACCGTGCCACACCATCTTTCCTCGAGTGATTCCACACTGTAGGACCGGAGTGCATATACATATATGAGCCCCGGCTGAAATATACATGAGGAATCTCTGCATGTGATTGGTGAGGCTTTCCTTGTCTCGGATGATCATTCCATTAGCATTTAGCACAGTTAATTAGTATATATATATATATATATATGGACGTCTAAATCAGAGCATCTCCTTCATAGTTGGCACTAAAACTACGCAACGCTCGGTGAATATTTTATGTTCGTTACGCTGGAGACTGAAGACTTTAAGATTTGTGATGTTTGTCGTATTACTGACGGGATACTAATTATCGCCGCTCTTTATGGCTTCTGAGACTCTAGTTCAGCTAAGCCCATATGCACAAAACATACGTTAATGGGGAATTGCTTGCAAGGAGCGATCTATAACAACTTATATACATGCATAAAATGTCCAATTGCAATCGCAATTTGTCTCCTGCATGTGAAGATTATGGCTAAGGCCTATTAACCCATTTTCGGACCTAGTACTGGAGCCGACAAACAAAGTAAGGCCTGGGCTATATACGTACGGCTCCCCAATTAGTACTGGAGCCGACCTACAGCAGTACGTCCATGTTTGAATGTGAGTACCACTAGCTGTACGCGCGTGTGGTTCCTCCTGAAAGTGCTTCTCGATCTTTAGAGATCTTTGAATGATTTATGTACGCATTTCATGGCATCGTCATAGATTTTTCAACACATAAATGACAGATATAGGAGATCCGTTCAAGAAATACCCAATGCAACTATTTAGTGTATCGAACCAAATACAGTTTCGCAAACTGAATATATATATCAGCCTTAATGAATGTACGTATAAATAAATGCTAAGTCGACTATGATCCAAAAAGACTAGGGTTGTCGGAAAAATTAAAAAACCTTTAATCCTTTAATCTAAGGGCTGTAATTCCACCTCATAGAGGTTTTAAAAAGAATTGCTTTCGATCGGGTTTTACTAGTTATAATAAAAAAGATATATAAGACCAGTTAAAAAAAATAATAATAATAATAAAAATTAAGACCTTAGATGATGAAGTTGTATGATTACAACAAAAACATACCTATAGCATTGCTCGAGGATGAATGTTCTAAACCTTACTGATCGAAATCATTACATCAGAACAATCAGTGTGAACATGGTTGAGTTGAGAGGGTGGTGTTACACGTACGCAAGAAGAGATTACATTAATTTTAATTCTGAAAATTGTGTTTTGTCTTTCTCGCAGGGGCACAGGCACGGGCTGTATCTGGGCACAAACAGTGCGCGGCTGCTAACGTACAACAATATAGATCGAATCCTGGTGGCCGAATTGCGATCCATCCATGAGGCTGCAGGCCAAGCTATACAAGGCAGGGCTGGTGAATCTAATAACTTCTGGCACGCATGCAGTGGCTTGCGTCTCAGGTAACTTGATTTCCATCACCATCTCGAAGAAAGAGGCCGGCAAATAGGTGGTGGACCCTCCTACGTTCCTCACGTACTGACTGGAATTTTGAAATTTTGAGTCCGCATACCAAGGAAACGTGCACAACTCTGCTGCATCTGCTTAATTAGGGGTACGTAGCAGAGAGCTTTTCTGCTCCACATACCACTCCATGCTGATTTGCTGGCGCACTCTTCACTCCACCACACAGGAGCATTCCCGCTCCCTTTTGTCTTCATTCGGCTTAATTTTGTGCCGCCACCATTGTCCCTTTCCAGTTTTAAACTCTCTCCCAGAGGAGCGTCCGAATCACCCCCAATTGTCAAAGCCCAGGAACACCTCTAATACACGAATAAGAAAAGAGAGGCTAGTATTTCTCAGTAATAATCTGCGCATTGAATGAAGAACATATGAAATCATGCCACGATTATACTAGTCTATGAAGAACCAGCGTGCTATTAAATTATTTTCGATTTTGAAATTCTTGATGATTAATTTTTTCAAAAAAAAAAAAGAAGATATTTATATTTTAATTAGTAATCAGAGGTTAGTACAGTTCTCACTTTTAACTAAATAAAGGCAGAAACAACTACACAACATGCAGTATGGTTTTCAGTGTATGATAATTAAAGTTTCAAATCTGAATATAAAGTACAACAGCTAGTCACTAGACTTACAGGTAAATAAGTCTCCTACACACCTACGTCACAAATACACAGCAAGACTTACATCTGCTAACTGGCTAAAATATGTTGCAATAATTCAAGCTGGATCACAAAATAACTAACCACTAAATAACATTTACAAGCTATTTCCTTCTCAATAGCACCCAGGCACTGCATTCTGAAATTTATTCCTCTTCCTCATCTTCTTCATCCTCCTCGTCTTCACTATCTTCTGCCTCTGCTAGCTTGGTCAACTCCTCTTGGATCAAAAGCTTTACAACTGCTTTTCTGGGTGTCATGTCCATCTTGTAATGGGAAGCTGCGAGACGAACCAGAATTAGTATAATATAAGAAGACCAAGCCAATCAACAATCGAAATAGCTTAGAGAAGGCATACCGAGCTTCTTAAGAATATCAGTGAAGGTAGCCTGAAACACAAGGCAAAATTTGATTAAGACAAAATTAAGCAGGATCTGATTTAAGATAATAATAAAAGATGGCTGAAGAGCCATATATAAACTGCCAATGCAGTGAAAAAAAACATGAATTTGGTGCCGCAACCAGTTTATTACTTGCCCTCCGTCATATCTGATTGGTTTAAATTCAGTGTAGATCCCAGGCATCAGGTGCAATAAAGAACCAGAAAAAGGCAAACTCACCCATACTTCAAATCTGATGCACGTACCATGAGTTGATATTTAAAACTCAACCATAAGATATTCAGTAAGATGCATCAAGTCTCCTATGTCAAGTATTCTAGGAAAAGTATGACGCACCGTGTTAAAGTCAACTTCCTTCAGAATGCCAGTAATGGTCTTCCTTAGTTCCTCCTTTGTCGGAACAGAATGCTCTGCTTCCACTTCTTTTTCTTTAGCTTTCGTCTTCCGACCTATATAGAAGCCAATACAAAAACTCAAAACCAGTATAAGCTAAACATAGATGATATGTGTATAGTGAACAAGATGGCAGCCGTTTATAAGGCTTGTGCCAAGCGGAAATCAGTTAGGAGGAGAAACAGTATAACAAGAAGGTACTATATCAATGGCATATCGGCACCCCATGCTGACACTATAACATGGATAATTATGATTAGTAAATAGACCTCAAGGAGAAAAAGAAGTCCAAAGACTTGAATAGAAACAGTTAGAAGTGATAGGATGACACTTCTACACATGGCAGATGTTACAATCTGATAGAGTTGCATATGAAAAAGGAGAATATCATGTAGCTTAAGAAATACCAATTACCTGTCATAGATGATGACCCATCAGACCAGTTTAAATAATTTCCAACAAGAACTTTGATTGCTAATTTCTAGGAAGAAGCACATAAAACCAGAGAACTTGTTCGCATATAAAATCATGTTGGGGAAACCTTTCCTCATATAAATTTTAACTTGAATCAGCTGAAAATTTTAAACTGTGGAAACCATCTATTTCCAGGTGGATTCACGTTGAAATTCTGTGGAAACTATCAGTATCAAGATGAATAAAAATGTGATAGCCGCATACAAGTTTATTAAAGATCTACTTCACCAGAATTATCACCAGAAGTTGGATGTAAAATTTGGCAATACCAGAAGCTTTCTTCTCCTTGGCATCTGGCTTGGGAGTTGATGGTTTCTTAGGCACGTCAGCATCTCTCTTCTTCCTAGAGAAGACCTTTTCACCCACGTCATTTCTCTCCTCAGTCTTAGAGAGTTTAGAAGAGAAAGATTTCTTAGGGCTCTTAGTGCTCGTCGGGATTGGATCTTTCTTAGAACTTGTTGTTACCTTCAACTTCTCCGCACCAACAGAGCCTCGTCGTTTTGAAGATTTTTTCGCATGCGGTTTGACTTTTTCTGAGTCGGAATCCTCATTTTCATTTTCTTCACCTTCCTCAGATTCATCTTCCTTCCTTCCACTTTCCAAATGCTTAGGTTGTTTATCTTCATCATGATAATCTCCATCTTCCTCTTCTTCCTCTTCTTCTGTTTCATCACCTCTCTTCTCATCCGCACTAAGAGTGTCATCACCTTTGGCAAGGTTCTACAGAAACAAAAAGTAAATTCACTATTTAGTATACAACCCTAGAAAATAGATTAAGTCACTCTAGAGAAAGCCAGGTGTAACACATGTTCAGTTGTACATAGTTCAAAACAAAATTTACTAAGTATAGAAAGAGGTAGATAATATTGGTAAGAATTTATATATGAATGGTGAAGAGAGAGCATGAAGGATGATATCACCTTCCTAGACCTCTTTGCTGGCATGCCTTCAACGGTTTTAGAAGCACTTCCTTTACTCGTTCTCTTGCGCTTTCTAGATTTTGATGACTGCCCCAAAAGAAGAGAAGAAAAATAGGTAAGAAGAGGAGCCAAATTTTACTGCAGAAACGTAAACACTACTTAAGAATGCTATATATACATATATGAATGCTCCTACACAGGTGTGAAAGCACTGATTTCCGTAGCTCCCACAAATTACATCCATCCTGATATTAACTATAGATGCAGCCAACCCATATGAAACGGCACTCAACAGTTATATGACAATGAGCATGCAGGCATGATTGCCTACACAAGCATAAAAGCTCAGCGCTCCTCAATGTAAATGTCTTACTACACACACTTTCTTTTTCCCATGTGTCCAAATATACATACAAGCTACATTGTAACAAAGTATGTAAAATGAAGGAACAAGAAAGAGACGTTCATCCTGAAGGGCAGACCTGCTCCTTGTCAGCAAGCATGGCATCAGTTGTAGCATGAGGAGCAGCTATAAAATCCAACAGCTTCCCCACAAGATCTTCCTGAAAGAGCATCAAGAATAACTGAGCAATAATGAGACACATGCCAATTTTGAGTTTAGCCGTTGGTACAAATTTAGAAAAGCATACTATAACCAACCTTCCTTGTACTTGTTTTTGGAACAGGGATATTGAACAGATCGCATAAATCCAAGAGTGTCTCTTTCACATATTTGTCAAGTTTCTCCTTCGTCTTGGCTCTTTGTTTCTCCTGAAAGCAAGTAAAATTAGTATTTTAGATCATCAGTATGACAGTATCAGTACAAGGACCATGTATAATTATTCAAGAATTTGCAATGCTTACATCACTCTCATGCCATACAAATCCAGAAAACTGGAGGATATGGCTTTTAAAATCAACTGCCTGAAATCAGACAAACAACATTTATCTTCAATTAGATAAATGACAGGAAAAGAAAAATTACATATTTTGTATTATAAGAAGGTTACAAGAAAAATAAGGCGCAATCAGCATCAGCTACATTAATTTGGAAATTTAGGTAAAATCATTCTAAATCTGCTGGGCTTGGCCTTTCTTCAACATTTTCTTGCCTTAAAAATACCCCATGATTTTTTCACTGCTTTAGAGCAGCATTTTTACCCTACCGTCCCAGCACAACAAAGCATCACATTACAGCTCTCTCTTTCTACCCTATTTCACTGCTATAGCCTATAGACGACAATAAAGTTCTATTTTGCTGCAC
Source organism: Tillandsia leiboldiana (assembly GCA_029204045.2). Taxonomy (NCBI): domain Eukaryota; kingdom Viridiplantae; phylum Streptophyta; class Magnoliopsida; order Poales; family Bromeliaceae; genus Tillandsia; species Tillandsia leiboldiana. The sequence goes on along the minus strand of CM055067.1, from coordinate 93,203 downwards.
ATAAAACAATCTCTGAAACCTCATTTTTCATTTCCTACAGACAGAATATATTTTGTTACCACACCATGAATGACCCCCATTAAAACCTATTCCTTGGTGATATTTGTAATGCTCCAAAGGATGGAAATTTGGGCTGCAGCAGGAGCATTGTTTTCATCAACGATTTCAGATGATCAATGATTGGAATTACTCTGAATCTAGATCTCATGGTTGCCTAAAATTCAAGAATAATCATAGCTTTACAATCTTCTTGAGAAAAGTAAACCCTAGATAATTTATCATTTTTCATCAAGTTCATAGTGTATAGAGCAGTTGCATGTCCAAGATGAGGAGCTCCCAAGAAAACAAAAGAAGATAATTGAAGACAAACAACAAAAGAGACCATGCAACCAGTGAGGCTAGGTTACAAGCAAGAATTTTTTTTTTTGGATGCCATTACCAATATTACTACTACAATCATCACACTGAACTACTGAAGTCAAATTGTAAATACATAAATAATCACATTACACCTTTAACAGGTGGAATTTCATATAAAATAAATCTATAGTATCTAAGTTATTCCAATCTATATGTATCAGAGAGTTTATTTGCTTATAATAAACAACTACTCGTAAATTGCTGAGCAAGAGCCATTCAGAAGCTTTGTTGAGTACAAGAAGACAAATGTCAACTGTTGATGTATTCAATTCCATAAAAGCATTAGGCTGTGAAATAATTTGGAAATATTTAATTATTACTAGCTCTAAAATCTTGTCAGAAATAATGATAAATTTAGAAACTGAACCACCTTTCCTTTCCTCCCAAAAAGAGTCTGATGAATCAACTTTAGATCAGCAGGTTTCTTTCTTGCTAATTTGTATGCCACTGAAACGAAAAAAACGAAGCAATTAAGGATTTCATGCTCATGAACTAGAGGATTAAAGACGTGTGATCGATCATCACCTTAATATTTGCAGGCTATTTCAACTTAAGGAAGAAGTGATATATGGATGATATTACGAGGACGTTAAGAATAGTTAGAAATATTTTAACAACATAAAAACAAGTGTAGGAGTACCCTCAAATAAAAAAATTTAAAATTAATAACTAATACCTATATATATATATATATATATATATATAGAGAGAGAGAGAGAGAGAGAGAGAGAGAGAGAGAGAGAGAGAGAGAGCGCGCGCGCTAGGCTGGAATACTATTAATAGCACAAAGTCATTGGTGCTATTAAGTTTTTAACCATTGGATTAAAAGATGTGTGGTTGAGATGATAGTGGGCCCCTTGGGTTTAATAGGTGGTTGGAAAAATAGTAAAATCTAACGGATGAAAATGATCAAAGGGGTAGATCTAAGGTTAGAAAACTTGATAGCACCAAATGTTTGGTGCTATCGATAGCATAGTAGCCAGACTCTCTCTCTCTCTCTCTCTCTCTATATATATATATATATATATATATATATAGAGCGAAAAGAGTCCGGCTACTATACTATCAATAACACCAAGCACTTGGTGCTATCAAGTTTTCTGCCGTTAGATCTATCCCTTTGACCATTTTTATCTTTTAAATTACACCATTCCACCAACCACCCACTAAACACTATCATCCTAACCGCATATCCTTTCATCCAAGGGCCGAAAACTTGATAGTACCAAGTGCTTACATATATATATATATATATATATATATATATATATATATATATATATAGAGAGAGAGAGAGAGAGAGAGAGAGAGAGAGAGAGAGTTAGGCTCCTATACTATTGATAGTATTGGAGCTCCTATACTATAGTCCATTTTCGATTTTAGGGTGTTCAAATCAACGATCCACACCATTAAATATGATCTAGGGTATATGAAGTTCTTAGAAAAAAAAATTATAATTTTTCGGCATAGTTTAGTTTATAATCAAACCATTTCAAAATTATTAATTTTTAATGGCTACTATGGCGAGTTTGTAGTTTAACGATATAGAAGAATCTAAATTTATTCAAATTTTGATAGAAAATACTTTAAACCATTTAAATCAAAATAAGTATTCTTGATCTTGAATTAAAAAGTGCTACCCTCAAATTTTAAAGATTGTTCAATTTCCACCGTTCATTTTGACATGATTTACTTACTAAGTAAACAATGTCGAAAGAAATTAAAATTTTATTTCTAAGAACTTTATATACCCTAGATCATATTTAACGGTGTGGATCATTGATTTGAACACCCTAAAATCAAAAATTAGACTATAGTATAGGTGCTCCAATACTATCAATAGTATAGGAGCCTAACTCTCTCTCTCTCTCTCTCTCTCTCTCTCTCTCTCTCTATATATATATATATATATATATGAGCAATAAAAAAAATAAAGGGATTAAAGGTGACATCCATAAAAGTAGCCGTAGATTAGGTATGCCAATAAGCTTACTTTTTTTCCTTGGTCCCAAGTTAAAAAAAAAAAATCCGTAAGTCGGCCAACTACAAAATATAACTACTTCCAGCTAATGTTGAAGCCCAAAAAAAGGAAAAATTTAAAATCAGCGACCAGTTAATACCTGTATTGAAGAAATATGACTAACTCACTATTCACTCATTTAAACAAGGAAAAAAACGACGCAGGATATGCTAGAACAATAAATACATGAAGGAGAAAAGGCATGGTAAAGGAAAAATTGCCAGACAAAGGGTTTATGCCAAGAGAAAATAAATTAGATATATTACTATTCCGGAATTGGCATTTTAGTGGTACACATAATGGGTGACCAATGAAAGTTGCAGCAAGTAAATGCATACCGCTTGGTATATCCTTCAGAGGAGTGCCACGACCCTGCAATAACGGAAGGTCAGTTCGAAGACCAAAAAAAGGCATGTTAATAATATCGACATGAAAAAGAGCACCTTTTCCACGACAAATTCCTTATTCATCTCCTTCTCAATAACTTCCACCAATCTTTCCACCGTCTTTCTCTCACGCACAGGTCGATCAATGGAATAAGCTGTTGGAGTACTTGAAAACTCTTTGGCCTTCATGCTGCTCTGCTTCCTATCCTTTTCTGACCCTTTATCACCTGCTTTTTTACTCTTTGATCTTTTCTTCTTTGGCGTACGTTTCTCCTTACTCTCATCAACATTCTTCTCAACACGAGTACCATCTCTATCTTCCATCACCTCGACCCCTTCTAGTTTCACGTCTCCTTCGTGTTGCCCTTCTTCTTCACGCAATTTATTCTCATCTTTTACACCCTCAGCGTCCACCATTTTCACATCCTCTGCACTGTCAACCATCTTGACATCCTCAGCTTCCCTCATATCCACGTCCTCCGTCTTCTTATCCTCTTTCCCACCCTCTGCATCTTCTGCAGTTTCTAAGCCATTTTCTTTTCCTTCAGTCTTTTCTTGAACAGCGTCCTTTCCAACGTCGGCCTGCTCGGTATCTTGCCTATCTTTCTCTCCATCACCATCGGTTTCTCCAGTTAGAGCATTCGCCTCAGTCTCTTGGCCATCTTTCTTTTCATCATCATCATTTTTAACAGTTTGAGCCTCTGCCTCAGTCTCATGTGCTTCTTTCTTTTCATCACTTTGGTTTCCGACAGTTGTACCCTCCCCCTCCGTTTCTTGCCCATCTTTCTTTTCATCACCATTGTTCTTAGCAGCTAAAGCCTCTTCCTCAGTCTCTTGTCCATCCTTCTTTTCATCAGTGTCGTTAGTGACAGCTAGGGTCTCCCCATCAACCTCCTGCACATCTTTCTTTTCATCACTGTTGTTTTTGCCAGTTACAGTTTCCCCTTCAGTCTCTTGGCCTTCTTTTTTTTCATCACCGTCTCTTTTGACAGACAAAGCCTTTTTGTCGGTTTCCTGCAGTTTTCCATTTTCATCAGCGTCATTCTTCGCAGCTAGATTTTCACTACTAATATCTTCAGCAGGAGGTCCTGAGCCATTTGCTGCCAGGGTTTCTTCCATCACAGAAGTAGGTTCAGGCCCGGACATCGCAGCGATGCTGAACTAATTAAGCCAACTCAACACAGGCAGAAGTCAATTTTCCAAACTTATCTGCATGCACAGTATCATTATTACAATAAACATAAATGTTAAGAAATGCCGTGATATTGATTATTAAGAACATGAAAGAATTAGCTTGGCATCGGAAGGGATAAAATTAGGAAAAAGCGCATAACGCTCAGACCGTACTCCGCGACAAAGCAGCACTATGACAGATTTACCACAGAATTGCCTAGGAACTAATACGCGGCAAGGGAATCGACAATTTTCAGCAGCGGTGCCCTTCGAGAAAGCTTAAAATCTCACACTATATGACTAGTATTCCAGATTGAACAAAAACATCAACTAAAGTTTTCCAAGTAAGATAATCCCTATAAGCAGCTAACTCTTTCGAGCATACTGTAAGCAGGGCAATTTATTCATCAATATGCCATAATAAATGCCATAAATTCCAAGACGCGGGTCATTTAAAGTGAGTTAAGACAAGAAAAGTAAAAATTTTGAAACCCTAATATGTTGATTTCTTTGGAATTTTGAGAACCCTAGCTGTTGCTGTTGCTATTAAGAAAATCAGAAAAAAAAATTTATTCCCCGCGAACGAAACAAGTAAAACCCCGCTTTGTCTACTAGCTTTGAAACGAACAATCAAATCAAACGACAAACTAACTAGCTCGAAACGAGTAGTTACCTGAGAAGCAAGCTCGCACAGCAGAAAGAGCTTCAGTCGCAGGAAAATCGCAACCTTCTCTTCCCCCCCAACTAATTGAGAGAGTAGGGATGGAGATTGTTTTTCTTTTTATTTATTTCTTCGAATAAAAAAAACACAAGCAGAGCAAAACAAAAATAGGAGAAAACTATTTAACGAAAAGAAGGATGTCTCCCATGACGTCGGCGAATGGCGATGCCTGTGCCTCCCCGCAGAGTCCCGAACGACAAAAGTGGGAGATGGGAGAGGGGCGTTGTGTTGGGTTCCGCTCTCTCTCTCCCTCTCTCTCTCTTTCTCTCTCTCTCTCTCTCGAGTCTCTCCCCCTCTGTGGTCCGGAGTTCGGACGTGAAATCAGATTCCAATCGGGTTATATTTCTCTCGTCAGGTCTGCGGACTAGAAAACCGGATGCCACCCCACTCCTGGCCTTAAGTTGGCCCACGTCAGTACCGACGTGGAGGACTGCCTGCGGGCTCGGCTGCAGGTTCTCTGATTTCTGATCCAAAGAAGGGAATGGGCTCGCTCATGTCCCATGCGGAGAGCAACTGTCCAGGGCCACATGGCCTGCTCCCGACCTCAACTTTGTTGTTGGGCCGGACAGCAGGCTGGCCCTTCTTTATTGAATTTTCAATCCTGTTTGGTAATTCTTTTAATGTTAATTCCATATTTATTATTATATATTATTAATTTATTTAGTAACTGTATCTAAATGCCAACCAATTTTTATAGAAAAATTATTCTAATTTAAATTAAGGTCATAACAGAAGAGAGAAAAGATACTGGCCAAACAAAAATAGCACTAGCTCGGACGTCCCTGCCCGAAAAATACAGCATAAATAGTCCGAGCCAGGCTGCTGCGTGTTAGACTAGTGATTCAAGGTCGCTGCTTCCTAGAAGGCCAGGTTCTTCATTTACTCCAATATTAATCCCCATGCAGTATATTGCTTTCCCTGCAGGCTGTGTAGTTGAAAACACAGATGATGTCGACTTTGCAGTCTGCCGGGCCATTCCGTTTCCCCTCGATTTAGGTTGAATGGTATTATGTCTTCCCACTGATTCACAGGCAATACTGGCTTCCACTTCTAATCACAATCTAAAGATAAATATGGATGTGTCACTGGGCTGGAAAAATAAAGAGCATATATCCTATAATATTATCAACGGGCCTTGATCAGTTTGCGCAATCAACAATCCAAAATTGTTCTCTTACGTCTAACCAATGACCGGGATCCTAGCACTGCTTTTAAGCTAAGATTAAATGTAGAAAGTTATGCACTTTTTTTTCTTCTTTTTTTTTTTTTTCTTCTTCTTCTTCGTGGGTTAGAAATGAACCGAACCATATAGGATAGTCTAGTGCATGGCAAGACAAACTGGCTTTTCTTAGTTTAGATTACACGTTTTTGCTCATAGGGACAAATTTCGGTTTATGACTTCTAGAACTTTTGAGTAACGTTTGGTGGATTATCTGCCACGGACGTCTACTGCTCTTCCAAAGAGTCAAAAAGAACTCTACATTCCTAACCAGTTTTTTTTATTACACATTAGTTTATAAAAATAATAATATTAATTTATAAAATAATAATACTCAACCAAATATTTCTATATATATATATATAAGGAGTGTTACCTGTACACCCCAAATGGGGTGTACATTCTACACCCATTCTATTCTGGGATGAATATTCCTTCACTCGTCCCATCGATGGGATAAGTGAAATTCACCCCACCTCATTCTGAGGTGGGTGTAAGATGTACACCCCAATTAAGATGTACATCTAATATTTTTCTTTTTATTGTCCCATATAATAAAAAAAATTAAATTAAATTAAATTAGTCTAGGAGACTACGATGAAGTCGTTACCCGCCCCCCAAAATAATAATAATAATAATAATAAAAAATAGCGGACACTTCACTGATAAATTACTTTATATTTCTATTATGAGCAATGCTACATGTACACCCCGAAGGGGTGTACATCATACACCTCCACCATTTTAATGGTGACGATACTTTTTACGGATCACATCAAGTGACCCATCATCACACCCCCACCCTTAGATGGGTGGGATGTATGATGTACACCCCGAAAGAGATGTACACATAGCATTTTCCTTCTATTATACCGATTATTACATTTATTTATATTAGTTAATTCCGTTGAGGTGGAAGTTCATGTGGACCAAGCAGGCTGTCCCCCCGCGGTCGTAGCGTTTCCATTATATATTTTCCCTTCAATATTCACTGTCGGCAGACTCGGCAGTCGGCACTCGATCGGCATCATCATTCTGGAGTTTCAGAAGTTGTTTGTGGCCCCTCTCTCCTAATCCCCTCTCCTCTCCTCTCCTCTCCGCTATGAATATGATGCCGACTCTCTGTAACTGCGGCTGAGTCTCAATAGCTCTGAAGGCCCAAAGCTGTGCCTGGATCAAACAAGTCCCTTCGCTTCTCAACGACAGGTACCGGAGCTTTCCCTCTGATTTCTGGATTGTTTTGTTTCTCGGACTTCCTTTTCTTGTTCCAAAGAAAAGAATTCCATTTCCTTTTGTTTCTACGCTTTATTTCATTCTTTGGGCTATTATGAATAGCACAAGGGTTTTTTCTGATGCCAGATTCCAGTTCAAACATGAGTCTTTTTTTTTTTATTATTATTATTATTATTATTGATCCTATCCTTTATTTTCGTAATGTTTGATTTAATTTTCATTTCTGAATTTTCCCCTGAGCAGAGAGAATCAAACATCATATATCAAAAAAAGCACCATCCGAAACCTTAGACTATCTTAATTCTGTACAGGTTGCTCGTTCTGACAAATACACGAACACAAAACAAACATGCTGGCCTAGTATACTCAGCTTCAAGCCTGCGTTCCCCAGTGCTTTACCAAACTGCGGTATTATTCAAACGCCCCAGATAACAGGCTGTGAGCTTGCTTTTCTTAATAGTGATCTAACACGAGATCCCAGAGCAGATTGCGTAAATTACGAAATAGATCGTATAACTCAAAGATCTGCACCATTCGTCGTGATGTAAAGCATTTTAATGCCTCCAAAAATTTGTATTTGTGGGTTGTAAATCTTAATTCATCATCAAATAGAACAGAGGAAATTCACTGCTGTTACACAGTTTTGACATTTGGTCATGACGCCACTTTGTTTTAACATTTGGTTATGCTTAGTGAGCATCAAAATGGTGAATTTCATTGGCACACCTTCTTATTGATGTGTCGATCTTTATTGGCCTTGTAGATATGCTGGCTTAATCATGTATTTTACCACATAGACACAAAGATTCTGCCTTTCTGCCTCTTTGATGCATAACTTGAGGGCCGTGAAATTACAAGATACATTTATCTCCATATCTCCTTTTCTGATCTGCATAATTTAATTGTGATTGTCATGCAGATGATGGGTGACAACAACACGAAACAGCCTTTTTTACCGATTTTGGTTGATCCCCCCAAACAGACGCAGAAGAAGCCCACATCAAAGCCTAGAAGATTTCGCCGTTGTAGAAGTGCCCCCTCAGCAGATCTCTTATTAAAATCATCCGATGCTGGTGGCTCGTTTCCAGGTTCCAGGTTAATTTCTGGTCAATTCCGACCAAGTTTTAGGCAAGTTGCTTTATTCCTAGTTGCCTACCTGGGAGTAGGTGCTCTCTGCTTTTATCTTGTGAATGATCAACTGACGGGTAAGAAAACAAATGGAATCCTTGATGCTGTGTATTTCTGCATCGTGACAATGACAACAGTTGGCTATGGGGATCTTGTTCCTAACAGTGACACATCAAAGCTTTTGGCCTGTGCCTTTGTGTTCGTCGGCGTGGCAATTGTTGCTCTCCTCTTGAATAAAGCAGCTGATTATATTGTTGAGAAGCAAGAAGTATTGCTTTTTAAAGCATTTCATATGCGTCTTAAGGGTGGTGAGGCTCAAATGGTAAGAGAGATCGAGACAAACAGGATAAAATACAAATTTTACACAACTTCGTTGTTTCTTGCAATTCTTATCGTCGTCGGAACTCTATTTCTTTGGAAAGTTGAGAAGCTAAACCTTGTTGATGCATTCTATTGTGTTTGTGCAACTATTACAACGCTGGGTTATGGGGATAAAAGCTTTTCGTCTGAAGGAGGTCGTGTTTTTGCTGTGTTTTGGATAGTGACAAGTACTCTTTGTTTGGCTCAGTTCTTTTTTTGTCTTGCTGAGTTGAATTCTGAGTATCGACAGAATTTGCTAGCCAAATGGGTGCTTACTCGGAGGATGACATACGTCGATCTTGAAGAGGCAGATCTAGATGGTGACCATCAAGTGGGGTAAGCATGCACCCTCCTACCTTAGGTTATTAAATGTTTGCTTAGGCTTATTTGTTATTCAGCAGGCAATTTTTCATGTACCATCTTGTTTAGTCCTCTGAATATTTTTGCTCGTCCTCTTAATCATTTTGTAGTGCTCCTGAGTTCATTATCTACAAGCTGAAAGAGATGGGGAAGATCAGCCAAGAGGACATAGCAGAAGTAATGGAGGAGTTTGAAGAACTCGATGTTGACCAATCCGGTACATTGTCAGTACACGATATCACTGTTGCTCAATCTACAGACTAAGGCACGAGGGAGATGCATGGCTTCTCTTTGGTTATCTGCTTTTGTGCTGTTCCATTTTTAATTTGTGTAGCTGGTGAAGTTTGTCGCTTTGCAAATGGATTTCCAGTTGATCATACTTTATCTTGATTCAGTTTTAAGTAACGTATGGGTCTCTAACGCTGGATCTAAGGTCTTTTTTTCCCTCTTTGTTTACGGTGATATGCATGGAGCTTAGTACTAATGAGAGGCACGTACCTAACAGCATATGTGTTGCAAACACCATATCTTCAGCTAGTGAGGCCCTTTTCTATCAACTTATGAGCTGTCCCGTCCGGCAGGGATGGATTTACGAATGTATTGGTGATCGAAAATAACATTACTCGTGAATGGGGAGGCGACAAGGTGAATCAAGATAAAAAGAGAAATGCAGTAAGGTGACCCTCTATTCCCTTTCCTTCTTTTATATGTGGCAGAATATTTAAACTAAGTGACTGAAATAATAATAAATAATCACTTTATTAAAAGAATCGGCCCTCAACCGATTGTAGAGTGGGAATAATTTAATATGTTAATGATACTTTTTTTTTTTTTGTGAGGTGAGAAAGAAATTTATGAAAAATTTAAAATTTATTTGCAATCTCCCAGGGTGGACCTGGGGGTGAAGATTAAAGAAGATAAATTGGAAATATTCTATTTGTGTAGGAAGGAAGGCAAGATTGAAAAATTAGCTTCCATACTTCGTTGCAGAGTAAGATTGTTCCCAACTAAATATCTTGAATTGTCACTTTTGAACGAAAGAAATATATACGTAAGGACGATTAGGCACGCATAATAGATAAAATAGCATGTAAAATCAATGGCCGGCAAGCAAAACTTCTCTAGAGGGGGTAGTTTACTAAGAGAAAAATGCTTCCGGGGCTCGATCCCGCAATGTGGTCTTTATAAGTTGTAGCAGTCCCATGTAATATTTTTGAAGTTTGTGCGTAAGCTAGTAAAAACTCTCCGCATTACAATAGCAGCACAAATAGTGCACAAAAATAAGATTATAAAAATATCTAGCAAAATAGATGAAGCAAATAGTATATTATTTTTTTTTCTCAAAGACAAAAAAAAAAAGAAAAAAAGTATAGCAACTCTTTACTAAATGAGCATGTTTAAACATAAGCTTGCTAGTAAGTACAAATAATCTTTTTTCAAGCCAAGGCTAAAAAAGTTGATGATTCAATTTCTATAAGAGGATTTGACATTGGGATTAGCTGTATCAATTTAGACATTGTTTAACATTTTTTTCCTAAAAATGTTAAATGGTTAGTAAATAAATACACTATCTAGCTAGTTATACCATATTATATTATATATCGTTTTCAGTTTAGAGGCCTTGTGCTGTGTGGACTCCAAATTAATTTTAATAATAATCAATAATGTATTATTCAGTGGTGTTTGGATTGTGTTATGGTGAGATACCCAATTGCCAGTTGCCACACGAAATTAAAGCTAAATCTGGTCGAGAGACTTGGCAGTTAGATGGATCAGCGAAGTGAAAGGGGATAGTGTTTTGGATTGGGTTTAGTGCTTAAGAAACAATTACGAGTGTTTGCAACTAAAGGCCCGTACACAGGCTCTATGTTCGAAATTGTGATAATAAGAGATAATTCTTGGAGCTACAGACACAGGGCGTAATGATAGACAGCTAATGAAGGAGCGCGCCAGCGTAAGGAAAAGCAGCAACCGCCAGTATATATCGACGGCCTACCACTACATCAGCTGGTGGCCCGTCCCAATCACGGCCTAAAAAGGACAACTAAAAAAGTCGCCATGGTCCCATCGCGTAACAACCCAGCTGGGGCCATTCCCACACCCACACCCACACCCACCCGACCCTTCTCGTGGCTACATGCCCTTCAACATCCAATTAATTAAATTCCAATTGTCCATTATCCCCTCTCTCTCTCTCTCTCTCTGTGCGTATGTGGAGTAATTATTAAATCACGCAACTCGGAAAAATCTGGAGGAGAATTAGAATAACTATTATATCACGCAACTTGGAAAAATCTGTAGGAGAATTAGAATAACTATTAAATCACGCATTTAAAAAACACTGGAAGAGAAACCGTACATCTTTATTTGTATGTCTATACGCATTTCAAACATACCGACAGAGAAATAATACATCTTCTTTATTTATATCTATAGCTCCGAGTTATCTCGTAGCATCTTGGCCACGTCCGTGATTCTTCTTACGTTACATCAAACGACGAATAATGGTTATATATATATTATAGAAAGGAAAAAGAAGAAAATAACAAAGGATTAAAGCATGCATACTGATTACGTAGAGTAGCCAAGGAAGGTGCGTAAGTAGTTGAGTCACATACTCACATGAGGGTGCAGGTGTACAGAGGTTCTTCCTCGCAGACAATCTTGTAGCCGACGCCGTCACACCAGGGAGCGGGAGCACCACCGTAACCGTAGCCATAGCTGGGTGGGGGGGCCCATCCACCGTCCTCCCTGCCGCAGGAGCAGCACCGGCAGCCTCCTCTTCCTCCTCGGTTGTCGTAGCACGGGCAGGGGCACGGCTGCCAGCAGCAGACAGGCCACACCGGACAAGGATACAGCACGGGCGGCGGTTCGGGCTTGGGCGGCGGTGGCGGTTCGGGCTTGGGCGGCGGTGGCGGTTCAGGCTTGGGCGGCGGCGGCGGCGGTTCAGGCTTGGGCGGCGGCGGCGGCGGTTCAGGCTTGGGCGGCGGCGGCGGTTCAGGCTTGGGCGGAGGCGACGGTTCAGGCTTGGGCGGCGGCGGCGGTTCAGGCTTGGGCGGCGGCGGCGGCGACGGTTCAGGCTTGGGAGGGGGCTTGGGCTTGGGCTCTTCTTTGATCTGAATGTCCTTGATCACCTTGCAGGCCTTGCAGCGCAGCTTCTTCGACAGGCACTCGGGATTGAAAGTGCCGGAAACTATGACGGTGTTGTTCTTCTCGTCGTACACGATGCTCTTGATGTTCTCTCGATCTCAATTTTATCAACACAAATCAACGCGGTCAAGAAGGAGAAGTAGAGGCACAGTCGATAAAACTTAAAGAAAACAAAATAAAAAATAATAATAATAAAAAAGTATGCATAGAATTTGCCGGAAGAGATAAATGCATGGCAGGCAGTCCAGGGGAAGCTTGAATAATTGAGAGTACCTTGGAGCTTGCACAGAACCTTTTTGATCTTTTTATAGCAACGGCAGCATTCCAGGTCTACTGTCAGGATTAACGTGGAGACCTACGTATATGCAATCGCAAGAGCAAAAGATCAGATTGGTATATATATTAAGCTCCATGCCGATCGAACAAAAGAAATTGAGCACAAGAAGCATGATAGCTGATTTGTGAATCATCCCCTTCAGAATTATCGATTTCATTAGACGCATGCGACTGAAGAGCTAGATTGAAATATTAGGAGAGTTAAATAAAATGGTTTGCACTTGGTATTTTAAGGCAATTTCAAGTTCTGAAGAGTATGGACTGAATTCTGCAGAATTTAAGTGACAAAATTGCAATTCCTAAGAGTGAGACGAGGAAGTCATCTGGGAATTTTTTTCCTTTTTCTTACAACTTTTTTATATATCATACCGAAAAATCAGCACTGCATTAAATTATCTCCAATCTCTAAAACAAAAAGGAAAAAAAAAAAAAGAAAAAAAAGAAAGAAGAAAAAGAGTAGGAAATTTGAGCACCTTCTCAGCCATTCGCCTGAACTGATTGGTGTCGGGACCTGACAGAGAAGGGAGGGCGAAGCAGGTGAGGGGAGGCAAGTCTATCCTATATCCCCTTATGAAGTTGTTGCTGATCAAACTTTTAATTTAAGAAACACACAAAATAAGTGTGTGAAAAGGAACTAAGCAGAAAAAAACAAATCATTCTCCCGACGACACGTGTCCCAAATTATTGAAAATCGAGAGCCGGGGTATCCTTCACAGTTCACACACGCTTCCGTTTATGAATAATGCATCATCATCCGTAAGGTGCCATGAAAATTGCATCCTGCTCAACCAAAGACGGGAAAAATCAGAAATCTCTTGCCAAAAAAGTAACAAATCTTTCGGTAACATGTTGGGCACCTTCATAAAAGATTACCAATCCCACGTGTATCAGTAGATAGATATCTGATTTTACAAAAACATTGGAATGCCAAACTATAAGCAAAATTTGACAGACCCTTACAAAGTAAGTACCGCTGACGATTATAACAATACTCGAGTTGGAGGAAACCCAGGTTTTCTTTCTCCCTTTACAGTGAAAACCCAGACTTGTTTCTTTCTTTCTTTCTTTCTTTCTTTATTATATACTCTTTCAGGACAAAGAAGAAAGAAAAAGATACAAGAATAAGCAGAGTCTAATACAAGATTTCCTCTTCCACAGTCAATTCCATTCTGTTAGGTTAAAAGAGAAGTCTTACTTGTGACGTTTTCATTGATTGATAGGTCTAACGACAATCAATGATGCTGATAGTCAATCAACATCCTATATACCCGACTCTTAGTAAAGAGAAGCCCGCAAGGTGTAATTGAGAAGAAGAGGAAGAAGGTTAGAAAAAAACTTGATGGGAATTTGCCAGAACCCTCTATAGATAGGAAAAATTCTACCGGCATGCATGGTCGACGTTACTTGGAATACTCTATCGCACAGATTAACAAGTCCCTCGCAAGCCTAGATTTGATAATCAAAAGCAAGGATTGCCGGAAGCTATTCTTTCCATTTTATTGTACCCGACAGCAGACTTTGTAGATTCACAAAATGATGTCTAGGGCCAGCAGCAGCTAGCGCTGGTACTTTGGGAGAATAAATAACCCGTCGGGTAATAAAGGAACCACCACCTTTTAAGTGTAACTAGGAAAACTTCTTTCCAGAGAAAAGACTGAAAGCGCGCATGAGGGCCTTTTTTTTTGCGCTGGCCAGCACTGAGATGCCCACTAAGACTTAGCTTATGACTTACTCAGCAGCAGCTAGCTAATATTGATACCAGCTGCCTATTATTATACAACGTTTTGTTTTATTGCTAGCCTTACGTCAGTTCCCATCAGCAGCATCTACGTTGATCCGTTGGTTTGGTAGGCCAAAAGAAACCGATCTGGCGATGCAGACATTCAGACATATCAGCATCATCATCAACACTATCATATCAATTAAAGAAGTGGGTGGGAGTTGGGTTAGGCTTCAGTTCAATTTAGGCGGCACCAAGCCTGACCGCACCCAACCTTAAAGCTTGTCTTTACCCGCTGCACAGTTTCAAGGGATTGCTCGGACGAATTTCTAGCAAAGGCGCATGCCTCGTCGAGCTTCCCCTGCGTGCAATATTCATGCTGCTGTGGGAAGCAAGCTTTGGATTACAGGTAGTGCTAGTTAACTTAATACATGCCTACTATTAATTCTGCATGGCTTACAATTATACTTACCAGCTTTGGGAGCTACGAGGTCCACCTATCGGAGTATGTCGACGCCGAACGTCGAGAACCCAGCCGTGGCAGGGCGAAGCCGAGTCTACCAACCTTCGGGCTTTGGGCTTTGTGCTTGGAATGAAATGGGCTAGCTTCAAGACTTGAAGAGGATCTGGGGCTCTTTGTCTTTGGGCCCGGGTCAGGCTTCGCATGTGTGACTTAATTTTGTGGTGTGTCAATGTTGTAGGGCCTCTTTCTTTATGATGTCTTCCTCTTATCCATATCCATTTCTCTCCGTGTAAGGCTGCCGAAAAAGTCTATCTATATGTGATGGCTGAGGCTAGGCATCCCCTCACTGCATAAGGTGAAGAATCTTAATGGCTAAGGTGGTTTTCTCTGCCCCCGCAGTTGGCAGTGCCCTCCTGCCCAAACCCTCATCCTGCTCTTCGATCCCTCCCCGTTCCCGTTGCTCCCTCGCATCAGTCACCGCCAGGAAGCCTACCAGAATTCATGCCACACTTGGCGGAGGAGACGGCGAGCTGAAGCGTGGTGAAAAGAAGAAGTTCATCACCAGAGAAGAGGAGCCCGACCAGTATGCTCGATCCCCTTTCTCCTGTTTCTCTTCTTTTCTCCCGTTATCTTGCATGGACCGAAGAGATGAAGCATTAGGACAAAACTCTGTATGCCTCTTTATTTGCTCTTTATAATTTTTGATAACTAACTGAACTGCTAACACTGGTTGTTCCCACGTGGAATTAACTGTCATGTGCACAAGTTTTTCCTTAACTACCAATTCACAAGTATTTGTCACTCCCGAGAGGATAATAATGTCCTAATGTTCCATCACCACCGAGTTCCATTCAAATCAAGTTCTAAAAAAAAAAAAAAGAGAAACGAGGAAACTTTTGTAATTTTTACTGGAATGGGGCTTTTTTTGTATTTGTCAGTAATACAGCTGGAAAAAAAAAAAAGATCATCAAAGAGAGTATCCAAGGGTGTAAATCAGCCAGAGTGCCAGACAGAGTGTAAAAAACATATGTACAGCATAATTTGTCTGCGAGAAAAAACCTGTTAGTTAGTGCACCTGAAATTAAACGATGGCTCCCAGATATATGCCGCAATGCCCCCAAATTTGAAGAACAGAATGGCGAATATAATGCAAGCTTTAGTGCAGATGGTGTTGGGCTTTGATCCTCAACCACATGCAAAAGTGTTGGTTTTCCTTTTGACTGTGTAGTGTTGTTCTTAATAATTGCAGGTATTGGCAGACAGCAGGAGAGAGGGAAGGAGAGAATCCCATGAAGACACCATTGCCCTACATCATCATATTTGGCATGTCCACCCCTTTCGTCATTCTTGCCATCGCATTTGCTAATGGTTGGATCAAAGTACCTGTCAGGTGAACCATCAGATTAGGGGTGAAAATGAAAGAAAATCCCAGTTTTATTTCTTTTTTTTTATTTTGCCTTCTATCATATATCGATATTGTCACCATTAGGTTACTGATATTTTCCCTGAGAGATGTCAACCCACTCTTCATATATTATACAATTGGATCATCAGTTATGCTATTCAATTAATTGTGATTTGTAACAAGCTCCTCTAAACCTCACCTTTTCTGAGAAATCCAATTACATTTCCAAATTACTATATGATCAATGTTTCTGTTCGATAAAAAATACTATTTCAAGTTTTGGTGAACTTGTGGAGTGGCAAAAGTCGCTCAGACAAAACAAAGAGTTGCTGAATATTGTCCTTTATGGGTTAGGGGGGGAAAAAAAAAAGCCTGCAGATGGTATTTCTCTAGTCTGAATATAATATGTTTTGTTTGGGCCTTATAATGAACATGAAAGGGAACAAATTGCGGAAGTATCTGCTCCCTGTGGAGAAACCAAATTCTATTGCCCATTGAACAGTCAAATTCAGCTTTTCAACAAACTTGCTGACTGAGATAAAGAAATGTGTTTGCTCACAAGCAAATGAAGATTGAATTTTTTTTTCTTTTCATTAGTTTATTCAGCCTAATATAACATAAAAAAGTACATAGATGATAGACTCATTCAGAATAATGCGTAGCATGAGGCTTTAAGAACAACACTGAATAGATAGCAAGAAACAAGCCCACCAGACATGAGAGATCTATATGTAAAACAAACAGATGACTGCAGCAGCAAATGGCTATTATGGCTTAGAAGTGAGAGAACGCAGAAGAAGAAAACGATAACATATTTGTTGCAGGATAAGAAATGCATGATCATCTATGGACTAAAGCGTCATCGGGGTTTTATATGAAGGGTTTTATTAAGGTTTCCAGCGAGCTTTCAAGCTTTTTCCCTAATTTTATTTTACCATTCATACGAATTTTTCCCCCCTTTTTCCTCCTCCAGTCGACGGAGCCATTCATGCATTCGAATGATAAAAAATAGACAATAAATTTTGATAAAAAACGACAAAATCAACAACACATGCAAGCCAAACATATGTGGAGATGAATAACAACTTCAAATGCGTCTTGTTTACACATACAAAGAAAAAAAAAAAAAAAAAAAAAAAAAAAAAAAAAAAAAAAAAAAAAACACAATCCTTCTATATACGGAAAAGCGAAGTTGCTATTTTTATTTATTTATTTATTTATGGGTGTGGGACGACCAAAAACATGATAGAAGAATTGCAGGTCAAGTCGGAAAAAAACAACAAAGAAAAAAAAAGGGCGGGGGTGGTGGTGGTGTTGAGTAGCGTAATATGAGTTGCTTACCCCATTCCTGACTCCTCTTCGTCTCTTCCGGCACTTCTGAGGGGGGTGAAGAGCCTACCGGTCGTGCTGCGGCTCCCGATGTGTCCAGTCAGCAGCAGTAGCAGCAGAAGCCGGCTCCCGATGTCTCCCCTGCCTTCTTTCGTGGGAGAAGAGAGAGTACAATGATCCCAACCGGCCCATTTTAATTGGATCCGGCCTAGGGCTTACTGGCCGTCTTTGGAATGGGGACACTCACAGGCTTCAGATGTAACCCTGGGCTTTGGGTGAAGAAGAGAGAATGGGATCCCCTCCCAAGACCATTTGGAGCTGGTGTATTTGAATCATCGAATATAACTTCTTAGAGTTAACAAAAATTTTATTAGATTATTAAGTGTTCCTAGCTGGCAAAATATTTTGTGCGAGGTCTTAAATTCAAATTTTATTTATTTTATATTTTTAATTATTTTTATTTTAAAAATAATTATCTTTTTCTCTCTCTCTCTCTCAAAAAAAAAGAAAAAAAAGTTTAACTATTTTAAATTTAAAATGGTTAAAAATATTTTTAAAAAATTAATAAGGAAAAAAAACAAAAGGTGCTATTTCGGACCGAGAGCCTAACATAAAAGCGCACAAATGAATAGCATGCTGGCCGACTTATTCTCCTCGCTAGTAGTCTTCGGCCCTCCCCTCCTGAGTCCTGAGTCCTGAGTCCTGAGTCCTGACTAGTGAGTAGTAGTGGCCGTCCCCCGCCCCCAATCCCCATTGGCCGCCTCTACCTTAAACCCCTCCAAAACCCCTGTGCTTTTTTCCTCCTGCCTCGCCTCGCTGCCCGATTTCGTCCGCTCGACACGCCGAAAAGTAAAGAGAAGTTGAAGTCGGAGTCGGAGGCTGGGGCGTGATCAACTACCATGTCTCGGATCGCTCGATCTCGCTCTTTCGTGCCCCTGCTCTCCCGGCGTAGCAGGACCCTCAGCTCTTCTTCTACCCTCTCCTCCTCTTCCTCTTCCTCTTCCTCCTCCTCCTCCTCCTCCTCCTCCTCCTCCTCCTCTTCTGAGGCTGCTGCCGTCGCTGCGGAGGAGCACGTCGCCGGCGAGCGGCCTCCTCCGACGCCTCCGCCTTCTGCCGGCGCTCGCAAGTCACGGAGTCTTCTCAAGTTTGGGGCCTTTGCATCTCTCGCTGGCGTCCTGGGAGCCGCTGGATATGCCACCTATGGTTTATTTCCTCTACCCCCGTTCTCTTTTCCTTTTACTTCTTTCGGCCTACGTCTTCTTTCCCCCTTTGCTTTCATTGAGAATACCCGCGAGATCTCTGAAATAGAAAGGAAGATCTGGTTGCTATCTACGTTACTAAGCACTCTGTGCGGTTGATTAATTGATTGATTGATTATTTCTGCTTTCCTTAATTTGTTGCCGCCGGGGAAGTTGAAGTTCAGACCAGGTGATGGCAGATGTTAAGGATCATTTATAAGTGTTGTTTGGCTTTTACATTTCTCCCTCCATGCAGAGTTTTTTTTTTTTTTTTTTTTTTTTTTTTTGGCCCCCTTATCATTTGACAGATATGCTTACTACGGTCATAATCTTCTACGTTTCT
Organism: Tillandsia leiboldiana; assembly: GCA_029204045.2. Lineage (NCBI taxonomy): Eukaryota > Viridiplantae > Streptophyta > Magnoliopsida > Poales > Bromeliaceae > Tillandsia > Tillandsia leiboldiana. The sequence continues at coordinate 74,199 of CM055067.1, read as the reverse complement.
GTCATACAGCATACACCCGAGATGAAGTGGATCAGAAGACTAGCTCTTTCCGGAAAAATTCCAATTTTTCAGCAGGTGATGATGCGCCAGCTTTTGAGGTGAATATCTACTCCTCCAAGTTAAATTTTTAGCTTTAAAGAAAGAAATCACAAGCTAAGTGAGTTAATCAGCAGATAGGCTTTGTCATCCCTAGTCTCTTCTTTCTTTGCACGAAGAGTAGACAAATTGCTGAATGCTGAATAGTTAGACATGATCAAGAGCAAGTAGAGCTTAGGGCTATTGGTTAGCTTCTCATACCTGTCCGTTGCAGATAGTCTCAGTCGAACATTCTATTTTCTGCTGGAAACTTTAGATTTCAGATTAATTCTGACCCAAATCAATCATTTTGAACCAAAACATTTCAGTGTCAGCTGAAGCTTGAACATCAGTCTTTGAATAAAATACTCAAAACATTCCCTCAGAGTCCCAGCTTCTGCTAAGTTGTAAATCTTTATCCCCATTGAGACCATGATTTGATGTTATTAATGTTAGTCTCAATCTTGGCTCAAGTTCGAGCTATACTTGTCTAACAAGATAACTCACTTTTGGCTTGTTTGAGCTTGGTAGCCAGTGGGCAACAATCGACGCATGCCTAAACACACGGCACCTTCTCAGAGTTCGAAAATAATTTGCTGCATACCTTACTGAAAAAGATTTGATTGATTTGTTGGGAAGGGTTGGTGAAATTTATTTGGTTTTTAATTCAGCAATTGGGTGTTTTTGACGTGAGTCTCTTGTTAATATGCCTCTAAAGAAGAACTTTGTGCCGTCTCTTAGAGACAGATGCATTCATACATACATAGATCTCGATTGGAGCAGTCCAGCAGATAGATTGAGATTGGGTGGCTTGAATGGCTGAACAGAAATTGAAGAGAACAAATTTGTGCCAGTTCAGTCTTGGAGAGAAATAAGGGTCTTTTGGTAGTGCAAGGAAAGTAAGACGGGTTAATGTTAGGGTGATTGACTATTAGTGATTTTGTTTGGGTGTGGATATCGACTGCTAGATCTGGATAAAATGTTATTACATGTTTGCAACTCCAGAGATATTTTCAGCATTTATACTAAATTAGCATGCTAGGCATCCTGTACGATGTTAAATTTTGGACAATGAGAGTCTTTAGTAAGAAAGTTTAGTTTAAGCCTTGCTTACAGTTGGCTCTATCTTTCTCATGCAGAAATTCCGGGCTTTGATTTTCTCAACAGCTATGAAAGGTAAGGCCTTTGAAATTTGACCTTTTAATCTTACTATCGACTTTATTGACCCAGAAATGAGTCGGTTGGTGTCTATTACTCGAATGTTGTCTTCCTCTTGTATTTTATTATCTCCTAGTTATTCAAATTAAAAATGGTTTAACTTCTTAATAATTCCTCCCAATCTGATAACGGCAGATAAAAAAAAAACAAATATTAAATTAATAGGATTCTTTACTTACTCCTATTCCTTAGGACAGTGGAAATTGTAGCAAAGCGCAAGCTGACAATTATGTGGTTAAACTTTATTGGAAAGTTCTATTATTAAGCATTCTATATTTCAAGAATAATAATAATAATAATATATTTTTTATATTACAAATGACATTCTGGTGGTGTTTGCTAACTTTTTAATTTCTAGGTGTTCTTCCAATACCCTGGAATTAGAGAATACAAAGTGATATTTTCAGATTGATTCCGAACCTCTATCCTGCGTCCTGTTCTGAAACTTCGTCTTTGTGCTATAATGGAGTTTAAAAACACCATAATTAAAGAAATCCCCTGAAATACTGGGTGAAGGCAATACTGCTTGCATTTTTTTCTTTCTCACTTGTTGGAGAAGTTGGGAGCCTCCTCCCTTCCCTCAACTCCACCTTCCCCTCTTTTGTTGTTCCATCTCCCTACTAGCTCATCCCCCAATACTCATGAAACAGCCTGGCACCCTGGTAACCCTTCTCTCTCTCTCTCTCTCTCTCTCTCTCTCTCTCTCTCTCTCTCTCTCTCTCTCTCTCTCCCTCTCTCTCTCTCTCTCTCTCTCACACACACACACACACACACAACCTGTCCCTGCTCCGATTCATCGCAGAACCCACCAAGTGCTGTCATGTTTCTACTCTACAGGAGTGTGTTTAGTGTTGTAATATAAGAACCATTGTCATAACTCTGGCCTGCATTGTAACTGTTTTATTTTGCATGGTCTTTTCGCTTTCAATTTCTTTGTCTTTCAGTTTCTTTATGTGTTTATTTATCTTGCATTTGATTGAATCGGCAACTTGCTTTTTCATGACCTTTTGTTATCTTTTTCAATGCTGAAATTCTTTGTCTTGATATTGCAGTTCCTGTGAAGGCCATTGAATTATATTTGGATGTTAGGAGCAAAGTTGAGGAGCAAGTGCAGGTATGCCACATACTGCTTTCTTTTAACTGTTCATATTTTGACTGTGTTTAGTATGTTGAATATGTTTAATAATTTTAATAGCTTTGGCCTATTGTAATCAGTTTTATGCTTTATTTTCTGTTGGTTAGGGCTTTACAGAGCCATCATCAGACAAGCTTCTTCCCGACCTAGTTCCTGAGGAACAACATGTCTATACTCTTGTTCTGGATCTCAATGAGACTCTTGTGTATTCTGACTGGCAGGTATCTTTTGCTACTGATGTAGTATTTGCTCTTTTGGATTGTTTTAGATGGCATGCAAGAAGTGAAAAAGAAGTAACTAAAGGGCTTAAGTGGCTGCAATCATCTACAAAGAATTATGTCTTACTATATGTGTTTTTACAGCAAATTGATTTACAAGCCCATCTGTTGAAGGATCTTGACCTCTTTTAATACTAGTTAATCTGCTATTTAGCACAGCCCAAGTAGATTTCAATATTACTCTTCACATCATGGTGTTGCATGCCATCTTGCCTTATTGTTCATCTATTATGTTACCAGTTGTGATACCATGGCTTTGTGGTGTCATTCATCCTCCTTGATTTCTCTTTTGTTAATAACTAGGCTTTGGAACAGTAGCTTGTGAATACCACATAATTAAACTGTTGTTGCTTCCATTGGCTGACAGTACTATTTGTATGTGATCTAACAGTTTAATCCTGTATTTTGTTTTTCAATTGTCATTGTCATCTTGGTTGGCAAGTTTTTATTCCTGACTATATAGTTACATGTATTTGTTGGCAAGTTCTTGCCATTGATAATGTGTTGCAAAACTATTTTACACGCGCAATTCATCGGGAAGGGACGTTTTTGTTGATGAGGATATGTCGCACGCTTCTCAATCTCAACTTGTGATGTAGGCATAATAGGATATGCTGCTTATTTTAGAGAATGGATACCAAATGATGCAGATCCTAAATGACTAAATGATACAAAGTAGAGACATAAGAAGAAGAATAGAGAGTCAAAATGACAGATGGATGAGAAAAAATAGTATTTACTCATAACAAATAAGTTGTTAGGCCTTATGTTAATTTCATTACATGCAAGACATTATCTTAAAGAAGTTGCCTTTATAGTTTGTGTTCTGCATGTTAGTGCATAAAATTTTCTGATGTCCTAGTTTTTTCTATTTGTTGAAAGAAAGTTCTTTCTGCTGATTCTACCAGGATTAGTGTTCTACCTCATGCTAATGATAGAAACTGAAGTAAAATAGGAATTTTTTCTAACCCCAATACAGTTACATCTTATTCGGATGACCTGAATTCTTCAATCCTTTTGACAGGCCTAGTGCATAAGATTAGACAAGGTTAACAGGTTAGGTCAAAGCTTGCTGTTGTTATATATCAGTATTTTTTTCCTTTTGTAATGCCAACCTTTTTGCCATAAGCTTAAATATTCAAGCTGTGTTACTCATAAATTCTGGTAGATTTTCCTAGGATTGTATTCAGTTCTTTGCTTACTTAGGTTGGTAGAGAATATCTCACATTGAATGTATCATATAGTCCTACTACGTGTGCAATAACTTCCAATATATTCCATATCGTTCTTTTTGTTCCTGTAGGGAAAATTTTACCTTCTTTTTTTTTCTCCGAGATTTTCTTCTTTTTTTTTTTGGGTGTCTAACTAGCTTTTTTCTTCCCCAGCGTGATAGAGGATGGAGAACATTTAAACGACCTGGTGTTGAAGCTTTCCTGGAACATCTTGCAAAGTTTTATGAAATTGTTGTGTACTCTGATCAGTTAAATATGGTAATTTGATTGCATCATTTTTCGACAACTATTGGCCATCTGCATCTATTTTAACATTCCCATATCTATATCTTTAGTATGTAGATCCTGTTGTGGAAAGGTTGGATCAAAAAGGTTGTATTCGCTATAAGCTGTCAAGAGCTGCAACAAAGTACCAAAATGGGAAACATTATCGGGTATGATGGATGTTTGGTTATCATTTCTTTGTTTTTCCTCTTCTTCGTGCAGCAAATCAACCTTTTTTTTGGGTGAAAAGCTACAATGAAATGACTGTAGTTCCATCTCACAGAAAGAAAGTTGAGACACTTTTAGGCATATACATATTTCTTCAGGAATACACTCAAAATATAAAAGTCAAGTTTGAGGGTGTTCTCTGTATGAAATGACTCATCTCTCGGCTTAAACCGATGCTGTTGGAATAATGAATTTTGTTTAGCTTCATTCCATCATCAATGTCCTATTTTCCTTCATTCTGTATATTATCCAGCTGTAGATCTATTTTATCGTTCAAGTTGTATCATGCCATTTACTTCGCATCGCTCTTGGTGCACAAGTATTGTATGTTTTCATAAGCGCACGCTGCTTACAGGACCTATCAAAGCTGAATAGAGATCCCTCACGCATTCTTTATGTCAGTGGACATGCTCTAGAGTCAAGTCTTCAGCCCGAAAATTGCGTGCCCATAAAACCATGGAAGCTTGAAAATGACGATACTGCACTACTGGATCTTCTTCCATTTCTAGAATGTAAGCTACATTTAAGACATAACTCTTCCATTAAAGTTGGCTTTTATTTTCTGTAAATTTTTACTAGCTATACATAGCTTGGGGTGTAAGAATTTCTTTTGTTTACTACAGTTGTGGCTGTCCATAGACCTCCTGACATAAGGTCTGTCCTCGCATCCTACCAAGGCCGTGATATTGCTACCGAATTCATTGAGCGTTCAAAAGAATATAAGAGGCAAGCACTATCTTGTATATTATACATAATTGCTTGGGAGCACTCAGAGAGTGCAGCTCTGAATTTTATTCTCATTAGCTAGTGTTTGCATCAGTGAAGTGGGAAAGCTGTGAAATTATATACCCTACCTGGTTTTACTTCCTGCACTTGATTGGAGCAGGCCGTTCCTTTTCTGTTAGCCAAGGTGATAGAGTACTCAATAACAATGTCAACATTGAGGCAAACTAGATAGCTGTAAAAGTTTGATATGACAACCATTCCTTCAGGGATGGATGCTAAATCAATGCAGCAAAGTGCAAACGATGCTAAAGTAAGTTTTTGTATGCAGCAAAGTGCGAACGGCCCTCCGTTGAGGGCGGGCCGCTTTGTTGTACTCTGTTTTTCTTTTAATTGAAATCATGATAACAGCTACCATCTGCAGAGGTAATGTAGATAGATTATTATTGCATTGATCTAGCTTCCTTTGCTTGAATAAACAGTCAGTTCACCAATTCTATGCACTAGCTAGTAAGTTCATGCTATGGTACCTAATGTGAAGAGCCTCATATTCTTTCTATCAATTGCAATTCATGGGTTTTTTTTTTTATTTGTTTCAACACATTGAATCTTTCTCAATCTAAAATTTATCTTCTTGTTCTCTGATAGGAAGATGCAAGAAGAGAAGCGCCCAAGTTTCTGGAGGCGTTGAGGGCACAACCATCTTGAAGGAGCGTTCGTCTCGCGCATGCCTGCATAGATTCTTGGCTTTTCGACTCTAGCATGGGCTTATTGAAGGGGTTGAAATCCAGTGGTCTTTTATCCTTCAATTACATCATTTTTTTTTTCCCAATTTTGGCAGCTATTTTTGTACTTTCATTAGCTTTGCTGGTGATGAATGATAATTTACCAATTTCTTGGTTATTTGCTCTTTCCATTGTAATGATAAGTCAAAAGTTGGGTACTCTGTAACCTTCTATTGAACTTGCTCATGATGGCATCATGGCTATGGCTATTATTACAAGATGGGGATTTTTCCTGTTTCGTTGTCACACAGCCGTTGCTGGATCTTTCAATAGTGAATTTCTTTTTATTCTGACTTTTCTTTTATTGATTGCTTCCACTTGCCTTTATATTGTTCTTTTTTCTTTTTTCGGTTGTTGCTTCGACTTAACTCTATAATCCTCAAGTACTCTATTACCATCAGAGGTCCATTTACTCGCTAAGCTGCCGAGTACCTAGTGTTGAAAATTTGATTTTCTTTTCTTTTGTTTTTTGAACCTACTTCGCTTAGAATTAGTGTCTGGGAACTCTTCTTTTCTTGTCTTTCCTTTTCTGAGACTTGGATGGAATGTGTCTTCGTGGACAAGACCAGGAAAACGCGAGTTCACAATATTATATTGATCACCAGATTAAGTATATACTTTCACTAGAGTGGATTAACACATATTACCGTCAAGGAATTCTTTGACATAAGAATTGTTTAGTTTCATGTGTACAAATCTAGTTGCATGTGGTTTAAATTTATTATTTGTTGGTTGTATCAGCTATTAACTGTTGTAGTCAGAAGCAGAAAGAAATTAAATAGTTCCAAACTATGATACTGGGAGAGTAATTTCAAATAAGCAGTAACTAATTGTCTAATAATAACCTCTCAAACTAAAGGATACAAGTTTCTCTAAAAATCTGGAATCGCTGGGTGCATGTTGAAATTGGGCATTGCACCGTCGAATAAAATAAAGAGGAGGCCCTGTCCCTGTGAGAAGAAATAAGAGTTCAAAGAAAAAAAAAAAAAAAAAAAAAAAAAAGAGAGAGAAAGAAAGAAAAATACCGGCTAATAAGCCTTTCCCTTTATAAGAGAAGTTATCCAGCAATCCCCTTATCGGCGGGTTGCGTGCGATCAGGATTTGGATAGGGAGGCGGCAAAGGAAGAAGGCAAGCAAAGCACTCTCGGACAGCTCCCCCTCCCAGCCCACTCTTCCTCCTTCATTCCTCCTTTTCCGCCGATGGCTTCCCTCTCCGCCGTGCGCCTTCTTCCCCTGCCTCTTTCCAACTCCACCAAACCCCCACCCCCACCCCCACCCAAACCTTCCCTCTCCTTCTTTTCTGTCCGCCAATCTCCAACGTTTCCGGTGGGCCTTCCAATCAGGAGCAGGAGCAGGAGCAGGAGCAGGAGCAAAAACGCTTCTCAGCCCATCTCCTCTCGGGTGGTCTTCGCTTCTTCTGAGCTCCTCGACCCGCAGGGACTGGACGCGCCTCAAGACTACTCGGCAGACTCGCAGGTTCCTTCTTCTTGTTCGCTCTTCATTTTCCCTTTCTCTCCTCCGTATCCCCTTTCTTTTCCCTGCATATCGAACCGTAAACACTAGTAGAGGAATTTTATTCTGCTTTCTCCCGCTCTCCTGAGAACCTACCTTTGCAGGTTCCCGAGACTTGTCTGCTTTCATCTGAGGCTGCGGCTGCGGCTGCGGCTGACAGCGTATCTCTCGTACTTATTTTCGCTTGTTGTTGTTCATGCTGCTCTATGCCCTCTTCTTCCTATTAAGTTAATCTTTGCTACGTTTTTTATTTATGTGATTCCTCTGGATGCGTCCTTCTCTTCCCTGTAGCAACCATCATATACTAATGTCACTTTTACTCTGACTGTAACGCTGTTGGAACCAAACACTATATGAACCACATTGCATGACAGATTTATGTCCGCCAAAGTGGTATTAGTTTGTGATTTCTTTATCAAAACGTCTGGGCCTTGTTTCGTAATGTTGCATTTCTTTTTTCCCCTTGTAGACACCAACTCCATGTTGCATTTCTTTTTTCCCCTTGTAGACACGAATTCCATGCGATTGAGTGTTTTTTCGCCCCTTTAAACATAAATTCCATGCGATTGAGAGTGTAAGAAGATGGCGGATGGCGGTTGTATTACAATCTTTACATCTATGGGGTTTGTTTAGCAACAATAAAACTAAAACTTGGTAGTAATATTTTTTTATTTTTCTTTTGAAAAGGATGCCAGTTTGCGATTGGCCACTAGCATCCAAACCTCCTTGAGATTGTGTTTAAGAAAACTGAGCATACTGGTTTCTTCAATTGCTCTTCTCAGTGATATTCCAATGATCTTTAGATCCCATTGATTTACATTCCATGGTCTTTACATTTTTCTTTTTTCTTTTTTTTGTCATAATTTCCAATTAACCACTCCTCTGCTCTCAATATGGCCACCACTGCCCTATGATGACGGATGAGAGCAATTTATCGGTACTAAGCTTTCAATTGATTGCTCAAACTTGCTTGTTGCTAGGTGTAACATGTTGTAGCCAAATTGTTTGTTCCTTATTGTAATCTTGGAAGGTTGTGTTTGAACCTTGGGTGCAAAAATGTAGGGCAAAAAATTTGTAGCAGCTCCCCTTGTATTGTCAGAAACTAAAAATGAAGAATGAATTGATGCCATGCTTTTCTTTGTATTACTTTTATTTTTGTGAGTACATCCTCCCCCCCCCGCATTACTGGATTTTTCTGTTTTCATTCTGAGATTTCAAGTTCTACATGTGCTTCATTAATCTCTAGCTGCTCTACTAAGTTCTCTGGCCTTGTGCTGCGTTTGCTGTTCATATGATTCCTTTTGTCCTACTTATATATATATTGCTTTCCTTTTTTTTCTGAAAATTGTGTCTTTGGTATATTAGAGAAAAAAATTAGCCTAGAAATGGAATTAGTTGATAGTTCGCGTTTGTTCCGACAATCTTGCATGCGATGTTGCATGACATAGTTTTTTCAAATGAAATTCAAGTTCTCTATGGCCACTGATTTGTTTATCTGACAGCTTCACTTTTGTGTCCTTACTCCTTAGTACAATTTCTTCTGTTTTAATTTCATCAGATGGCACCAAAGCAGAAAATCCGAATCAAACTAAGGTCATACTGGGTCCCCCTGATTGAGGACTCTTGCAAGCAAATACTAGATGCTGCTAGAAACACCAATGCTAAGACTACGGGACCTGTTCCTTTGCCGACCAAGAAGCGAGTTTATTGTGTGCTCAAGTCACCCCATGTTCACAAGGATGCACGCTTTCACTTTGAGATTCGGACCCATCAACGCCTAATCGACATCTTGTATCCCACCGCCCAGACAATCGACTCACTCATGCAGCTCGATCTCCCTGCTGGGGTTGATGTGGAAGTCAAGCTATGAATCTCCAGGCCATTCAACATCTGTGAATTGGTTCTCTTCTCTTCTCTTTTGAAGCTGAGTAACTCATTAAATAGACAACAATAAGCGAGCAGCTATCGCCGTCAGCAAAGGCAATTCATGATCGCTCGTTCTGTGTGGTTGTTTTGAAGCATTGTTGTCCATTCCTCCACAGTTGATTTTATCTCTTCAGCTATTTGGATTTGCCGTGTATTTTATGCTCCCACTGGGTTGTTATTTCCATATTCACCAACGGAGAGGCAGCCGTACTTCCTGTGATCTATTTACTAAGAAGTTAAAAAAAGTTGAAACGGCTCATTCTCTTGAATTTTGTCCTCAAATAATTTTTGCATTTCCTCTCCAATTTTTTTGGTTTGTCTTCAAATTTCGGATATTCAGCTACCCTAAATTTCAATTCGGTGCCAATAATAACAGTTTGATAACTAGGAGTAACTATCAGCGTGAGGTGGTTAGACAGCTAAAATATTGAGGCGTAATAAAAAGTAACAAACTCAGCTCCAGTGCTATAATTCCGGAAGCGTTGTTTGCTTTTTACTGGCAACAACTTCTGAATTTGAAAGGCTATCTGAATCTGATCTACATCCAGTTCAAACAGTAACGTACAGATGTAGGTCCTGGTCAATTCTTAAAATCTGACTTGTATATTCACATACTAAGAGTGTTAAAAAATTTCTTGGCCGCAGAGTGGTAAAAGATAACAAAGGCTAGCCTAATGTAGGTCCTATTTTTATTTTTGGTCCGACCATTAACTTGAGAAAGGGAGCAAGACTTAAATTTAGGCAGGACAGTTAACTGAAACAGAAAATTTAAATTCAGACGGAATGATTAATCGAAACAGATAGTTTATTTATACAGTAAATTTCAATCTTCAAAATAACATCATATAGTTAGTTGCTTGCAATTATAGACTTGAATTATAATTAAGGGGTTTGAATTTTACTATTTAATGGGTTAAGTATGTTGGTTTTTCCCCCGAAAAAAGAAAGAAGAAGAAAGAGAGAATTTTACAGCTTCATGTTGGATTAGTAATCGTATTTACGGTTCGAAGAAGCCCTTTCCAGTCCGAGGAGGCTCTTCTTTTAAACCCTTTTTAAAACCCTATTGGGGAGAACAAATCCGTCCGTCTCTGTTGGGAGCGATGTTCTCCCCGGCGACGAGGAAGCCCCATCTCGCCTCCTCCCAGAGGGGGAAGGAGAAGAAGGAGAAAAAGGAGAAGGGGCACGACGACGACGACTCCCCTTCCACTCCCCTCCCCCTCCCCCTCCCCCTTCCCCTTCCTTCCATCCCCAGCCGCCCCGTCACCGGCACGCCAGCCCCCTGGTCTTCCCGCCTCTCAGTTCTCGCCAGGTACTGCAGCTCACAGCACCAGTTTCTTTACCTGGTGCTCCGTCCTTAACTGCCTATTCCGTCCAAGATCAACCACCCCGCTTGGACTCGGACGATTTTACTTGGTTTCTGTGTGTCTGCTTTATTACTTCGTCTGCTTCCGGTCAAACCTAGGAATTTTCTGGGGATCGTTGAGCTTCTTGTTATGGTTTCGTCTCATTCGACTAGCTTTACCGCCCCCCCTACTCAGGCACCTTGTATATGTTATTTAATTCCGACCGTGAGAGCTTGCACATCTTTTTCCTATCTTCTTGTCACCCTACATTCCTACTCTTTTGCTTTTATATGATTGACACAACTGTTTGCTTGCGAGAATCTGACATTGTAGAAAGTGAACAGCACCATTAGGTTTCTTCTTCGGTAAGAATATCACATTCCTACCTTCTATAGCCTATTTTGATAGCTTACCCCGGTTCATGAATTGGTCTTACATCTTTTCGGTTGCCTAGTTCATGCGAGATGATTTAATTATTGCTTTAATTAAACGTTCAGTTCTCCAAACTTTAAACGGCTTACGCTATTTACTGGTTATTCTGATTTACCCCTACTTGTTGGCAATCCATGTCAGTTATAAACATCCTGGAGATTGTATCTGATTATTAATACTATCTCGTATTTTCAGAATTCCAACAGGGAAGAAAGCAGATAAAAGTGAGGATTCTAATCTGATCCAACCTGTATTTGTTGGGGATTTTCCGCATATCGTTCGCAATGCTCAATCGAATCTTGTGCAGAAGAATTTTACTGGTAGTCATGATCAATGTTCAGTCAGACTGGTATTTTAACCCTATTAGTTGCCGATATACAATCACCTGTAACAGTACTGACCTATTATCTTTTATGCAGATAATACAACAATGGCTGGTGGTATGGATAAAGGTACATCCCTTGCATGGATGGTTTGTGGAAGTGAGCTGTTTATCTGGAGCTATTTATCTGCTTCGGTCTCAAAAGATTGTATTGTACTTGAGGTCCCACTTTCTGTGATCGGAAATAAGGACTCATACAGTAAGCCTCTCTGCAGTAATCATTTGATGGTTTGTATGGTTAGATGGGACATTCCATCATCAACAACCTGTAATATGATGTTAGAGCAAAGAAATTCTACTGGTGTCATTTTCTTCAATCAGACGACTCAAGTTGTTGCATATTGGCATGACATTTATTCTGAAAGTGGAAGAATTCCAATTATAAGCTTTCCCGCTCTAAAACATAATGATGGTGATTCCTCAGATGATCGCACAGATGCTATCAACGGGAACCATGAAGTTGGTTGTATTGGACGTGAACACTTATCTGAAAATAAATTCAACTCCATTATTGCTGCTGCTGTTCCTGATAGTCCTTATGAATGTTTTGCAATAGCTTGCCAGTCATATGGTGCATTATGGTTGTTTCGACTTACACCAACTGAAATACATCGGAGACAACTATCTGAAGTTCTATTTGGCGGTACTTGTACTAGCCATTCTCAAATCGATAAAGGTTATGCAAGGTCGCTTATTTGGCAACCAAAGCACTCTTTCGTAGAAAAATCTGGTTGGAATTTCCTTCTGCTAACAAATCGTGAGATCCAGTGTTGGAATATTACACTTGCGCCAATCTTACAAGTTACAAAACTTTGGGCTCATGAAATTGTTGGTAATGATAGTGATTTGGGTATTAAGAAGGATTTAGCTGGTCAGAAGCACATCTGGCTTTTGGACATGCAAACAGATGACCATGGAAGAGACTTGAGTATTCTTGTTGCTACCTTCTGTAAAGATCGTGTGAGCAGTTCAAGCTACACTCAGTATTCTCTTCTGACAATGCAATATAATCCTGGTCAACATTTTTTATCTGAACATAATGGGTCGAAGAGTGAAAGATTTCTGGAGAAAAAAACTCCTCTTCAGGTCATAATTCCTAAAGCTAGGGTGGAAGATGAAGACTTCCTTTTTGCCATGAGGTTACGTATTGGAGGTAAGCCATCTGGTTCTGCAATTGTGCTATCTGGTGATGGAACTGCAACAGTGACTAACTACTGGAGGGGCTCCACAAGACTCTATCAATTTGATTTGCCTTGGGATGCCGGAAAAGTTTTAGATGCTTCTGTTTTTCCATCTGCTGAGGTTAATGAGGAAGGAGCCTGGATTGTCCTGACTGAAAGGGCTGGCGTTTGGGCTATACATGAAAAGGCAGTTTTACTTGGCGGGGTTGAGCCACCTGAGCGAAGTTTATCACGTAAAGGAAGCTCTAATGAAGGAGTTACAGAAGAAGAAAAAAGAAGTCAGGCATTTGGCGGCAATGTTGTTCCCAGAAGGGCTAGTAGCTCTGAGGCTTGGAGTGGTGGAGGTCGACAAAGAGCAGCTTTCTCTGGCATTGCACAGCGAACTGCACTCGATGAAGAGGCTGAAGCATTACTAGGTCGTCTGTTTCATGATTTTGTTTTGTCTAGCGCAGTTGAAGGTGCTTTTGAGAAGCTTCAAATGAAAGGAGCATTTGAGAAGGAAGGTGAGACAAATGTATTTGCTCGCATGAGCAAATCTATTGTAGATACGTTAGCCAAACATTGGACGACAACAAGAAGTTCTGACTTTGTTGCTTCAGCTGTTGTATCGTCCCTTCTCTTGGATAAGCAGCAAAAACATCAAAAGTACCTTCAGTTTCTTGCTTTATCTAAGTGCCATGCGGAGCTGTTTTCAAAACAAAGTAAGGATCTGGGTCGCTTTTTCTCTGTTTGTCATATTTTTTGTCATTAACCAACTATCCAATCCATTTTGTATGCTGAAGGCATGACTAATTGTCTTGCTTTTGCTTTAGTAGCTACTGTTTTCTGTTTGATTTTGCTTCTTTCTGTTGGCCTATTTTTTTTTCCTGTATTTTCTCTTTGCTTTGTGGGTGAGGGGGTTGCGACGTGGGGTCTCTATTTCTGCGACTTTCTTTACTAGTTTTAAATGGAGCTAAAAAGTTTGCAATGTTATACTCTCTTTCTTAATTCGCACAGCTTGTGTGCTGCATCTGCTTTCTTTTTCTATTCATTCTTCTGGATGGTACTGAATTACTTGGTAAAAGTATTCCTTCACCGTTGAGGATATAGCAAACATGGTTCACATTGAATATGAAGGCTTCATAAAAAAGCTTTCTTCAGCAAAATTCTGATCAGGATATAATTCTTGTGTTTTTTTTTTAACTCTTTTTAATCTGCCTTGTATGTTCCTGACAGATTTATTTTCCTCTCTTTATTTCATGGAAAATGTTCTATAATTAGAAGAAAAATAGTTGATTGAGGTCATCAGTTTAAATGATGCCATTGAATTCATGTTTCTTCATATTTTGATGACCTGTTAACTTTTTAAATTTGATAGTCTTTTTCACTCCCCTGATAGTGATATTCTACATATTGAGGATGTTGCAAGAGCAATTTTAATAAGATAACCTGATAGGTCTTGGTTGATACCTTATGAATTGGGTTTAGTTCTTATATATGATTTGGTTGAACAGTCTGAAGAGTCTCAAATCTGCCAGAGATAAACAAAATATTTTGGTTGGTCTTATATTGTCATTTGGAAACATATCGCCATGCGAATGTCTTCCAGTATGTACTTGAATATTAGCACTGATTGCTGACAAAAGCTCTTATTCGTCTGTGTACCTTTAGATCTTCTGATCTTCTGTCTAGGTGGATTGCTTGGATGTGAAATGTAAAGTGGGAAGTTAATTGTAATTGATGAACATAATTTCTCTTTTTTTTTTCTATGGTTAATTATGTCTCGTAACATCAAATATCTATCTATATGAACTGTGTTTTATTCATATGGCTCTTCTTGAGTTTAACCTGAATGTTTAAAATGGCAGCAGACAGGCTCGAGTCTGTTTGGTCGTGTTCTTTTTCCACTTTTAGTTATGTCGCTTATCAAGATAGTTAGATACTGTTTGTATACTTGTTGAATATAATGGTTTCTGTGGTATGCTCATTTTTATTCCTTTGTTTTGTGGGACATTTTGTGTATTTTCAATGTTACACAGTTGTCTCTTTTCCTTGTAGGAATTGCTTTGCTTACCATCATGGAAAATGGAGAGAAGCTTTCTGGCATGATCCAGTTGAGGGAGCTACAAAATGTGCTTAGCCAGCAGCGATCAGGCACAGCCAACACTTCATTGTCTCAGTCTTGTATTCACACCGCTGGTCCTCTATGGAACCTCATTCAGCTGGTTGGTGAGAAAGCTCGCCGGAATACTGTTCTTTTAATGGATCGAGATAATGTCGAAGTATTCTACAGTAAAGTTTCTGACATAGAGGAATTCTTCTATTGCTTGTCTCACTATCTTCAGTATATAGTTAATGGAGAGAATTCCTTTTTTATTCGGATGGAACAAGCATTTGAATTAGCAAATGCTTGTACACTGTTAATTCAGAGAGCTATGCACTATAGAGATGAGCACAAAAACTGGTATCCTTCCCCTGAGGGATTAACACCTTGGAACAGCCAGCCTGTTGTCCGGTCAGGTTTGTGGAGCGTAGCGGCTTTCATCATGGAGCTTTTAAAAGAATCAGGAGAAATGGATATTTCAGGCAAATCCGAACTGTGGTCTCAGTTTGAAGGACTGACAGCTACTCTCTTGGATGCGTATACTGGTTCAATCACTGCTAAAATTGAACGGGGGGAAGAACGGAAAGGACTACTTGAAGAATACTGTCGACGGAGAGACGAGCAACTTGGTTCCATGTATGAAGTTGCCAAAAGAATTGTGGAAGCTAAATACCAGGTATCTTTGTGTGGTATGTCATTGCTGACGATTTCTTTCTTATTAGAATATTTGCTTGTTTTGATGACCATGCCTTGTTTTTCATCTGATCCATCTTTAGTTACTATCTCATCAACTTGGCTGTTTCCTTTTTATCACGAGATGTAAAAGATAATAGATTATATTCTAAGCATATGGACTTAGCTGCAACAAGGTGTTTTGCAGGAGGAGCGGGGTAGGGTTCAATGTACAAGATATTGGATTATATTCTAAGGTATATGAACTTAGTCGCATCAAAGACAACCAGGCCCCGGGGGGGCGGGGGGGGGGGGGGGGGGGGGGGGGGGGGGGGGGGGGGGTGGGGGGGTGTTGTGGGTGGTGGTGGTGGGGTTCTGGGCGAATCCATGCTACTGAGAATCAAGAAACTTGTTAGTTCCCTTGCTTAAGTTTAGAAGTCTTAAATAGCTATTGTCCAAGAGGACATCAAACTCTCCTACAAATAAATTCTGGCGATCATTATTGTAAGTTTGGTGCAAAAGCAGCACTAGGATTTCTGTTTTTTTTTTTCTCTTCTTTTTGCTGTTTTATCCAAGGAATTAAGTGCCATGGCACGGGGGCGTGCCGCTCTCCGCCTGGCACGGTACGGTACGGGCACGCTTGCGTGTCGACACGTGCCACGCTTGCGTGCCGATAGATACGCATGACCTCCCAGTGGCACGCTCTGGCGCGATTTTTTTTTGCTTTTTTTGTTCCCAATAAACTCTTATAATATTGTTTTGAAATGTTTAGTCAAAAAAATTATGAATATTGGCTATATATAGCTTATTATACTCACCAATTAACATATTGATAATTTTTTTTATATATAAAATACAACTATACCTCATAAAAAATAGAAATAATAATATAATAATAAAATTCACAAGTATAATAAGTATTTAACTATGTGTTTACTTTAAAACCATGTGTTAAAAAAAAAAAAAAAAAAAAAAACCTTAGCACGCTCGACACGGTACGGGCGATACCCATTGGGTATCGCTCTGTCTCGAGCGATACCCAATGGGTATCGCCGAGACGGACTACCCCCCGTACCGTGCCCCTATTGTAGGGGCACGGCACGGGCCGGCCCTTGCCGCTCGGCATGGGCGGCATTTAATTCCCAGGTTTTATCTTAAAGGGATGGCCATAGGGGCCACAACATTATCAGCCACAGCAAGAGACCTCCCCTGGTTATTGCCAGGGTATCTAGGTGGCATACCACCACAATAATGTGGGGTTGGCTATCCTAAAAATATTTTAGCAATAATTGTATGAGTTTGAAAACTTGCTGATCGGCTGGTAAGTGGTTTTGCATGTCCTAGGTAGCTTGAGAAAAGGAACCAATTTTTTATTTGTCCATACTGATAGACCTGAGAATATGCTGCCTTTCGAAACTAGAATTTTAGAACGGTTACCTCATGAAGATATTCTACGATGAGTTGCAAAACTGTAAAAAATCAGAAAATTGTCTGTTTTCCCCTTTTCTCATTTGACCCACCCCCCCCACCCCCACCGTTTCAAAGTGAATTCATGACACTTTCAGCTTTTATGTGTTACAAGTGAATCTGGTTTCTTGATGCACCCATATTGTTATCAGAGGAATGACTTATCTACTTGTAATCTTTACTTTCCTTGATGCAGTTGATTATAGATTCCGTCATTGCTCTGTTTCTCAATTTTGTTGAATTTAGTTGGCTAACAGAACAAATAACCATGCTTTCTTGTTCTGTCTTTTTTTTTTTTTTTAAGGAGTCATGTAAAGGTGTTGATGACAATGAAACAAAAGAATCTATATATAGAGAGGTTACTTCACCCATTCTTTTGATTGCTAAGCAGCATGAAGGCTATCAAACTTTGTGGCATATATGTTACGACCTTGGTGATACAGAACTACTCAGAAACCTTATGGTATGAGAACATCCCTTTTATTCTGAATAAGTATTTTGTAAAATGTTGCTCTTTGATAGGATATTTAGATGCACAGACCAAAAAACTAGAGTTCAAATCTCATGATCCAGCATTGGTATTCACTTCTTTTCTCCTTTTAAGAATTGCTATGTGGTAGCTAAATGATGGCTTATTCAAATAATATTTTATGTATTTCAAACAGGGTATGAAGTGCCGCCCCGTGCCGTACGGCACGGGCGGCACGTACCGTGCCCCAATATGAGGGCACGGTACTGGGGGGGTGCCACAGCACCCCCCTGTGCCGCGATACCCGCGAGGGTATCGCGCGAGACAGCGGGATACCCTTGCGGGTATCGCGCGGCACGGGCTGCACGTTCCACCCATGCCGTTTTTTTCTTTTCCCCTCTTTTTTTTTTGTTTTTTTTTTGTTTTATGCCGCCCCCTCCTCTCTCTCTCTCTCTCTCTCTCTCTCTTTCTCTCTCTCTCAAAGTAGTTTTGATTTTTTTTTTTTTTTTTTTTTTTTTTTCCTTTTGAAGATTTATTTATTTATTTATTTATTTGGTGGGTTTTGTGTCTCTCATTTTTTTTTTTTTTTTTTTTTTTTTTTTAGTAGAATTTTTTTTTTGATAGGTCCTTATGTTCTTCCTTCAATATTTTTTTTTGTGATTTTATTTTTTGGGAATTGGCCTTTGTATCCCCACGTAGTTTTTTTTTTATTTGAATATTTTAAATTTGTAAACTTTTTTTTTAAAAAAAATTAAAATAAGATAATTTTTTATCTGTTGTTTATAAAAAGTTGAAATAGATATAGTTGATTTAATTATTATATAGTTAAATTTTTAATTATTTTGGATAGATGTAGTATTTTATATAAAATTTGCAATAAAAATATTTTTTACTTTAAAGATTTTATTTTTTAATTTAAAAATTAAAAATACTAATAAAATTAAAAGTTAAATTAAATCAATTGATACTTAAATTTGTTTAATTTATTTGTCATATAATTTATTGCTCATGTTGTTTTTTTTCAGCATGTTGTTCTTTTTCTAACTTTCTTAAATAAATTTTACTAGTAAATTTTGTTATTATATTTTAATTTCTATTCTCTATAAGGTATACTTTTTTTTTTACATTTAAAAAAACTTACCACTATATTAATTTATTAGTATAGTAAGCTATATATAGTCAATATTCATAATTATTTGATTAAATCTTTCAAAATAATATTATAAAAATTTATTAGGAACAAAAAAGCTATAAAAAAAACGTGTCAGACCGTTCAGCTGAGAGGTCATGCGTATCCATCGGCACGCAAGCGTGCCACGTGTCGGTACGGAAGCGTGCCCGTGCTGTACCGTGCCAGGCGGAC
This sequence comes from Tillandsia leiboldiana, assembly GCA_029204045.2. NCBI lineage: Eukaryota > Viridiplantae > Streptophyta > Magnoliopsida > Poales > Bromeliaceae > Tillandsia > Tillandsia leiboldiana. The sequence goes on along the minus strand of CM055067.1, from coordinate 55,431 downwards.
AACGGCACGCCCCCGTGCCACGACACTTTATTCCTTGATTTCAATATGCCGGGTCTTTTTAGTCTGATGTAATGTTATAATGCAGCATGTAGGGCCTCATGGAGGATTCAGCTACTATGTCTTTCAGCAGTTAATTAAGAACCAACAGTATGCTAAGCTGTTAAGGCTTGGAGAGGAGTTCCAGGATGAGCTAGCAAATTTTCTCAAGGATCATAAAGATCTGCTGTGGCTTCATGAGATATTCTTAAATCAATTCTCCTCTGCTTCAGAAACTCTTCATGCATCATCTTTGTTTGGTGGTGATGATTCTGCGTTGGTCAGCAAGGAAAATTTTGGTCTTACAGAGGTGAAGAGATTGCCGTCTCTGGCTGAAAGAAGATGGTTACTTAATCTCTCCAAAATTTCAGCTATGGCTGGTTAGTTATTTCTTCAATTAATTGTTGTTTATGAATAAATTGTAGCAACTACAGGGGTTTGTCGAACAGGCAGTGAAGAGGGCAAGTTTTGGTACAGTGATCAACCTAATAATATTCGTTCTTTTGGTCCAACGGAGTCAAGTTTATGACATCTTTTTGGATACGAAAATGGTGTAGTAGATGAATTTGACATAATGAATTCATTTGCAGTTTTCTATTCAGCAGCATACAAGCATCACGTAAATTGTAAATTAACAATGGCTAGTGTTAGCTTTTTCAAGATTTACATATTAACTTTTTCAAGATTTACATATTTCAAGTCAATATTTCACACGGCTAGTTGTTAAAATTGTTGTTGTTGTTGCTGCTAGTTGGGTGCACTGAACTTGTGGAAAATTTTGAGATCTATATATCATCTAAATACAATGAATCTCATAAAATGTACATTCTGTTTGATTTTTTTTCTTGTTTCTTTCTCTTTAGCATTAGTCGCTGATAAATTACACTTCTATGGAATAGGTAAAGATATGCATTTTGAAATGAAGATTGCCCGCATAGAAGCTGATCTGCAGATTCTTAAATTGCAGGTGATATTTCTTAAGAGTTTGATACATTCCTTGACGTAAACTTTTCCATTTCAATTTCAAAACTTAATTATAGCATTCTGTTTATCTAATCACATTGCTTAGCTATCACCTCAATAATCTGACAAACATGATTTGAATTGAAAAAAGGTGACGTCTGTTCTGATTTTCTTGGAGTGCTACATTAAATTTATATTTCTACCGAAGAGTGTTCTATTTAGATTACTTTCTGGAACTTCTACTTCATATTATATTTATATACACTTGTAGATTTTTGCCTACAACTGCATCCTGAAAGTGTTATTTTGGAACCCAAAAAAAAGAGGAAAAAGCTTTGTCTTTTAGCGCTTCTCTTTGTTTTTTATTCTCATGAGATGAGGTTGCTTATAAAGTCTAGATAGCTGCATGGGTCAGCCTGTGAACTCTAGCATTAAAGTAGGTGTCCTCGAGGCTTAAGACCAATTCCTCTGTAGTATCCTTTTTTTGGCATTCTTTACTACCATGTAAAACTGCTCACAAGATTATGATGACTGGAGGTGATTGACAAGATTGCATTCGTTATTGGTTATTTGTTAGACATAGGCGTGAAGACTTGCTAGCCTCTCTACCATACTCCAAGAGCCTTTTTGTGCTCATTCTTAACTGTTTGCATTAAGCTATGTAGTTAAAACTATATCTTGGATGATAGCCTATACTATTTACTGTAGAACTTTCTGTCATATTGGTTTCTGATGCTCGTCTTTGGAGATATGATAGAATGGTGGGTGGTGGCTGGTTTGCTTACTTTAGCAAAGCCACCTTATGCTTGTGTCCTGAGAACAAAAATTATAGGTAAAAGAAAATAACAATATTATAATATTTAAATTCTGATATGTTCATGTACTGCTTAATGTCATGATAATATTTGTTGCAGTTGTTTGCTACTTATATTTTACAGGAAGAGATTGTCGTATACTTTGTAAACATTGGTGAAGAAGACATTAGCAAGCCACTGACTCCCACAGAACTAATAAAGATGTGCTTAAGAGGGGGCCGAGATATTTCTTTGAAAGTATTTGATGTGTTTGCTTGGACGAGCGCATCCTTCCGCTGTTCCAATATTAGCACTCTGGAGGAGTGCTGGATAAATGCAGCCAACCAAGATGACTGGCTATCTATCTACCAGGCATCGACTGCAGAAGGTTGGAGTGAGGAAGTCATCTTAGAAGCTCTTAGAGAAACAGTGCTCTTCAATGCTTCAAGTCGGTGTTATGGACCCAGAGCAGATATGATGTACGATGGTGGCTTCAAGGAGATACTGCCCCTTCGGAAAGAGCATTTGCAACTTCCGAGCCTGACACTACACGGCACTAGCACTTTTTCAGTGGAGGAAATCTTGATGAAGCATAAAGATTTCCCTGATGCAGGTAAGCTGATGCTGACTGCTGTCTTTATGGGCAAGGAAGGGAGCAATGTTGTAGCCGTAGCTGAAGATGCAGACATAATTCATGATGATACGTGACTCTGCTGCTAACATTTTTTTCTTGAACCCACATTTTTTTCTTGAACCCTCAGATTTTGTTACCTAGCTAGTATAATGTTCAGTTTATATTATAGGTGAGTTGGTTCTGTTGAGACATACACCGGTTTCAGATTTTATTGTTGCTGTCTAGTTCACACAGGCTGGTTTAGTAGCACAAACGGGCATTAAGAGACAGCTCTGCATTTTGACTACTGGATACGTAGAGAATTTTTGCAGTGCTATGCTGTACATCAGAATAGTTCTGTGATTGTCTCAAATCTGCAGATTTGTACCTTGTGTTCTTATATTTTACTTTATTATTACCCTTTTGTTTTTTTTTTAAGAATATGATTTGAAGTATGTAGTTGAATGGATGGACAGCTTAGAGGATGCGGTTCACAGATTGACCTGAGGGACTTGGTGCAGTTGAAATATATTTCCCTAAAAGCCGTATTAGACTCTTAATTTTCAAATTAAAATTTTAATTTGAAAAATTCAAATATTCAAATTTTATTTTTTAAATTTAAAATTACAAACTTTAAATTTTTAAATATAAATTATAAATATTAAATTTGAATATTTTATATTTTCTAGTAATTTTTTAAGCAACTATGATGCATAGATTTACATCAGGGTTTTAGAGTTTAGAGTTTAAGATTTAGAAAATTAAAATTGAATTAAAAAAAAAAATTGGATGAAAATTAAGTTCTCAATTCTAAATTATATGGGAATTCAAATTTTGATACAATTTATTTTATTTGAACGATTTTTTTATTTAATTTTATCATTTGAGTCCTAATAATTTGGACTCTAATTTTCTAAAGATTAATAAATTTTAAAAATTTTTATTCAATTAATATTTTATTTTTAAAATTATAAATCCTTAATTTTCCTTTAGATAGTTACAATTTTAAAATGTTTAATTGTTTTTAACAATAATTACCCTTTAATACTTAGAATAAATATATAGTCAAAATTTTACCCGATAACCCAATAATCCAAAAACAGCCCAAATTATCGGATCCGATAACAACTCCTTCACCCGAAACGGCCCGGCCCGGAGCGGCCTGGTGTGGCCCGGCCCGGCGCGGCCCGGCGCGGCGCGGCCCGGCCCGGCCCGGCGCGGCCCGGCGCGGCGCGGCCCGGCCCGGCCCGGCGCGGCGCGGCCCGGCCCGGCCCGGCGCGGCGCGGCCCGGCGCCGCGCGGCCCGGCCCGTCCTTGCGCTGCCCAGCTAAAGCACACATATACAAGGCCTGGAGGGGAATGGGCCCGCGCGGCCCGGCCCGGCAGGGCGCCCCCCGTCGCAGCCCGCACAGCCCGGCCCAGTCCGCGGTCCGACGCAGCCCGGTCCGCTCGGCCCGGCCCGGCCCGGCAGGCCCGTCCCGACCGGTCCCGGACCGGACCGGCCTGGCCCGGCCCGGCCCGGCCCGGCCCGGCCCGGCCCGGCCCGGCCCGGCTTGGCCCGGCCCGGCCCGGCCCGGCCCGGCCCGGCCCGGCCCGGCCCGGGGGGGACGCCGCGTGGCGCCCGCGTGGCGCCCGCGTGGCGCCCGGGTGGCAGCCGCGTGGCGTCCCGTGCCCGACGCGTGGCGCCCGCGTGGCGCCACCTGGGCGTCCGCGTGGCGGCCACGCGGCCAGGCCTGGCCGGGCCGGGCCGGGCCGGGCCGGGCCGGGGAGCGGGCCAGGCCGGGGAGCAGGCCGGGCCGGGCCGGTACTGGCCGGGCCGGGCCGGGCCTGTCCGGGCCGGGCCTGGCCGGGCCGGGCCTGGCCGGGCCGGGCAGCACAGAATTGGAGAAATGGGCTGGGCCGGGCCGAGCCGTTTCGGGTGATGAGTTGTTATCGGATCCGATAATTTGGGCTGTTTTTCGATTATTGGGTTATCGGGTAAAATTGGGACAAGATACTCAAAAATTTCGGAAGGTGTTGACTAGATACGCAAAAATTAAAATATAAATTTAACTTCGAATTTAATGTAGTTTACTATGTATTGCTAATTTTTTTTTCTACATAATAAATTTGAATTAAATTTTTTTAAAAATATTTAAATTATAGGAGATTTTAATTTTAATTTTTTAATCGAATAAAAATTCAAATTTTGAAATATTTATTTTAAAAACGATATTTAATTAAAGTGGATTAAATTTAAATTATAAACTATATTTAAATTTATGGATAAAAATTGAAATAAAAATTTAATTTCAAATTTATTATTTAAATCTAAATAATTGTCAATTTGACATATGTGTTTTTAAATCAACTTATTCATCAAACATATTTTTTAATTATTTTAGTATTTTATTTTTGTATAATTTTTTATTTTATTTAGAATTTTTCGTGACTCAAAAGTTTTCAAATTATAAATTTTATTTTTTCGTATGTAAATAAATAAAAATTCTGAAAAAGCAAATATGAAAATTCCGAAAACAAGAGTTACTAATTGCGATATTATCTAAAAAGAAAAGTTTCACATTTGAATATTCAAATATAAATTTAAAAAATAAAAATTTTAAATTTTAAAATTCAAATATAAAATTTAAATTTAGGAAAAAATTAAAATTTTATAATTTAATTTAAAATTTAATTTAAAATTGAAAATTTTAAAATTAAAATTTTAATTTTTAAATCATTACTTAAATTTTCAAATTAAAAATTAAAATATGAATTTAAATTTTCTATTTCAATTTTAATATTTTTATTTTAAATTTAAATTTTTAAACATTGGTGTTTTAAATTTAATATTTGAAATTTAAAATTTAAAATTTGAAACTTGAAATATAAAATTTGGAATTTGAATATTTAAATTATGAAACTTTAATTAAAAATTTATTTGGAATTTTAAAATTGTTATCTTTAAAAATCTTTAAAAATCTTTGAAAAAATGTATAAATATTTGTTTGACTATTAAAAAGATATTATGGTTAAAAATAATTAAAGTTTAAAACTTGTAATTATTTATACAAAAATTTTAAATTTAAGATTAAAAATAGTATTTGAATAAGAGTTTAGAAAGATTATAAATATTTAAAAAATTATTTGGATATAATTTTTAAAAATTAAATTACAAATTTATTTGAGTAAAATTGAAAAAAAAAATAAAAAAGTTATTCGGATAGTTTTAAAGTGAAAACTATTTATTTAAAAAACGCTTACTTAATATGTATTATAAAAAATAGATGAAAATAAATATATCTTAGTTTATTTTTATCTAATTTAAAAATATATAAATCATATCTTAATTTATTTATATAATTTAAAATAAAATTTAAAATTTTAAAATTTTAACATTTGAGTTTAAATTATATCGAAATTAAAAAAATATTCAAATTATAGAAAACTTAAATTCTAATTTTTTTAATTGAATGGAAATTCAAATTTTGAAATATTTATTTTAAAAACACATGCTTACATTTTCGATTCATCCTCGATAAAAATAACAGAATAATTAATACGTATTTTAAAGAATAGATGAAATATATCTAATTTAAAAATACATAAATCATATATTAATTAATTTATATAATTTAAATTTAAATTTTAAAATTAAAATTTGAGTTTAAATTGTGAACTAAATGTAGTTTTGTATATTAAAATTTCTGTATTCTGATTTGAATTTAATTTTAAATATCTATTTAATTTTATTTTTATTTGCTTTTAAATTTATATTTCATCTGAAATTCAAAGTTGAAATTTAGTTATATAACTTAAATTAAAATTTTAGTTTAAATTGTAGTTAAATTTAGTTTTAGATATTAAATTTGAATTAACAATTAACAAATTTTAATTAAAGTGAATTAAAATTAGATTAAAATTTATATTTAATTTTGTTTGTTTAAATAATTACATTTTTAAAAATTTTAATTATTTTGTCCTTCAACATTATTTTAGCCCAACCCGGCCTCGCCCGGATTAAAAATCGGGCAGGGCCGGGCCGGACCAATCCTAGGCCGATCTGCTCCAAGCAGAGCCGAATCGAACCGTTCAGGTTATGAAAAGACTGGCCGGACCTTGTCGATCAAAAAGGCGGGCCGAGCCGGGCTCGGCCTTGCCGCACATAAAAAAAGTCGCCATGGTCCCCGCACGCCGAGCCACGCCGAGCCGCGCTTGTCAAAAAATGGGCCGGGCCTTCCTCGTCATAATTTCGGGCCTAGCTGGGCTGGGCCCTGTGGCCAATAAAAAATGGCCACCATGCAGTCTCTAATTTTGATCCGGGCAGGCCCATGATGGCCTTAGGCCTGTTTATTGGGCGTTCATATCGGCCCGGCCTTTTTCACTCTATTTATTTTAGCCCAAAAAATCGGGCTGAGCCGAAGTTTGGGCCACCAGACATAGTAGCACGGTCCATCCTGGGCTTAGTTATTATTATTATTTTTTTTTTCTTTTTTTTTCTTTTTTCTTTTTTTTTGTTGGAGGTTTTAGGAATTTGTATTTTTAAAAATCTAAAACTTTAACTAAAAAGCTATTATGGTTGAAAAATAATTTAAAACTTAAAAGAATAAATTTAAAAAGTATTTAAATAAGAGTTAAAAAAAAGTATAAATATTAAAAAATTATTTCTGCGTAACGTAAAAGAATTTATTAAAAAAATTATTTGAATACATTTTTTTTAAAAAAACTGACAGGAAAATATATATATAAAATTAAAAACTTTAATTCATAATTTTTATATAAGATTATATAACTCTTTTAATTAGACAGTATAAAATGATTAGGACAACTCAAAAGTAACTAAGGCAAATCCGATGTAAAAGTTGAATACTAATATTTCGATGACCGCAACCAACAATCTGATTGAAAAGTTTAAATTTAATTTTAAATATAAATTTAATTTCTTTTTACTTTATCTAAAATTCAGATACATATAAAATATTTTAGTACTATATATCCAAAATTTTAAAATTTGAATTGATTTCAAAATTTAAATTAAATTTTAAATTTATAAATCAAACTTAAAATTTTAAATTAATTTCGAATATATTATTTAAATCAAAACAATAAATGGTTTGATAGGTCTATTTTTAATTTATTATATATTTCCAAACTAATTTTCATTTATTTATTTATATTTATAATTTTTTTTAAAAAATATTTTATTTATTTATTTTTGGCTAAATTACAGAAAACCCCCCTCTAATATCCCGCTTTTCCACTTTACCCCCCTGTCATTTAAAAGTCGACAATCTGCCCCCTCGTAATTTCAGAAATGTCTTTAGGGGGCAACGACGTTGACAGAAATAGTAAATTGACGAAAATACCCTTCCTTTTTTTTTTCGAAGTCTTTTTTCTTTTTTTTTTCTTTTTTTTTTCTTTTCGAAGTCTTTTCTTTTTTTCTTTTTTTTTTTCTTTTTTTTTTTAGGGAATATTTCCCAAGGGTATTTTGGGTATATGAAAATATATTTTCAAAAAAACTGACGGTCAACTGACGGCGGGGAGGTTATTGCACAATTCGGTAATTACGAGGGGGCAGGTTGTCGACTTTTAAATGACAGGAGGGTAAAGTGGAAAAGCGGGATATGACAGGGGGGTTTTTTGTAATTTAGCCTTTTTTTTTTGAAAATTTTCATCAGCTTGTATATGCATCATGCAAAATTGTTGTGTGGCACATTCTTTAAACTGCGAGAGGTTTGGACTGCTTGATCAACAAGATCAAGGAAAGCGAACATGCCTAGAAAACAGTATTAAACCCACTGCGAGTAACAATGATATGGAATATCCATATGCTCCCAGACTATACATGCTTAGAATTTCTTGGAACTCATTAAGGATAAAATTTAATTAAATACAATATAAAAAATCAGTTCCAACAAATAATTAAGGTCCTGGGATTCATGGTTATTTATATAATTTAAATTTAAATTTTAAAATTAAAATTTGAGTTTAAATTGTGAACTAAATGTAGTTTTGTATATTAAAATTTCTGTATTCTGATTTGAATTTAATTTTAAATATCTATTTAATTTTATTTTTATTTGCTTTTAAATTTATATTTCATCTGAAATTCAAAGTTGAAATTTAGTTATATAACTTAAATTAAAATTTTAGTTTAAATTGTAGTTAAATTTAGTTTTAGATATTAAATTTGAATTAACAATTAACAAATTTTAATTAAAGTGAATTAAAATTAGATTAAAATTTATATTTAATTTTGTTTGTTTAAATAATTACATTTTTAAAAATTTTAATTATTTTGTCCTTCAACATTATTTTAGCCCAACCCGGCCTCGCCCGGATTAAAAATCGGGCAGGGCCGGGCCGGACCAATCCTAGGCCGATCTGCTCCAAGCAGAGCCGAATCGAACCGTTCAGGTTATGAAAAGACTGGCCGGACCTTGTCGATCAAAAAGGCGGGCCGAGCCGGGCTCGGCCTTGCCGCACATAAAAAAAGTCGCCATGGTCCCCGCACGCCGAGCCACGCCGAGCCGCGCTTGTCAAAAAATGGGCCGGGCCTTCCTCGTCATAATTTCGGGCCTAGCTGGGCTGGGCCCTGTGGCCAATAAAAAATGGCCACCATGCAGTCTCTAATTTTGATCCGGGCAGGCCCATGATGGCCTTAGGCCTGTTTATTGGGCGTTCATACCGGCCCGGCCTTTTTCACTCTATTTATTTTAGCCCAAAAAATCGGGCTGAGCCGAAGTTTGGGCCACCAGACATAGTAGCACGGTCCATCCTGGGCTTAGTTATTATTATTATTATTTTTTTCTTTTTTTTTTTCATTTTTCTTTTTTTTTGTTGGAGGTTTTAGGAATTTGTATTTTTAAAAATCTAAAACTTTAACTAAAAAGCTATTATGGTTGAAAAATAATTTAAAACTTAAAAGAATAAATTTAAAAAGTATTTAAATAAGAGTTAAAAAAAAGTATAAATATTAAAAAATTATTTCTGCGTAACGTAAAAGAATTTATTAAAAAAATTATTTGAATACATTTTTTTAAAAAAACTGACAGGGAAATATATATATAAAATTAAAAACTTTAATTCATAATTTTTATATAAGATTATATAACTCTCTTAATTAGACAGTATAAAATGATTAGGACAACTCAAAAGTAACTAAGGCAAATCCGATGTAAAAGTTGAATACTAATATTTCGATGACCGCAACCAACAATCTGATTGAAAAGTTTAAATTTAATTTTAAATATAAATTTAATTTCTTTTTACTTTATCTAAAATTCAGATACATATAAAATATTTTAGTACTATATATCCAAAATTTTAAAATTTGAATTGATTTCAAAATTTAAATTAAATTTTAAATTTATAAATCAAACTTAAAATTTTAAATTAATTTCGAATATATTATTTAAATCAAAACAATAAATGGTTTGATAGGTCTATTTTTAATTTATTATATATTTCCAACCTAATTTTCATTTATTTATTTATATTTATAATTTTTTTAAAAAAATATTTTATTTATTTATTTTTGGCTAAATTACAGAAAAACCCCCCTCTAATATCCCGCTTTTCCACTTTACCCCCCTGTCATTTAAAAGTCGACAATCTGCCCCCTCGTAATTTCAGAAATGTCTTTAGGGGGCAACGACGTTGACAGAAATAGTAAATTGACGAAAATACCCTTCCTTTTTTTTTTCGAAGTCTTTTTTCTTTTTTTTTTTGTTTTTTTTTTTCTTTTTTTTTTCTTTTCGAAGTCTTTTCTTTTTTTCTTTTTTTTTTCTTTTTTTTTTTAGGGAATATTTCCCAAGGGTATTTTGGGTATATGAAAATATATTTTCAAAAAAACTGACGGTCAACTGACGGCGGGGAGGTTATTGCACAATTCGGTAATTACGAGGGGGCAGGTTGTCGACTTTTAAATGACAGGAGGGTAAAGTGGAAAAGCGGGATATGACAGGGGGGTTTTCTGTAATTTAGCCTTTTTTTTTTTGAAAATTTTCATCAGCTTGTATATGCATCATGCAAAATTGTTGTGTGGCACATTCTTTAAACTGCGAGAGGTCTGGACTGCTTGATCAACAAGATCAAGGAAAGCGAACATGCCTAGAAAACAGTATTAAACCCACTGCGAGTAACAATGATATGGAATATCCATATGCTCCCAGACTATACATGCTTAGAATTTCTTGGAACTCATTAAGGATAAAATTTAATTAAATACAATATAAAAAATCAGTTCCAACAAATAATTAAGGTCCTGGGATTCATGGTTATTTTCTTGTTCCATCCTAATAATAGAATTTAGTTTTCAACAAATAATTACAAAGTCTTAGCTTTTATAGGGCTTTACAGCTGTAGCTAAAACAACAGCCAAAGTATGATACAGTTGTAATTAGGGCAAATAAAAAACATAGTACTCAAAACTCAGAAGTAGATGCCCAACATAGTAAACTGAGTGGAGACAAAAGGAAAAATGATATGACAAAGAACTAGCATACATACTAAACAAACTAATGGAAAAATAATGTCTAGGATGGCATACCAAAGGACAGCATAGTTTGATTAGACAAATAATAACCAGCATATATAATCATCAATCTAACTAAATAAGATGTCTACCTTGCAAACTGAGCTATCAGGAGAGCAACACAAGATTAATAAACAACCAGCACATATACTCATTAAACGAACAAAAAATAGATATGCGGGAAGGCAAAATAAGATTCAACAAATAAGCAGGATATACACTTGTCAATCTAATTCCAAAATGATGTGTAGGATGGCAAAATGAACTAGCAGGTAGTAAAACAAAATTCAACAAATGTAACTATCAAACTAACTCAAAATTAGCAGTATATGATGGCAAACTGAACTACTAGGACAGCTAATTGTAATTCAGAAAATAACAAAGATACATTCTCATCAATCTAACTCAAAAAATAGATGTCTAGGATGGCAAACTAAACTAGTAATAAGATTCAATGAAGTAACCGTCCCATGAGTACAGTTAGCTCAGATTTATATGCCTAATGTTTGTATGGTGAATGCATCAGACATAGTTTGTGCCTCCCATCCCAACTTTAGTAGGTCCTTTCCTGTAGGTCTATAATTTTGAAATCATACGAACTGAATGGACATCAAATTAGTAATTCATCATATAAATTTTATCAACCTAACTACAACTTAGCGGCTTAAGAGAACATCTTGAACTTAGCAGCAAGATATGATTCAATGATATACAGCTTATATCTTCAGCAAACTAAATATTAGAGCTTTACGATAGCAAAATGAACAAACTAGACAGCAAGATATGATTCGATCAGCACATATACAATATATATTATCATCATCTAGCTCAAAAAAAGAGGCCTTCGAGAGAAAACTGAACAAAATGGGGTGCAAGCTGTGATCTAGCACGTATACAACACAAATACCATCGAAGTAACCGAAAATATATGTTTTGGGTAGCAAAATGAACAAAAAAAAAGGCCTACATATCACATAGAAAATAGAATTATGCAACCAAATAAATTGCCACTTAACAAAGGACCATAAAAAATTACCCTATTTCAAATCAATTGGAACTTGTGCCCTATTTCAAATCAATTGGGAAATATCGCCAAACTCATAAGCATTAACCACAAAGTTTATTAGACTTGTTACGTACCAAGTAGAATTCTTTTACAATAGGTCAGCATACAATAGAATAGCACACCAAAATCCATGAAACCCTCCATATCCGGTGAATTTAATTTATCTAGTTCCCATGCAGTCAAGGGAAGAAACAAGGAGGGCCAAATGATGGAATATGATTTGTTATTTGTAACTAAGCCAACAAATGAAAGATACAATGAGATAACTTACGGGAAGTAACTTTTTATCAACTTTTACTCTTGAAATATATGACTTGTTAAAGATATGTATCTGGAACTGCGGGTGGATTAAAGCTTTCCTAATTACTGTTAAAGATTTCCATAATTATTGAACCACAATTGTAGACTCAGAGTTGAGAAAAAAATTTGTCTAGTTTTAGTGGTTCATAGCAGAAAACAAAATTTGAGAGCAACATATGATTTAGCACATAATTAGCATATATTTTTATCAAACGACTAGATTATCTTAGGTTTAATGGAGCAAAATGTGCTAGCTGGGCTGCAAGAAATATCAGCCTTTAACCGGCTATTGTGCTCATGAAATTAGAGGTTTGGGGGAGCAAAATGGAGTAGTAGGCTACAAAAGCAAACTACCACATACTAGCATGTATACTAAATCATAATAAGACAGTTTACAAAAGAATAAACTAACTTTATAGAAAAATAGTGATTCAGCATTTAACATAAACATATAATATATTATCTTCAAACTAGGTCAAAATTAGAGGTTTAGGAGAGCAAGAAGTATCAAATACACTCCTGGTTTTAGAAATTAAAGTTGGTTCACACAAAAGATGCATCCTGTCCGCATAGTGGATGCGGTAGAACGAAGTTGTGCCACCCATCCCAACATACTAGCTCTCTCTTTTTAGAGATTGCATAATTGCCAATCTTTCATCCTAACTGAGAACTATTATACAAAAGGTTTCTCATGAATACATTAATAGTCACCCAACCTCACATCATTGCCATAATGATTGAGTCGAACTGTAGTCTCCAAATGGAGTCAAACATTATGACATATAAGGAATAAAAGTCGCAAGATGAAGAATGAACTAAATGGATAACATGATATTGACTAATCTATTTTTATGTTAATTAATTTTTATGTTAAAAGATTATTTGACTAATCTATTTTTAACTTGAGTATTATTGAATTTGCAGGTTCAACATCTTAATTGCGGAGCTCATTAAGACTAGATCTGATATGATATTTTTACTTTTTGTTATCATTTGTCTTTCTTCTGGATTAAAAAACTTGCATTTGTTAGTACTGTGATTTGGTGACTAAATACTCATTTAAAGATATGCATATACTACTTTGAGACATTTTGGTGTTAATTAGTATAACTGTAAAATTTCCTTTATATTTTCTTTTGTTAATTAAAATCAAGACAAATCAAATTAAAGATATGCTAAGTATGCTTAATGATAATAAGTTATCATAGAGTGGTATTATATTTTAAAAAATATTACGTATCAAGAAAAAATAGAATAATTTTTTAAAAAATGGGACATTTATTAAGTGTCACTGAAATAAAAAAAAAAAGTGTTGCTAGATTATAATTTTGTAGCATTTTTATGTGCGGCTAAAAGCTTAAACAAGTGTCGGTAATTTCGCAGCACTCATTTTAAATTTATGTACTGCTAAAAGCTTAAACAAGTGTCGGTAATTTAGCAGCACTCATTTTAGGTTATACCGACACTCTTAAAAACTGTCGCTATATACCTAGCGACCCCACATATAGCAACACTTTTTAAAAGTGTTGGTAAGTTAGCCAGCAGCACTTTTTTTGACATATACCGTCACTTAAAAGTGTCGCTATATACCGTTTTTGTTGTAGTGGAAGGAGATGAAGAAGAGATCAGAGTGGGGATTGAGCTCGAGAGGGAAAAGTAGAGAGAGAAAGAGAGGGAAAATTAGGAATTGAATGAGTAAATTCTTATATCTCTGTTCAAATACATCATACGTTTAGGACTAAATGGTAATTAGTAAGTGTTTACAGAGTTTGAATTGCAATTTGGCCCTTAATAGAAATATCTCTTGGGCTCAGTTGGGCCTCTCATGTGTGAGCTCAGTCGGGCCTTATGATCCTTGACTCAATCCACTCCTCCCCGAAGCCTTCCTTGAGCCCGACTCAGCCTGCACCAACTATGGAAATATCTTCTCCAGCTGTTCTCCACTACGCTGCAACTGTCTCCCCTCAAGTCCCATCCGAGGCCTCCAGATGCATTCTTCTCCATCTCTACTCTTCTCCCCCTTCTTCCACTGCGATTCTTTTCCCTACTCCACTAATCTACCAATCTACCCCATTCTTGTGTAACACTCCCCTTCTCTTCAGATGATCCTTGACCTCAAGGATCAAAACCAGGGAACCTATTCTTGAGTTCCCAATAATCTTCCCAAGTGGTTTTACATGGATCTAAGTTGCTCCAAGTCACACGTACCTGAGTGACAGCGCGGTTGCCCTTTTGTACCAATCTTCGCTCCAAAATATGGTCCGGTTGGGTCGACAACTGACCTTCCTCTCCCGCTACTGGCTCTCATGGAGACAGCTGCTCCGGCTTAGGAACTCCTTGCTTAAGTTGGGATACGTGGAAAACGGGGTGTATCTTCGACCCTTCAGGTAAGCGGAGTCGGTAGGCCACAGGTCCTACCCTCTCCAAAATTTCATATGGGCCAAAATATCTTGAGCTAAGCTTCAGAGATCGCCGCATCACCATGCTCTTCTGTCGGTAAGGTTGTAGCTTGAGATACACCATCTCACCCACTTGGTAATTTTTATCCACCTTTTTTTTATCTGCATTCTGTTCCATCCTATTCTGTGCCTCCTGTAGCCTCTCTCTCAGTAGTTGTACCATCCGTTCCCTCTCAACCTTCCAATCTTGCACTGATGAGCTTACATCTTCCTTTAGATGTGCCATGAAACTGGTATGGGGGGAATACCCGTATAAGGCCTGAAATGGGGACATCCCTAAGGCAGAATGGTGAGTAGTGTTATACCACCATTCAGCAAGGGACAACCATCTGTGACATTTACGAGGTTGCTGTGAACACATACAGCGTAGGTAAGTTTCAAGACACCTATTGACTCTTTCAGTTTGCCCATCTGTCTGGGGATGATAGGCTGTGCTCATTTGTAATTTGACCCCCATCAATCTAAACAAGTCCTGCTAGAATTGACTTGTGAAGATTTTATCTCTGTCAGATATTATTCCCTCTGGTAGTCCATGCAATTTATATATTGAATCAAAGAAGACTTTAGCCACATCTTGAGCTGAGTAAGGGTGAGCCATAGAATTAAAATGGGCATACTTGGTGAATTTATCAACTACCACCAAGATGGCATTTTTTCCTTCTGAGAGTGGTAGAGCCTCAATGAAATCCATACTGATGAGTTGCCAAGCCTGTGAGGGAATAGGTAGTGGTTGTAATAGTCCTGCGTAGGGGGTTCCATCCACCTTGTTCTTAATGCATATCTCACAAGCCTTCACCACCTTCTCTACATCTCTCTTCATACCAGGCCAATAGAAAGATTGTTTAACCCTCTTATAGGTATTGTCAATACCAGAATGCCCCCCTAAGGATGATGCATGTAATTGGATGATCAATTCCTGTCTCAAACTTCCACTACTGCCCAAATATAGTTTACCTTGATACCTTAATATACCTTGCTGGTAGGAGTAGTCAGGGTTTGAATTGGGTTGTAATAGCAATGAGGTGATAACTGGTTGTACTATGGAATCTCCATCATAGCTCGCAGTGATTTCACTAGCCCAAGTTGGTATAGCAGTTGTAATTGCCAATAGATGTCCATCTTCCTGTCCCATTCTAGATAGAGCATCAGCTGCTAAGTTTTCTTTTCCCTTTCTGTAGCTGACAGTATACTCTAAATCCATAAGCTTTAACATGCCTTTTTGTTGGACTGCTGTTGTGATCCTTTGTTCCAATAGGAACTTTAAGCTTTCATGGTCAGTCTTAATCACAAAAGCTGAGGGGCTCAGATAATGCTTCCACTTAGCCACTGCTAATAAAATAGCTAGAAATTCCTTTTCATAGGTTGATAACCCCATATTCTTAGAATTTATAGCCTTACTTAGGTAAGCCAAAGGTCTACCCTCTTGAGATAGAACAGCTCCTATTCCATATCCACATGCATCCACTTCCACAGTGAACACTTTATTAAAATCAGGCATTGCTAATACAGGGGCTGTAGTCATTACCTGCTTAAGCTTTTCAAAAGATTCCTGAGCCTCTTCATTCCAAAAGAAATTGTTATGTTTTAACAGTTCAGTGAGTGGCTTACTCAATCCACCATATCCCTTAATGAATTTTCTGTAGTATCCTGTAAGTCCCAGAAAACCCCTCAGACCTTTGATACTCTTAGGCTGTGGCCAATTAACCATTGCTGAGTTTTTTTCTGGATCAGTAGCTACCCCTTCCTGTGTAATTATATGCCCCAGATATTCCACATGAGTTTGTCCAAAGAAGCATTTAGATCTCTTAGAATACAATTGATGAACTTCCAGCAGTTCTAGAACCCCTCTGAGATGATTTATATGGTCCTCCAAACTAGGACTATAAATCAGGATATCATCAAAGAAAACTAACACAAATTTTCTAAGGAAAGGTTGGAATATGTCATTCATTAAAGCCTGAAATGTGGCTGGTGCATTGGTCAAACCAAATGGCATGACTAGGAACTCATAGTGCCCTGCATGAGTCCTAAATGCAGTCTTATGGATATCCTCCTCCTTCATCCTGATTTGGTGGTATCCTGACCTCAAATCAATTTTAGAAAACAGCTTGGAACCTCCCAGCTCATCTAAGAGATCATCAATAATAGGAATTGGATATTTGTCCTTGATGGTATCCTTGTTGAGTTGCCTATAGTCTATACACATCCTCCAGGTGTGATCTTTCTTTTTAACTAAAAGTACTGGAGATGCATAGGGGCTGTTACTGTTCTGTATGACAGAATTTTGTAACATGTCTGCAACCTGCTTTTTTATTTCCCCCTTCTGCTCATGGCTATGCCTATAAGGCCTGATGTTGACTGGGTTGGAGCCTGATTGCAAAGGAATCTTATGGTCATGGCCCCTCTTGGGTGGCAGACCCTTTGGTTTCTGGAAGATTTTGGCATACAGCTCTAACAACTCTTGAATTCTTTTGGGCACTTCCTCTTCTTTTTTAATCTTTGCATCTACCAGGTGGCCAATAGCACAACAATTACCCTGCAGGCCTGCTTTATACCATTGTTTGGCTCCAATGGCCTTGAGTTTAGCACTTTCCACTATTCCTTTCACTGTTATGGGCTTACCTTCCTTATTAAAAGTCACTGAATGATTAGTATAGTCAAAAGTAACTCTCCCATACTTCCTCAACCATTCAATGCCCAGAATCACACTAGACCCATCCAGCCTAATAACCCTCAAGTCTGCCTGGTAGGGCTCTCCATGCATTTTCCATTTAAAATTTGTACACTTGAGTTTACTCAATACCTTATGCCCATTAGCAACAGTTACAATGAGAGGTGATGCAGCAGTAATCTCTGCCTTCACTTCCTTAGCCACTTGAAGATCAATGAAGCTGTGGATACTTCCTGTGTCAATCAGTATAACCAGTGACTTGTTCCCACATTCTCCCTGCACCTTAATTGTCTCCTGCAAAATTTCTCCACTCAATGCATGTACAGAGATTCCCTCTTCCTCAGATATGGCTTCCTCTATCAATTCTTCCTCTTCCATATCTTCTTCTTTTTGTAACATGGACTCATCGAAGATTTCTTCTATACCTGGTTCTCCCTCCATTTGGTTTATGGTTTTAGCTGAGCACTGGTGACCTAGTTGATATTTATCCCCACATTTATAGCATAAACCTGCAGCTCTCCTCTGCTCAAATAATTGCCTACTAACTCCTGACTGTCCTTCATAGTTTTTAGTACCACCCCACTTACTGTTACCCACTTGTCCATAACCAAATTTTTGGGTGAAAGGTTTTGTAGTTGGATAACTCTGATTTTGATTGACTCCTGGGTTTACTGAACACCTTGGGTCTCCTCCAAAGCATAGCTAGTGCCTGTTCATGTAATTTAGCTTGTTCATATACTTCTTCCAATGTATGTGGATTTGATAAATCTATAAATGGCACCAATTCTTCCTTAAGTCCACTTATATAGCTTTGTATGAAATGATCCTCACTTAATGTGGGATTAAGGTAGATCATTCTTGCCCTTAACTCCTCAAATCTTTCTTGGTATTTCTCCACAGTTGAAGTTTGGACTAACTTATTGAATTCTCTTACCAGTTTTTTCATTGTGGCTCCATCAAACCTCCTACTCACAGCCTCACACAGCTCCTCCCAGCTGATGTTGGGTTTATCCTGTAAGTAGCCCTCCTTCCACCTGTGGGCTCTTCCAGAAAAATGTAAGGTGGCCACTTCAATCCACTGTTCTTCAGGAATTTGGTAAAGTTTAAAGTACTGTTCACTTTTACTTATCCATTCTCTAGGCTCTTCTCCCCCAAAGGTAGGGTAATCCAATTTTGGATGAGAGATATAGTATGAGCCTCTCTGCCCCATACCCCCAGTAAAACTATCCTAATTCAATTGTGGATTAGGCAGAATGCCCTTTCCCTTGTCCTCCCTTGCAGTTGTTCTGGCGCTGCTGTTTGTGTAATAATCATTGGGTGGCTTGTTCTCCTTCAGTGGATAAGATGATTGGGAAGGTGTGTTGCTAACAGATGATTGAGTGCTAAACAGTTTGAGCAATTGCTCATGCCTTCTCACTGACTCAATCTGTTGAGCCTCACATCTTTGTTGTCCCTCTTTCTGCATTTCATCAAGTTGTTGCACCATAATTCCGAACTTCCTATTATACTCCAACTCAAACTGTTGGAACTTGGTTTCCAGTACTTGATTGCATTCCACAGTAAGGTTCTGCACTCTCTCCTCTACCACCTTGAGATGTTCATATTCAAATCTTTAAGTCTTGTTCCCTCAGCCATTTCTTCAAAATATATATCTTCACAATTATACCTGAATTTAGAACCCTTCTTCTTCCCTATCTTGAATTGAGTTATGCTAGCTGGCTACTGATTTGGGAAAAGTACTCTCCTCCAGATAATAATGCTCAATTATGCTCTTCCTCTGCTAATTTCACTATTTACTTGCAATATCTAAACGTAGTGGATTCAGATATTACCTCTCACTGATGCTTTCCTTGTTTGAGAATACAGATTCCAGATAAGATCTGCTTCACTTGGAATTAAGGTTGCCTTCAGGAATTAGAGCAGATCCTTGCGATTGCTCTTGGATCTACTTGTGGGTGATTGTTGCTTGATTGGGCCTCGTTGCCCCATTGTAATGTTGCTTGTCGTGTGTTGCTTCGATTTGGTGTTGCTTGTCGTATTGTTGCTTTGATCGGTTGTTGCCTATCATTTTATTGTTTCGATCTGGTGTTGCCTATCGCCTTGTTGCCTCGATCTAGTGTTGCGGTGCAGTTCTACACGATCCCTGGGATCGGAACTGCTCTGATACCACTTTGTTACACCCCGGGCGATCCGCAATCGCCGAGGATGAGAACTCTCCGAGGCTGATACGGCGGAGAGGATGATGGTGGAGATCTATGCTGATCCTGGGATCGGATTTGAGCAATTGATCGGGATTTTGGGAAGGAAAGAGAGGAAGGAGATGAAGAAGAGATCAGAGTGGGGATTGAGCTCGAGAGGGAAAAGTAGAGAGAGAAAGAGAGGGAAAATTAGGAATTGAATGAGTAAATTCTTATATCTCTGTTCAAATACATCATACGTTTAGGACTAAATGGTAATTAGTAAGTGTTTACGGAGTTTGAATTGCAATTTGGCCCTTAATAGAAATATCTCTTGGGCTCAGTTGGGCCTCTCATGTGTGAGCTTAGTCGGGCCTTATGATCCTTGACTCAATCCACTCCTCCCCGCCTCACATCGGAAGCCTCCAGATGTATTCTTCTCCATCTCTACTCTTCTCCCCCTTCTTCTACTGCGATTCTTTTCCCTACTCCACCAATCTACCAATCTACCCCATTCTTGTGTAACAGTCCGACAACAACCTATTTCGACCACCAATTGAGAGAGTTTGCACATACATGACAGAGCACTCTTATCTGAGAATCCCCTGGGGTTTCTCCATAGGAGGAATAAGAAGAAGGGACGGAAAGGGAAAGCTAGCAAGGAGAGGAGTGAGGTTCAAAACAAGTAGATATCAAGAGCAATAACAGAGGGCACCAAACCAAAATCCAACATAGCCACACTCTACAAGAAAAATAAAAGATAAAAAGTAGCAATTAATTAATTAATTGCCAAATTCCTGAAGAAATTAATTCGACGACAAGTCAGATCCATTCAGGTACTAAGTATGACACAAAAAAACGCCCCTTACAATTTCAAGCCCAAGAAAGACAAATAAAGCAATTATAACAAAAATACTTGATGACACATGATCTAATTTTATACTCTTCGCATAAGAAAAACATACCAAAACATATACTTACACCATCATCCAATGCCCTAGAAAAATAAAAAACCCTAGATATTACCCAATCGGATCGAGCAGCCCTAGTTTTTACATATCGAAAACCTAAGAAATCAAACAAAACCCTAATCTAGTACAAAAATAAAAAATGAAAGATCGTTCGCTTCAACCGGAAGAAATCATAAAAAAAAATTGCCGAAACAAAGGACGGAAACTTACCTAATGTCGGAGCGGTGATCACAGAAGGTGCCAAACGTTTTCTCCGGACGCGGCAATCGCACACGCGAGGGCGAGAGGAGGATGTCATGGATGAGGAATCGGAACCTTAGAAACGGAGCGCTCGGGTGTGTTGGCGGGAGGGGTTGGGATGGGTCGGTGAGAGAGGGCTTTAAAATGTTGGCTGAGGCCAGTTTAGGACAAAGGAGCGGGAAGAGCTGAGCCGAGCCGGGATCATCAGAGATGGGCTAATACTCCAGGGGAAATAATTCCAATAACGGCCCACTTAATCCAAAATGGATCCGTTGTATAAGTCAAAATTAAAATCTAAATTTAGATTTTCAATTCAAATTTTAAAATGTGAATTTGAAATTTTAAAATTCAAATATAAAATTAAAATTTGGACAAAAATATAAAATTTTATATTTTAATATAAAATATGAATTTAAATTTGAAAATTTAAAATCTTAATTTTAAGTTTTTAATTTCAAATTTAAAATCTAAATTTAAATTTTAAATTTTATTTGTAAAATTTAAAATTTAAAATATTCGAATTCGAAATTTATAATTTAAAATTTAGGATTTAAATTTTAAATTTAAATTTTGAAACTGGAAATATAAAATTTTAAATAAAAATGTTTAAATCTAAATTTAAATTTTCAATTTCAAATTTGAAATCTAAATTTAAATTTCAATTCTGATTTTAAGATCTAAAATTGAATTTTTAAACTCAAAATAGACGAACTGCCGCCGGCGAGGACGGCATGGCGGCAGTCCTCGCCGGCGCGTAAACAAATTTCAATTAAAACTTTTTAAAAAATAATTAAATTAGATGAAAAGTAAATTTTAATTTTTTAATTAAATGGAAACTCAAATTTTGATACAATTAATTTTATTTGAATAAGCTTTTAATTTTATTTTTTACTTACATCCAAACTAATTTAAGATTTATAATTTAAATTTTAAAATTTAAAGTTTGTAATTTTAAATTTGAATATTTATGATTTCATATGCATCAAAAAGACCCACAAATTTAGTGCCTAAACAGATCCCGGCCCATCCCTGTCTTGCGCAACCAAAGTCCACATTTTCATGGCATGAAGGGACGTAGGCCTTAAAATTGATAAAAATAGTAAGACTTAAAAAACAAAATCAAGAAAGATGAAGTAGCAAAGGAAACAAACGGGATGAAATAGAGAGGACTTGAGGAGGAAGAGAATAGAAAGGAAACCTTGCGAGAGTAGGTGTCAGCAAGAGCTGCCGCCAATCCACCAGGGCGGAACGATTGCTCGGTGATGGAGTCCCCAAACAACAAGAACTGCGGTCTCAACAATCCTACCATCCCTACTGTCAACATTAATTCAGACCCGCCCACCTATTCAACCAAATACCTAATCAAAACATGACAATAATAATTGTACTATCTATATGTAAGCAAGCAGAGAACCCAGTGGGTTTACAAGAAGCTTCCTCCAAAAATAGGTTGTACTTAGGTACATAAGCACGAAAACCAATTTCAAATAAATTCTTCAATTATAGGCTCTTTCAAAGATAAAACACCTAACTTTAATTTCATGGACATCTTCTTTTTTTTCATTTGAAATATTTTGAACACATAAATTTAAAATTTTGATTAAATTAGAGGCTCTCTTACCTATCAAGTGTCAACTATTAAAAATATAGGTGATGCTGTTAGTTAAAAAGAGGCAAAATCATGAATTTCACAAAATCACCGTCTAATTTAATATAATTCTTATTTATTTGATAAAATAACTTGAATCAAAATGTTCATACTAGAGTGCTAGTCCTTGTCTCCAAAGTATAGCCCCCTCTATATCTGAAGTGGGACTATCAAAGTCTAATATCCCTGCAGCTCCCTCTTTTCAAAGATGAGTTTTATTTATTTTTGTATATATTCTTTATTTTTTTTAATAATTTCACATGACTCAAAAAATTTTAAATTGTAAATTTTAATTTTTTGTATAAAAATTTTAAATCTTGATTATTTTTAACTAAAATAATATTTTAATAATAGTTAGAAAAAAAATTTCAAATTATTTTATATTTTTAAAGATAAAAATTTTCAGGGATAAGTTGGACAGGATAAACCAAACTCGACTGATTGTTAGTCATGGAGCATGTCTATTCTGTCCAAGTCTGTTGCTTTATCACTTTGTAGAAGAATGTTCATAATGAGAAATCTCAATAGAATTCATAATGAGAAGAATGTTCTTAAGCTTGTCAGGTGGTAATAATAAGTGATTAGCAATTTCTATTATGTTAGTTCACAGCGCTTGCTTAGTCCTTTATTAAATGGCTTAAACATAGCAACACCGACATACAAGTACAACGACATATACTTAAAGAAGCAGACACATAAAAGTAAAAGCAATTATGAACAAGTAAAAATAAAAATATTGAATCTTGCAAAGCCGCATCTCACTAGACACCATGTTCACTAGTAGTTTTGGTTAAAACGCAAGACAAAAGTATTATAGAGTGGTAGTAATTAAGATGGCAATTAAGTATGTTTGTTTCGCCCATTTGTACCATACCCAATTCTTATTAATAAGAACCTACAATATTTTGAGCTATGTGGATAATTAATTTCCGAAGGAAATAAACCTAAATTGATAAATTTGATAAAGTGACTGAAGACAATTGTAATAAGATAGTGTGAGAAGAAGCTAGATATGCGTTAAGCAAACTATTAGAATTTTTTGTACATGATTGATGAACTAAAAATGTCATGGAAAGGAGTAGAAAAGGCAATGTATCTGACAACATGCGAAAGTCCAGTGCTATAGAAAATAATATGACAGAAAGAAAAATTACGCTGGCCATGTAAGGGACCAAGGGTGTATTGAAGGCTTACCAGAACTGAAGCTCAGCAGCCAAAAAGAGATTGTTGCATTGAAAAAAAGTACATATTAGACATAACAATAAGGTATCTTTTGTTTCGGGAACAAGGCCTGAAATAAGATCTTGTTCCCCAAACGCGTTTGGTTATGGATGGAAACAGCAGTTCTCGTATTTCTGGAATAAGCTGGTATAAGACTAGAACTACTGTTCCAGACTTTTTCTGGAACAAGACTTGTTCCTATTTGAGAATAAGCTTAATTAAAATAAATATAATTTTAATTATTGTATTAACTTTTTAATTAATATAATATTTTAACTAGTCTAATTATTTTATTAACTAATTATTTAAATATTTAGATAATTAACTAATTAAATTATTAAATAATTAATTATTAATAATACTTATTATTGTTAATTATTTTATCAATTAATTAAGAATAAGCTTAATTAAAGTAAATATAATTTTAATTATTGTATTAACTCTTTGATTAATCTAATATTTTTACTAATTTAATTATTTTATTAACTAATTATCTAACTATTAGATAATTAACTAATTAATTTATTAAATTATTTGTAATTAATTGAATTATTTATTAATAATACTCATTATTGTTAATTATTTTATCAATTAATATTTAGAATTATCTGACAATAGTTAATTAAATAAATTAAATTATTATTTAATTAATATTTTATATTAATTATTTAGATGAATTATTATTATTTTAAAATTATAATTACTCTTATTCTCACTATTACAATCTACCTATCCAAATATTATTTTTCTTATTTCTAAGAACAGCCCAATTTTCATACAAACGTAAAATTGGTCTTGTTCCTACTTGTTCCTGAATTTATACCAATCTCGGGATAAGTAGTTCTAATTTATATCTGAACCAAACGCAGCCTAAGTGTCGGTTAACTATAACATACCTGACGAAGGCCTAACCTCTGCAGTATTGCTTTTTTACCTTTGTTTGCTTGTGCATTAGAACTGTTGCAATATCTTATCCATAAGCACTATGCATTAAGGGCCCATTTCAATGTTGGAACAAATTATTCGGTGATAACTTCTGCAATATTAGGATATTCTTCAGTGATTGCCACCCGGGTGCTTGATTTAGCCTATTGCAGGGTTCTCATAATCATTAATTCAGGATAATTCACTCCAGCTATAGGGAGATTTATCATATTGAAAGAAAAGATGGCTAGAGGCCACACAAACTATGTGATTGCAGTCATCTTTTATCCTTTGTCAACCAATTATCACATAACGCTCAGTAAACAAAATGATCATGCTGAAAAAGATGTTTAGACATCCAAAAATGCCTTTAAGGGCAATGTGATAATTGATAGCTATAGAGGACAAAGAATGTGTACAGTGAGACTATATTCGGACTCTAAATCATTTCCTCAGAACATGATAAATCATTTCATATGTAGGAATTACCCTGAGAAAAAATAACCGACGGGTTAAAAATACTCCTGCAATCCAACCACAAAAGGAAATGTGCATACTTACAAGTTAACACTAGATAGTTTGTTCAAACATTGAAACAGACACTAGATAGTTTGTTCAAACATTGAAACAGACCGCAAGCTAAGTTGTAGAATTCTTAATCTGTCAAGAGACTCAACTAAGCTGTAATTTACTGCCTTTGACACATCCAGGCTATCATCAGTTTCAATAATGGTACTCTAAACATCATAACCATGGAGAAAACATAGTTCTTGAAAACCTGTACATTCTTACAATAGTCAAGAAATGTATGGCAAGTAAATAGCATCTACCAGCATAAAGTAAAGGGTTGTTCAGTATATCATTGCTGAAAAGCATAGGCACCATGAGCAAAATTGGGTCATTAGCCAGACTTTGCACGAAAAACTTCTGTAGTTGGGATGACTCAAACCCGAACCAGATATATAGAAAGGCAAACTAAATCAGGTTGGGTGAAAATTTTACACCTGAATAAGAACCAAATTAGTCTCTCAACAACACAATTATTATACAACTAACATAACAAACAATGCTAAATCAGTTATACAGCTAACATGGCAAACTATGTTTTAGACATTATAAGGTGAAGTATTGGACCTTGTTCTTGAAAACACGTTTACAAAAATTTCACATGAAATGATCAATTAGGAACAAAACAAGATCGAAAATAATATTAAATAAACATCTATCCTATACTATCAAGTCTATGGTTATAGTTCTGTGTAATGTTAATTACTTTGAAGGCACCTTCTACTTTAAGAAAGAAGCCAATTTTCATGATGTGCATTGTGGCTTTTACCCAAGATATTGACGCCATCTAAATCAATTCTCAAGCAACTATTCATTACAGTAGTTATATCTTACTAGAGCCACTACAGTCATTATATCTTACTACAGCCAAAATTTAGCAAGTATAAACCTCAATCCAAAAAAATGATTCTGACCTAGAGAAGGGCATTTTGGGCTACTAAGCCTACGAAATATTTTAATTGTGAAAATAGACATTCAAAATTTTTATTTATAAAACTAAGCGTAAGCGGTGAATGGTTTACTGTTTATAGAAAGTGGTGAATCATTCACAACTTGAGAATTGGTTCTTTCTAGCAAAATCACAAAACCAATAGATTTTTCATGCAAAAAAGCTTTTTTGCATGAAAAAATCTGTTGGTTTTGTGATTTTGTTTAGAAAAATACTTTTTGTACATTCCATTTAGAATGTATATTTTACACTCCATCCATCCTATAATGGGGTGAAGTCCACTAGTCACTTTAAAGAA
Organism: Tillandsia leiboldiana; assembly: GCA_029204045.2. Taxonomy (NCBI): domain Eukaryota; kingdom Viridiplantae; phylum Streptophyta; class Magnoliopsida; order Poales; family Bromeliaceae; genus Tillandsia; species Tillandsia leiboldiana. The sequence continues at coordinate 29,020 of CM055067.1, read as the reverse complement.
ACTAGTGAAGAAAACTCCATTCTTGGATGGGTGGGGTGTGCATTTTACACCCCATTTGGAGTGCACCACTAGCATTGCTCTACATGCAACAGATACGTTTATCTTATTTTGTTTGACAGTAAAAAATAATCAAACTACATATAATTTGTTTGATTGCATACAATCGAATACTATATTTTAAAATTTTATTATGTTTAAGAGAGCAAACTGAACCGAATAACATGAGCCGATTTAGCAATATATATCATATACTTCCATCAAAATAAGTATTGGAGGTTTACGAGAACAAATAGGATTTAACAACAAGATACGACTCAACACACATGCTGAATATATTTCATCAAACAAACTGAAAATTAGAGCTTTATTGAGAGCAGAATGAGCTAATTGGACAAGAAGATAAAATTCATCACACAACTAGTAAACAAATTAGCTCATAATTTGGAGTTCACTAGAGAAAAAAGAATAATTTAGAGAGAGCATATATATATTAATCAATACCCACATATTAATCAAATTGATTAAGCATTAGTGTCAGGGGAGCAACATAGGCTAATTAGATTGCAAGAAATAATTAAACACTAACCAGCATATACCTGTGACGCTAACCGATAATTAGAGTTATGTGCAAGCAAACTGAAATATCAAGCTTAAAAAGTAAGATTGCCACAACTTTGCATGTATGCCTAACTGATAATTAGATGCAGACTCATTCATAAGTGGTTACCTTACGAAGATAAGCGATAAGAAGGAAAGATCCTCGCCTACATGCCTATATTACTAGGACCCCCAGCCTCATATTGTAGCTATTATAATTAAATAGCAATTGTAGTCTTGCAACCAAGTCAAACATAGCGTTAAAAAGAATTAGTACTTAAGACGACAAAGAACTAACCATGAAGCAAGATATGATCCGGCATATATACAACACATATATTCATCAAACCAACTAAATTGCGGTTTTAGGAGAGCCAAATGACTGACTGGACATCAAATCAGTAATTTACCTCATGAATTTTATCAACCTAACAGCAACTTAGCGGTTTAAGAGAACAACATGAATTGAGCAGCAAGATATGATTTAGTGATATACGACATATATCTTCATCGAACTGAAAATAAGAGCTTTACGAGAGCAAAATCAACAAACTTGACAGCAAGGTATGATTCAATCAGCATATATACAACATATATTTTCATCATCTAGCTAAAAAATAGAGACTTTTAAGAGAAAACTGAACTAATTGGGTGCAAGATATGATTCAGCACGTATACGTATACAACACATATTCCATCGAAGTAACCGAAAATATATGTGTTGGGAAGCAAATTAAATGAACTAAAAAAAGGCCTACATATCACATAGAAAATAGAATCATGAAACCATATAAATTGTCACTTAAAAAAGGATCGTAAAAAAAATGCCGTATTTCAAATCAATTGGAAATTGTGCTCCGTTTCAAATAAATTGGGAAATATGGCCAAACTCAAAAGCATTAACTACAAAGTTTGTTAGACTCGTCATGTACTAAGAATAATTCTTTTACAACAGGTCAGCATACTGTCCTATATAGAAGAATGGCACACCAAATCAATGAAACACCCCATGTCCTGTGAATTTAATTTATCTAGTTCCCATGCATTCATGGGAAGAAACAAGGAGAGCCAAATGATGGAATATGATTTGTTATTTGTAACTAAGCCTACAAATGAAAGAGACAATTAATGAGATAAATTATGGAAAGTAACCTTTTTATCAACTTCTACTCTTGAGCATATGACTTGATAAAGATTTGTATCTAAAGCTACACATGGATTACAGCCTTCCCAATTATTGTTAAAGATTTTCATAATTATTGAACTGCAATTGTAGTCTCAGAGACGAGAAAAACTAGAGTCTAATTTTAGAGATTTATGAGAGAAAGAAAAAAATTGAGAGCAACATATGATTTAGCACATAATCGGCATATATTAGCACATAACCACTATATTTTTTTTATCAAACTAATTAAAAGTTAAGAGGTTTAAGAGCGCAAATTGTACTAAACAGGATGTGATTCAGCAAACATACAATGCATATTTCCATCAAACCGACTGAATGTTGGAGGTTTATGTGAAAGGTTTATAAGAACACAATGAACTAACTGGACAACAAAATATGACGCAGCATATATACAGAATATATATTCATCATATTAGCTGAAAATTAAAGGTATGTACAAAATAGATTGAGCTAACTGGACAATAAGGTTTGATTCATCATGTAACCAGTCATTAAACTGACATAGAGATTTACATAAGAAGACAGAATAATCTAGAGAGCAAAAATGTGATTTAGCACATCACCAGCATATATATATTTATTTAACGGATTCAATTTTAAAGGGTTAGCGGAGCAAGATTTGATCAAATATGGTATCACAGGAAATAGAAAGGAAATGAAAAACAGGCAGCTTCCTGCTTCAATCAACCAGCTTAAAGATACAGAGCGAACTAGGCTACATTGAGGAACATGAGGCTCGTGTTCTATCAAGGAAGCACTCGCTCACTCCACAAAATAAGAAGCTAATCCTGCGTCAGTCAACTAGTCATTCATATAATGATCACAAAAAGCTTGCGGTTGCTGCGGATAAAGGTTGCATCGGGTCAAGGGCCGGGAAGTCTATTGGCTCTTTAGCCTAAACCACTTGCCCATCAATGATCATCCGTTGCCTGGCGGCGGAGAATCCCAGGTGATGCTACACTTTCGCAAAAGCAACAATCCCTACCAGAACGGTTCGCAACGAGTTGTCCAGTACGAGGCCACCTCCAACGGATCGGACTTGAAAGCAAAATAAGGATGTGGTTGGGTGCCCTTACAGGCACTAGTAAGGATAAGAATCCCATCTTGTCTCCAAGGGCGTGCGGACGCTCGAAAGCAAGAGAGACACACTAAGCTATACAAAGTGGCTCCACACTAAGAGGACTGCTATCGACGGACTGACGACCATACAAGTTCGAGTGATGGTTGTCACACCATATAGGATACGAAGAAATGGACCAACTATCGAATGCGAAAGATAGCTATTCTTCCCTATCTGTCTTGTGCTCTAAAAAAGGTGAATCAACATAATGAATTTCTATTCTACGGTCTGGGAAGAAGAATTAATGAATCAAGACAGCTCACTACCTTCTGCGCTTAGGAGTGCCTTCTTGCTTCTTAGAATCGACTTAGTCAGTCTCTCTCATCCGACTGAGGCATCCTTAATTAAGTCTTACATAAGAGATAGATTGAATCGCAAAAAGTATGTTTGAAAGAAAGTGTTAGCGGGTTTCAAAGCAATGAAGCCGGATGAGAATAAATAGAGAGGGAGTACACAAGAGAAGAGCCCAGCATAAGCAAGCAGTTTCAATATCAAAGTTGTTATATTTTCTATACTAGTAATTTATTTTTGCTAAACCTATTTCAAATATTAAATTTTACACATACACCTACTTAGGAAACTAATATTCAAAAACCTTCTAAATCAATATATCAATTCTCAGAATTAATCGTCCTCCTTGAGAGAATACTAGATCGATACATCTTTATCAGTAAGCCTTTGATTTAGCTGCACACAATCAACTAATTAAAAACCTAATTTGTGCCATAAAGTTTTTCAATTTGATGTGTATTAATTTTATATAGCCCAGTGCTACCTCTAAAAGCACCTTCTACTTGAAAGGAGAAACTTTCCTCCATGATGTAAAAAGTGGATTTTGTCCCACATGCTGAAGCCATCAAAAATAATTTTGAAGTAATTATCCGCCATGGTTGTTAAATCTTACTTGTGCCAACGTTCGCAAATATAAAGCTTATCCCCACAAATAAGGCCCTTAGCAAGATATTCAAATATAACATCTTATGAACATTTACAATGTAAGTACTTAGATCATGGTATTTTTAGTCCATTAAGCAATTCAATCTTTTCAATAGTAGCCATTGTCATCAACACTACAATATCAATTTCTTTAATGCAACCGCACTCCATTCACAATAGCAAATTTGGTAAGACTCGCTCTCCAACATCAAAGTCCGCACGAGTTAAACTCGCACATCTTTTAGACAACAAGAAATAAGATGATATAATCTTCATATCATAACAGACTGAAAATTAGACTTACTTCATAATTAAGAAATACTTGATTAATCTGCAAGGTTATCGAAAAACACCATACCTTTAAGGAACTCTCAATATCTAATATTGCCAAAAAAAAATTTTACATAATCATTCAAAGAAAGCCTTCAGGGTGTTCCAAATAAAATTCACATTTAAATTTTCATAAATCTTATGAAGTCATCGTACCGATAGAATCTCGAAAAGCATCATGGTTTCCCATTTTAAGATTCCACATATCTTAGAAACCATCCAATAACTATCTTTTTGTTAAAATTCCCAAGCAACTTCTCTCTAAAGGCGCCTCAATTATATATGGCCAATGCTACCCTCAGACGGCACCTTCGACTAGAAGAAGAACTTATCTACATGATGCTGCAGTGTCATTTATGTGCCACACAAGGATTTAAGTGCCGTGGCAACGGGTGTACCGAAAACTTGTCGGCACGGTACGGCACGGTGCGTGCCGAGCCGTGCCGGTCACAAAAAATACATGCGTGCCGATCAAGGATTTAAGTGCCGTGGCACGTTGTACCGAAAACTTGTCGGCACGGTACGGCACGGTGCGTGCCGAGCCGTGTCGAGCCGTGCCGGTCACAAAAAATACATGCGTGCCCGATACATAATGGCATAAATATTTAATTTCTTTAGCAACAAAATTTTTTATTGCTTATTATGTATCTTTATCAAATATTTTGAACTTTATTAGAAATTACTTAGTAATTTTAAGAAAAAAGGGTTTTGAACTGTGTCATCGGCACGGGAGCTGTATCGTGCCGGTATCTTGTTGGCACGGTATGGCACGGTAGATACGGCCCGTGCCGATGGATACTTAAAACCTTGGTGCCGATACATAATGGCATGAAATATTTAATTTCTTTAGCAACAAATTTTTTTATTGCTTATTATGTATCTTATCAAATATTTTGAACTTTATTAAGAAAATTACTTAGTAATTTAAGAAAAAAGGGTTTTGAACTGTGTCATCGGCACTGGGAGTTGTATCGTGCCGGTATCTTGTTTGCACGGAACGGCACGGTAGAGTACGGCTCGTGCCGATGGATACTTAAAACCTTGGTGCCACATATAAGTACTTATCTACTATGGCCGTTATATCTTGTTTGTGCCTAAGTTTGCCAAACATAAAGTTCGATACTAACAAATTAGTCCTGTCCAATTTACCTAGATATTTATATCTATCATCTTCAGTACATCTATAATACAAGTACTTGGATCATGGAACCTTTTGTCAATTACAAAATTCTTTGAGAAAGTACTCACTAGGGATTCCTTTACATTCATCATCTTCCACTATAGCTCTATTTGATAATTGATAGGCTCCCCACAAAAGGAGAAAACCCTTCATCCCTATTATTTAACTTCGGTGAATTATCCCATTTTGATGCTATTTATGATTGTGACTAATTTGAAAAGAAAGAGTAGCATGATATTATTAGGCCTTGTAAGGCCTATCAAGGAAAATTAGCCCAAAAGCTCACTTTGCTTTTTCGATATGTGCTATATCTTGAAAAATGAAATGCTGCAAGTATGGAAATAAATTAATGAGGCCGGTCGCAAACTAATGCAGTTGGAGAGTGGATATCTCTTGAACACATGGACTAATGGCAAGTAAACAAGGCCCTTCGTAGTTTGCTGCTGAGCATCATTGCAATAAACTGGGACAGTAATAACAACCTTCCCCAAGTAAGCCTCTGCTGCTTCCTTGATCTTGGTGAGGACAAATGCACCAATCTGACAGTGCCTATTAGGCGAAAATTGCAAAGTTTTCATGCTTGGGCCGTCGGAAGGCCAATTTGTCGCTGTGTTCATTAAGTGGGCCCATTATATACTTTTGGATAGACTCGACCCATATTGTATAAATTTAACCCTACTTTTGTAGGCTAGGTCGAATCCTAGTTGTACGTGAGAGTTTTCCATCAACAAGCTAAAATCCAATTAAAGTTTACCTCTAAATTGATCACGGCGGGCTATTTGTGGTTCCATTGGTCTCTAGACTAGCACGAAGGCCCATCTAATTGAATTGGACTATTGTATAGATTTGGCCACTATTGCATATATTTGGTCTACTCTGTTTTACTCGTGCTGTTTTAATAGTTAATCTAATCCTTTTCATCATCTCTTCTTACTAACATAAGCCAAGCTGTGAGTCACAGGACAAAATTAGAGAGAATGTGCAGGTGGTTGTAGCAAGTGGCGATGGAAGAATGAATAGATGCACGAGTTGAAAAGATACTAGCGATTAAAAAGGAACACTACTTGCCAATTAGAGGCGGTTGGAAGTGATTTTTGTAAACTTAGTCAAAGTTTGCATTACACCTTGTAATTGGGATAAAAGGGCCCAATGCCACTTGTCATCCCTCTAGTACAGCAAGATCAAATTTTCAGCCTCTAAACCCAAATGAATTCCATCTCCCAAATTTTCAATACCAGAGTAGTTAAATTTTCCATAATTTCAATGCATTGCTATTATAACCATTTCAAAGTATTCAATTTCACACAAACATCTATCTGTAAACCAAAATACTCAAAAAACTCATCGTCCTTCTTTAAAGAATACAAAACCAACACATCTTTATCAACATGCAAGACTGTGATTCCTTTACATAGGGTCAACTAAATAAAATCTATCCTATACTATCAAGTCATATAGTTATATTCTTTGTAATGTTAATTATATACAACCATGCAACCCTTGAAGGTACCTTCTACTTTAACGAAAGAAGCCAATTTCATGAGATGTGCATTGTGGCTTTTACC
>CM055067.1:0-22006 GCA_029204045.2 Tillandsia leiboldiana | reverse complement strand
AATTTTAATTAAAATTTTGAGGCATATAAACATTCCTAAATGAATAAAAAAATTATTTCAATAAATTATAATAAAAAATACATAAATGATAAAAAATTATGTTTGAAAAATTGAATGTTTAAAAATAGACCTATCAAATAATCAATGTTTAAATTCAAATAATAGATTTTTCAAACATAAAAAGGCCGAAATTAAATTCAATTAAATTATAAAAAAATTATATTTTTGTTAACTCTTATTCAAATACTTTTTAAAATTTTAAATTTAATTTTTTGGTATAAATAATTAAAGGTCTAAACTTTAATTATTTTTAACTATAATATCTTATTAATAGTTAAAACAATATTTATATTTTTTTATAAATTATTCAAGATAATAATTTTTAAATTCAAAAAAATACTAGGCCCGCAGTTGCCCGGTCGGCCCGGCCTAAAATTTTATACGGGCCGTGCCATAACAGGCCGGGCCAGGCTCAGGCCTGTTAGGCCAGCAATTGCCCGCCCCGGCTCTTAAAATTTATACTTGTCGTGCCATAACGCCGGGCTGTGCTCAGGCCTGTTAGACCCGAAGTTGCCCGACTTGGGAGGTTGCTTCATGGTCCGATTTCTGCCCAATCCAGTCAAAATCCGGTCCGAATCCAGTCCAAATCCGCCCAAGTTTGGTCCAATCCGGTTCGATTCCGGTCCAACCCCGGTTCGGCCTTGGCCCGTGCTGGCCTTATATATATATATATATATTTGGTTTTAAAAAATTTTATCTTTAAAAATATAAAAGAATTCTAATTTTTTTCTAACTATTAAAAGTTATTATTGCTAAAAATAATCAAAATTTTAAAATTTAAAACTTACAAAATTTAATTTAAATTATATAAATAAATTTCAACTTTGAATTTCAAGTGGAATAAAATTGTAAGATCAAATAAAATTAAAATTAAATACAAATGTGAATTCAAAAATCATACGAAAATATTCAATATATATCAACAATAATATAAAATTAAATTAAGATATGATTTATATATTTTAATAAAATAGTGAGTGAATTTGTTTCTTTTTAATTCAAAATTTAAATTTAAATTTATAAAAATTCTCGAATTTCATCTTATATTATTTAAATTTAATTTAAACATGTAAACTACATAGTGCAATTTTTAAATAGATATTTAAAATTTAAAATTTTTATTTTACTATCTAAATTTTCGTTACTTTCTAGCGTCCCGATTAACAAAAAGAAAAAAAAAATGCTATTAAATTTTACCAACAAGATAAGTAGATCAAAATGAAATACATTGCTATAATATCGAAAGAGGAAAAAAAATCATAACTCTATCGTGCCAACACCGCTCGTAGCCACAACAACAAGGTTAGGAAACAACTCATTAGTGCATAAATACCATAATTACACCTGAGCTACTAACCACTAATCTAATTTTGGCGTATCTAGTCCCAATTTTACTCGATAACCCAATAATCGAAAAACAGCTCAAATTATAGGATCCGATAACAACTCCTTCACCCGAAACGGCTCGGCTCGGCTCGTTGTGCGTCGGCCCGGCCCGAATATCTTGGATAGGCTCAGTTCGGCCTGGCTTAGCTGGACCGGGCCTCGGCCGGCTCGGCCTTGCTTTCTTGGGCTGGGCTAGGCCTGACGGGCTTTCTACGAGTTTAAGTTGTATTTTTCTAATTTCAATACAACTTAAACTCAAATTTTAATTTTAAAATTAAAAATATTATTTTAAATTATATAATAAATTAAGATATGATTTATATATTTTTAAATTGCATATAAATAAACTAATATACATTTATTTTCATCTATTTTTTAAAATACATATTAGTATGCATTTTTAAAATAAATGTATCAAAATTTGAATTCCATTGCAATTAAAAAATTTAATTTTAATTTCCCGGCAATTTAAATATTTTTTAAAATTTTAATCTAATTTATCAACCAAAAAAAATTAAACGATTCTTGGTTGATGTACAGTAAAATACATTCTTAATTCAAATTTTAAAATTTAAATATTCAAATTTCAAATATTTTTCGCGTTGGTTTGGGAATGTTTTATTTGAAGTACCTTTTTTTTATAGCTTATGTCCATTTCTTCTTAAATGGAAATCTATATTTTTTAAGATAAATTTTATAAATTTTAGATTTTAAATCACAAATTGTAAATATCAAAATTCAAAATTTTCTATTATAAATTTCGAATATAGATAAAATACAACATTTGAAAAATTAAAATAAACAATTTAAGATAAAACTAAAATTTGAAAAATTAAAATTAAAATTTTAAAATTTAGAAGTTTAAATTTAAATATTTTAACTTTAGATTTTTAAAGATGGAAATTTCTAAAACCTCCAAAAAAAGAGCCCAAGACGGCCCGATAAATGATTCTTGGTTGTATTATAGCAAACTACATTTTCTCGGGCCCATATGGGTCCAATTCGTTCCCCGGCCGGATATCGGTCCATTACAGGTCCAAATCAGGTCCAATCCCTGTTTACATTGAACCGAATTCTTTTATTTTGGGTTTTCAAAATTTTCACTTATTTATATACAAAAAGTTAAAATTTATAATTTGAAAAATTTAGAGTCATGTAAAATTCTAAATAAAATAAAAAATCATACAAAAGTAAAATACTAAAATAATTAAAAATTATGCTTGTTGAATAAGTTGATTTAAAAATAGATATGTCAAATCGACAATTGTTTAGATTTAAATATTAAATTCGAAATTAAATTTATATTTAAATTTTTATCCATAAATTTAAATATAGTGTATAATTTAAATTTAATCCGTTTTAATTAAAATTTGTTAATTGTTAACTCAAAATTAATATCCCAAACTATATTTATATAAAATTATAATTTAAAAATTATATAAATAAATTATGATATATTTTATATATTTTTAAACTAGATATAAATTCATCTATTTTTAAAATACATATTAAACACTTTTATTTTTTGTTTTATAAAATTTTATATTTAAAAATAAAAAGAATTCAATTTTTTTTCTAACTGTTAATAAAAAAAAAAATTATGGTTAAAAATAATCAAAATTTTAAAATTTAATTTTAATTTCATCTGAATTCCTGATCTAATCAAATTTCTTCATTTACACTCGGTAATTGGTCAGTTAATACCATGCCACACATTTTCTTTTTCATTTTCTTGTCAAGTATATCAGTCATATATAACATTGAAATCTTTGCTTGTTGATACTAGACTTTGTGAAATACAGGCAAATTGAAACCCAAGGCAGAGGAGAAGGCAAATTTAGGAAAAGAGAAGCCTGAAGATGCAATACCTGTCAGTGCAGTGGATCAAATCAAGATGAAATACGGATACTCGACAAACAATGTAAGTAGACAAAATCAGAACAATTTCTTAAGCATCACATTTATGTCGGAAAACAGCTTGCCTGGGTGATCCAATTGCATTCATCAATTATTCCTGGTCACTACTCGATGCAGTTTTAAGTTTATTGTGTTATTGCTATTTCAGTTTCTGAAATCTGAACTATATTATCATCCGTATTTTGTTTTCTTCGTTGTTATGCATTTTCCACAAAATATCCTCCCTGAAGATGTTTCTTCATATAGAAGAACTGTAAGGTTATTTCTCGTTGTTAACCATTTTTTATTGTCCTAACTGAAGGAAATATTTAGTCGTTATCTTTCTCAATAGAAAAACCTGAGTTCTATGTTTATTTTATAGTACTAACTCTTAATCTGCCCATATGCATGTACTTATATTGCACTCTTTTACAGTTTTTTAGTGGTAATGGTGTAGTCTTAAAATGCACTCATTTTTTTCAACACAACTTTGTCCTTGTCTTATGTTGCCAATTAACAGGAGTCGAGCATTCCAGAAATGGCCAGGAACAAGCTGAAGGAGAATGTCAGAAAGTTGGAGGTAACACCACCTATCGAGATTCTCTTAAGTTTACTCACTGTAGAGATCTTACAAATTGCCTTAAGAGTTGGTTTTCTAATATTATTCCTGGTCTGCAACTTTTGTATCAATATTGCAATGTTCTGCCACGTTTAACAGTTGCACCTTACAACTAACCATTTCCCTAAGATTCTCCAAGGATTGCATCAAGTTGTCTGCAGAAAAAATATATATATATTATTACTATTTATTCTTAAAAAGAAAACTTGCCCACTGCTAGCATGATCTAATTCAACAAGACCTTATGTTCCAGTGTTTTTTTTTTTTGTTTTTTTCACTTGGTTTGTCTTGTTGACAATGTACAGCTTGATTGTGTTCTCTTAGAATGTATTGTCTCAATTTTGCATCAGGCCATTGGCATGCGGACTTCGCAGATGGAGAATAACGCCCAATCCTTCTCATCAATGGCACAAGAACTTCTAAGCAATGTAAAGAATGAAAAGAGTTGATGAAGACTCTCTCTCTCTCTCTCTCTCTCTCTCTCTCCTTCGGTATTTCCTCCATCCTCTGCTTATTTTGCATCAGGCCATTTTAACTTAATTACGCTTTATTACTATTCAATTTGATTTAGTTCTCTAATTCAAGCTTCATAAATTAACTAGTGCAATGTATATATGAGCTAGGTGTATCTATTTTCTGGGGTTGTGTCATGTACTAATTTTGATTTCTCTTTGGCTCAACATCCAATTTTCTGGATCAGATGTTGACAAAGAGATGGCAGGGGTGCCTTCTGTTTCTCATCTGTGCTCTATTAGGAACATCGGGTATGTTAAGTTTTTTTTTTTAATTCACAAGAGTATGAATATAACAATGTGATTCAAAATTTAGGAAAGCTTACAACATAAAGGTCCACTAATAACTCAAAAATAGATAACCAAACTCAGTTAGAAATCCGTAGAACCAAACTAAATGATTCAAGCAAAGGTAAAACTACAAAAAGGCTTAGCTAAATTATCCCGACAACTACGGCATCTAAATACCATGAAATTCTATATGAACTACCATATTTAAGCATCAAGCATAAGCAAAGCACTTTAGATACTAAAAATTACAACATAAAGGTCCCACAATATATAACTTGAAAATAGATTAAACCCAATTCAATTAGTGCACCGAAGAACCAAACTAAATCGTTCAAGCAAAGAGCGAAAGAATCCAAAAAGACCCTTAGATCTTGATGATCTTAGAAGCCCTAACAACAGGGTTATTCTTGATTGAATGATAAGATTGCACACTAACTGGAATTAGAGTATGCGATCTCACCTCTCGTCGTACTCCTCTCACAGAGGAAGAGGAATGTGGGGAGGGAGGGGATGCGAGGGGTGCTCCTCTCGTCGTACTCCGCCGGGGCTGCGATCCACGAGCTTGGATCAGGAGAGGATGAGAGAAGTAGAGGGGGAGGAGTGGGAACTATAGAGAGAGAGAGAGAGAGGGGGGGGGGGGGGGGGTGGAGAGGAAATGATTTCGAATGGGCATTAGATATTTTGGGAGAGATGGTGTTTGGGCCTTGATTTTGGGAGACTTGTGAAATATGGGCTTGGGTCAAAATTTGTGGTTGGTGTGTGGTAGGTTGAGTAGCAATAATATTTTTTTTTTTGGGTTGGATTTAAATTTGGGCCTTGATTTATAAATGGGGCACTTATATAAAAGTGTCCCAACAATGTGTCGCTATAACCTTATTGGGTTGTACTGTTTCTCTCTTTCCTTCCCAAAATCCCGATCAATTGCTCAAATCCAATCCCAGGATCAGCATAGATCTCCACCATCATCCTCTCCGCCGTATCTGCCTCAGAGAGTTCTCATCCTCGGCGATTGCGGATCGTCCGGGGTGTAACACGGACCTAGAGTTCTTGATGGAAATAGATAATCGATCTTCTTATTTGTATTGAAATCCCTTTACTCCAGCTCTTAGTTGCTATATCTATCGAGTTCCTTTTGTTTCTTCTGATCTTATGATTGAATCCCGGTCTTCGTGATCTGATATGATCTTTCAGTATTTTCTCACATAGTAGCTATCAACAGGTTTATTTATGAGGACAAGATTTGAGAGACCGACGATCATAGACAACGAATCCTATATTTAGAGAGTTGGAGAAGGTAAGTCGCTTCTACCGTTAGGTGTAGGATGATAACTACATGTCCCAAGTGTTTGTATGGATAAGACACTGCCTATTCGAATTCCTATTGGTAATAGTGATGGTTTAATGTAGATTTCACTTGTCTTTTTAGACGCTTTCTTCTTAATGGCAAAGTCTAAAGGACTTGTATTCTTAGGTGATGTCTATGATGTTGCTTGTAGGTCTGGTAGATCAATTAGCTTTGGTAAATCACTACTTATATAATAAGAAAGAAAGAAATATAAAGACTTTATAATGCTATTATGCCTTCATAAAGCTTGATCACTAATAATTGAGCAAAGCCTCCAGTATTGTAGCAAGGTCTAGTTTTAACAGTAGGACTTTCCTTCTCACCTTTTTTTTCTCTTATCCGGAATTTTTTGCCGACTCTCATTGTCTCTCTGGTTTCTTTCATTTAAATCTTTTTTTGATAGATCTTTTTATGTTGTTTTGAAGGATTCCTTTAGATCTGAGAGGAGAAAACCATCCATCACTAACTTGCTATTTGCATCTTTTAATCAAAAATGTGTGTAATAATAGAGTGAGGTAAAGAGATCAACATCACCTGTGGGGAAGGGTAGATATATAGCATAGAAGCTGTAGCAGGTGAATTAAAGGCTGGTGTAAATCTCATGATCTCGTGATTAGGCTCTAACAATTTTATCTCTACTTAATTGATTGCAATCTTTTATCTGAAGAGTTAAATGGTCGGAATAAAATTTAAAAAATTGCATTAACGTTTAGTGCATATATGTTTGGATGCATAAGGTGTAGGTAGTAATCTTTCAGAAAGTAAAAAAAAATCAAGATGTTATAGAATAGATAGTAAAATGTGCAGATCTATAGTACTTCTAGAAATTGCTTATTCCTGGAATAGGTACAACTTATTAGGGAATAAGTAGGAACAAGTCTAATTTTTTGTTTGGATGAAAATTGTGTTGTTTCTGGGAATAAGCTAAATTGTAAAATGTGCAGATCTATATAATACTTCTAGAAATTGCTTATTCTTGGAATAGGTACAACTTAGGGAATAAGTAGGAACAAGTCTAATTTTTTATTTGGATGAAAATTGAGTTGTTTCTGGGAATAAGCTAAATTGTATTTGGATGGTTAGATTGGAATAGAAGGAATAATAGTAATTATAATTTTAAATTAAAAATATTTTATCTAATTAATCAACATCAAATTATTAATTAAAATAATTTAATAAATTAATAAATTTATTAGCTATGAATATTGCATAAGATAATAAAAAATTAATTAATTATAGAATATAACTTAACTTTTTAATTAATTATTAAATTATCTAATTAGTTAGATGATTAGTTAAGAAATTAATTGTATTAGTCAAAATATTTATTAGTTGACCAATATAAATATTAATTATTAGATAAACACATTAAATAATTAAATTTTAATGAGATAATTAACCATAAATAATAAATAAAGTAATTACTTAACTATTTAAGCAATAAATAATAACTTTAATATATAAATTAGATTAATTAATAAGTTAATACAATAATCAAATTTAGATTTAAGCTTTGATTAAGCTTGTCCTAAATTGTTTCCACTTAGGAACAAGCTTGTTCTAGGGAGAGGGTGGAACAATTGTTTCAAGATTATACCAGTTTATTCCCCAAAAAGGGGAACTACTATTCTTCCCTAGCCCAAAATGGTGTTTGGGTATAAGCTGGGAAATAAAAGCTTATTCCTCCCTTTATATCCCAACCAAACAATGCCTTTTGCCTAAAATTTAGTAGGAATAGGCGGATAATATTTGATCCAATGACTAAAAGGTTAGAGTATGCACTACACATTTGCTTCTATTAGCACCGAAGATAAGATGTAGTAAATTTAAAAACTTTAGAGTTTGAATAGTCATTTCCAAATATTTGGAAGTTTAGATTAGGTGGGGGTCATGATCTAGTCCAGCTCGTTAAATAACTCCTATTAAGTGCTCAATATTTTTCATTTAACCTTCACACCGGGATGGCATGCTTAGTCAAATCCGTCCCAGAACATCATAATCTTGATGTCAATAGCCCAACTCACTATTCACATCTATAAGAAGGAGGACGGGATGAACAGGGTAGGCCCAAATAGGTTCAAATTAAGGTCTGGTCGAATGGGCCTTGTTTATGCCTGGACCCAATTTAACCAATAATTGGCCGAATCCAATCAATATATCAAATCATTTGAGCTTATTACGACCCTAGTTGATTTAGTCATGCCAATTCTTTTGTTAACCAATCAATTCAATGGAGCTAGACCGAGCGTAATTCATTAGAGAGTTGAATCCAATGGAATAGGTCTAATCCGATTAACTGAGTTACTTTGGTATAATTAGACATTTCGGCGAAAGTTAAATACAGAGACCTCATTCCGTTAGCCCTATTTTGATCTCCCTAGGTAATTTCTAGGTATTTGTACGGGCTTTTTAGGCTACTAAGCATACAAAACTTTTTAATTATAAAAATAGACATTCAAAATTTTTATTTATAAAATTAGGTTTAAGCGGTGAATTGTTTACCGCTTTTAGAAACTGCTTTCGCGTAACTTATATATTTTTTATGTCCGAACTATGAAAAATGTACAGTATCAAACTCTAAAAATAATTTTAATATTGTGAAGAAAACGGTGAATGATTTACCGCCTTTAAAAAACAATAATTCATTCACTGCTTTTTGATAACGTAAGTATGATAAATGTAGGTTTTAAGTATTCGCATAAATTTTATTTTGGCGCTTGACGTATACTCATTTCTTGCCTTTATCAACTTTCGTTCATCTTGTAGTAATCTCTAGGTATTTGTACTATCTTGGTTGTGTGTTATTGAAGATAAAAAATGAAAATTATCTACATGGCAATAAACTTTGCTTATACACTTTTTAATTAGGGATTGCAAACTCGGGGGGAGAGTGATTATGAAAATAAAATGTTATATGCATAAAAAGATGTGGAAAGAGTTACATCCCAAAGGGAGTGTGAAAACTACCACCACATGTAGGAAAGAGCTGCCACCCCGGTCGTCCGGTAAGTGTGTGAAGCTACCACATGTTTGTGATGCATCAAAAATAAAAAAAAAAAGATGTAAATTTTTTGGTGATATAAGGTTGAATGTGCTTAAAAGATGCTCAAAGAGCCACCCCCGGTATACTGTTCAATTAGGGATTGTATATTTAGGGGGAGAGTGATTATGAAAATAAACTGTTATATGCATAAAAAGATGTGGAAAGAGTTACATCCCAAAGGGAGTGTGAAAACTACCACCACATGTAGGAAAGAGCTACCACCCCGGTTGTCCGGTAAGTGTGTGAAGCTACCACATGTTTGTGATGCATCTAAAATTTTAAAAAAGAGATAAATTTTTTGGTGATATAAGGTTGGATATGCTTAAAAGATGCTCAAAGAGCCACCCCCGGTACTCGAGTTATGCAATCTTCTAATTATAGAGTTTATTGGCCAAGTTTATGTCATATGGCAATCTTCATTATCTAACTTCATGGTCCATTACATCTTGATAGTTTTGTACCTCTAGATTGCTTTTTGATGACGTGAGTATGATAAATATAGGTTTTGAGTATTCTTATAAATTCTTTGGCGCTTGATGTATTTAGATTAAATTATAGATTAAATTATAATTTTTATGAAATTGGAATGATTTTGCAGCATCTTGTGTGAAACTATAGTGTTTGAGTACTTACAGTATTCATTTCTATTTTTGAAAATTCAAATTTGAGTTTTGGATGATTTTTAAATTCAAGTTTTGACATTCGAGTTACTGATTTTTTGGAATAGACTTTTGATTTCCGGAACACATTCAATTTCTGTAAACCGCCTTCAAGTTCTGCTCATCTTGAATGTGGTTTCTTTGGGTTTTTTTTTTTATTAATAAGCTTAAAAAATATTAAAATTATAAAACAGTTTGGTAAAAAAATTATATGCAATTTTAGGCATATGCGGTGAATGAATTACCGCTTTTTAAATGCGGCAAATCATTTCCGCTTTCTTCAATATATTAAAATTGTTATTAGAGTTTAATACTATATATATTTTCGGAGTTCAAATGCGAAAAGTATATAAGTTACGTGAAAGCGGTTAATGGTTTACTACTTTTAGAAAGCTGTGAATGATTCACCACTTTCTATAAACAGTAAACCATTCACCGCTTACGCTTAGTTTTATAAATAAAAATTTTGAATACCTATTTTCACAATTAAAATATTTCGTAGGCTTAGTAGCCCAAAATGCCCTTCTCTAGGTCAGAATCATTTTTTGGATTGAGGTTTATACTTGCTAAATTTTGGCTGTAGTAAGATATAATGACTGTAGTGGCTCTAGTAAGATACAACTACTGTAATGGATAGTTGCTTGAGAATTGATTTAGATGGCTTCAATATCTAGGGTAAAAGCCACAATGCACATCATGAAAATTGGCTTCTTTCTTAAAGTAGAAGGTACCTTCAAAGGGTTGCATTGGTTGTATATAATTAACATTACAAAGAACTATAACTATAGACTTGATAGTATAGGATAGATGTTTATTTAGTTGACCCTATGTAAAGGAATCACAAGTCTTGCATGTTGATAAAGATGTGTTGGTTTTGTATTCTTTAAAGAAGGACGATGAGTTTTTTGAGTATTTTGGTTTACAGATAGATGTTTGTGTGAAATTGAATACTTTGAAATGGTTATAATAGCAATGCATTGAAATTATGGAAAATTTAACTACTCTGGTATTGAAAATTTTGGAGATGGAATTCATTTTGGGTTTAGAGGCTGAAAATTTGATCTTGCTGTACTAGAGGGATGACAAGTGGCATTGGGCCCTTTTATCCCAATTACAAGGTGTAATGCAAACTTTGACTTAAGTTTACAAAAATCACTTCCAACCGCCTCTAATTGGCAAGTAGTGTTCCTTTTTAATCGCTAGTTATCTTTTCAACTCGTGCATCTATTCATTCTTCCATCGCCACTTGCTACAACCACCTGCACATTCTCTCTAATTTTGTCCTGTGACTCACAGCTTGGCTTATGTTAGTTAAGAAGAGATGATGAAAAGGATTAGATTAACTATTAAAACAGCACGAGTAAAACAGAGTAGACCAAATATATGCAATAGTGGCCAAATCTATACAATAGTCCAATTCAATTAGATGGGCCTTCGTGCTAGTCTAGAGACCAATGGAACCACAAATAGCCCGCCGTGATCAATTTAGAGGTAAACTTTAATTGGATTTTAGCTTGTTGATGGAAACTCTCACGTACAACTAGGATTCGACCTAGCCTACAAAAGTACCGGGTTAAATTTATACAATATGGGTCGAGTCTATCCAAAAGTATATAATGGGCCCACTTAATGAACACAGCGACAAATTGGCCTTCCGACGGCCCAAGCATGAAAACTTTGCAATTTTCGCCTAATAGGCACTGTCAGATTGGTGCATTTGTCCTCACCAAGATCAAGGAAGCAGCAGAGGCTTACTTGGGGAAGGTTGTTATTACTGTCCCAGTTTATTGCAATGATGCTCAGCAGCAAACTACGAAGGGCCTTGTTACTTGCCATTAGTCCATGTGTTCAAGAGATATCCACTCTCCAACTGCATTAGTTTGCGACCGGCCTCATATAATTTATTTCCATACTTGCAGCATTTCATTTTTCAAGATATAGCACAATATCGAAAAAGCAAAGTGAGCTTTTTGGGCTAATTTTCCTTGATAGGCCTTACAAGGCCTAATAATATCATGCTACTCTTTCTTTTCAAATTAGTCACAATCATAAATAGCATCAAAATGGGATAATTCACCGAAGTTAAATAATTAGGGATGAAGGGTTTCTCCTTTTGTGGGGAGCCTATCAATTATCAAATAGAGCTATAGTGGAAGATGATGAATGTAAAGGAATCCCTAGTGAGTACTTTCTCAAAGAATTTTGTAATTGACAAAAGGTTCCATGATCCAAGTACTTGTATTATAGATGTACTGAAGATGATAGATATAAATATCTAGGTAAATTGGACAGGACTAATTTGTTAGTATCGAACTTTATGTTTGACAAACTTAGGCACAAACAAGATATAACGGCCATAGTAGATAAGTACTTATATGTGGCACCAAGGTTTTAAGTATCCATCGGCACGGGCCGTATCTACCGTGCCGTACCGTGCCAACAAGATACCGGCACGATACAGCTCCCGTGCCGATGACACAGTTCAAAACCCTTTTTTCTTAAAATTACTAAGTAATTTTCTTAATAAAGTTCAAAATATTTGATAAAGATACATAATAAGCAATAAAAAAATTTTGTTGCTAAAGAAATTAAATATTTCATGCCATTATGTATCGGCACCAAGGTTTTAAGTATCCATCGGCACGGGCCGTATCTACCGTGCCGTACCGTGCCAACAAGATACCGGCACGATACAGCTCCCGTGCCGATGACACAGTTCAAAACCCTTTTTTCTTAAAATTACTAAGTAATTTTCTTAATAAAGTTCAAAATATTTGATAAAGATACATAATAAGCAATAAAAAAATTTTGTTGCTAAAGAAATTAAATATTTCATGCCATTATGTATCGGCACGCATGTATTTTTTGTGACCGGCACGGCTCGGCACGGCTCGGCATGCACCGTGCCGTACCGTGCCGACAAGTTTTCGGTACACCCGTGCCACGGCACTTAAATCCTTGATCGGCACGCATGTATTTTTTGTGACCGGCACGGCTCGGCACGCACCGTGCCGTACCGTGCCGACAAGTTTTCGGTACACCCGTGCCACGGCACTTAAATCCTTGTGTGGCACATAAATGACACTGCACATCATGTAGATAAGTTTCTTTCTTCCAGTCGAAGGTGCCGTCTGAGGGTAGCATTGGCCATATATAATTGAGGCGCCTTTAGAGAGAAGTTGCTTGGGAATTTTAACAAAAAGATAGTTATTGGATGGTTTCTAAGATATGTGGAATCTTAAAATGGGAAACCATGATGCTTTTCGAGATTCTATCGGTACGATGACTTCATAAGATTTATGAAATTTAAAATGTGAATTTTATTTGGAACACCCTGAAGGCTTTCTTTGAATGATTATGTAAATTTTTTTTGGCAATATTAGATATTGAGAGTTCCTTAAAGGTATGGTGTTTTTCGATAACCTTGCAGATTAAATCAAGTATTTCTTAATTATGAAGTAAGTCTAATTTTCAATCTGTTATGATATGAAGATTATATCATCTTATTTCTTGTTGTCTAAAAGATGTGCGAGTTTAACTCGTGCGGACTTTGATGTTGGAGAGCGAGTCTTACAAATTTGCTATTGTGAATGGAGTGCGGTTGCATTAAAGAAATTGATATTGTAGTGTTGATGACAATGGCTACTATTGAAAAGATTGAATTGCTTAATGGACTAAAAATACCATGATCTAAGTACTTACATTGTAGATGTTCATAAGATGTTATATTTGAATATCTTGCTAAGGGCCTTTATTTGTGGGGATTAAGCTTTATATTTGCAAACGTTGGCACAAGTAAGATTTAACAACCATAGCGGATAATTACTTCAAAATTATTTTTGATGGCTTCAGCATGTGGGACAAAATCCACTTTTTACATCATGGAGGAAAGTTTCTCCTTTCAAGTAGAAGGTGCTTTTAGAGGGTAGCACTGGCTATATAAAATTAATACACATCAAATTGAAAAACTTTATGGCACAAATTAGGTTTTTAATTAGTTGATTGTGTGCAGCTAAATCAAAAGGCTTTACTGATAAAGATGTATCGATCTAGTATTCTCTCAAGGAGGACGATTAATTCTAAGAATTGATATATTGATTTAGAAGGTTTTGAATATAGTTTCCTAAGTAGGTGTATGTGTAAAATTTAATATTTGAAATAGGTTTAGCAAAAATAAATTACTAGTATAGAAAATATAACAACTTTGATATTGAAACTGCTGCTTATGCTGGGCTCTTCTCTTGTGTACTCCCTCTCTATTTATTCTCATCCGGCCTTCATTGCTTTGAAACCCGCTAACACTTTCTTTCAAACATACTTTTTGCGATTCAATCTATCTCTTATGTAAGACTTAATTAAGGATGCCTCAGTCGGATGAGAGAGACTGACTAAGTCGATTCTAAGAAGCAAGAAGGCACTCCTAAGCGCAGAAGGTAGTGAGCTGTCTTGATTCATTAATTCTTCTTCCCAGACCGTAGAATAGAAATTCATTATGTTGATTCACCTTTTTTAGAGCACAAGACAGATAGGGAAGAATAGCTATCTTTCGCATCCGATAGTTGGTCCATTTCTTCGTATCCTATATGGTGTGACAAACCATCACTCGAACTTGTATTGGTCGTCAGTCCGTCGATAGCAGTCCTCTTAGTGTGGAGCCACTTTGGTATAGCGTAGTGTGTCTCTCTTGCTTTCGAGCGTCCGCACGCCCTTGGAGACAAGATGGGATCTTATCCTTACTAGTGCCTGTAAGGGCACCCAACCACATCCTTATTTTGCTTTCAAGTCCGATCCGTTGGAGGTGGCCTCGTACTGGACAACTCGTTGCGAACCCGTTCTGGTAGGGATTGTTGCTTTTGCGAAAGTGTAGCATCACCTGGGATTCTCCGCCGCCAGGCATGGATGATCATTGATGGGCAAGTGGTTTAGGCTAAAGAGCCAATAGACTTCCCGGCCCTTGACCCGATGCAACCTTTATCCGCAGCAACCGCAAGCTTTTTGTGATCATTATATGAAATGACTAGTTGACTGACGCAGGATTAGCTTCTTAATTTTGTGGAGTGAGCCGAGTGCTTCCCTTGATAGAACACGAGCCTCATGTTCCTCAATGTAGCCTAGTTCTCTCTGTATCTTTAAGCTGGTTGATTGAAGCAGGAAGCTGCCCGTTTTTCATTTCCTTTCTATTTCCTGTGATACCATATTTGATCAAATCTTGCTCCGCTAACCCTTTAAAATTGAATCCGTTAAATAAATATATATATGCTGGTGATGTGCTAAATCACATTTTTGCTCTCTAGATTATTCTGTCTTCTTATGTAAATCTCTATGTCAGTTTAATGACTGGTTACATGATGAATCAAACCTTATTGTCCAGTTAGCTCAATCTATTTTGTACATACCTTTAATTTTCAGCTAATATGATGAATATATATTCTGTATATATGCTGCGTCATATTTTGTTGTCCAGTTAGTTCATTGTGTTCTTATAAACCTTTCACATAAACCTCCAACATTCAGTCGGTTTGATGGAAATATGCATTGTATGTTTGCTGAATCACATCCTGTTTAGTACAATTTGCGCTCTTAAACCTCTTAACTTTCAATTAGTTTGATAAAAAAAATATAGTGGTTATGTGCTAAATATATGCCGATTATGTGCTAAATCATATGTTGCTCTCAATTTTTTCTTTCTCTCATAAATCTCTAAAATTAGACTCTAGTTTTTCTCGTCTCTGAGACTACAATTGCAATTCAATAATTATAAAAATCTTTAACAATAATTGGGAAGGCTGTAATCCATGTGTAGCTTTAGATACAAATCTTTATCAAGTCATATGCTCAAGAGTAGAAGTTGATAAAAAGGTTACTTTCCATAATTTATCTCATTAATTGTCTCTTTCATTTGTAGGCTTAGTTACAAATAACAAATCATATTCCATCATTTGGCTCTCCTTGTTTCTTCCCATGAATGCATGGGAACTAGATAAATTAAATTCACAGGACATGGGGTGTTTCATTGATTTGGTGTGCCATTCTTCTATATAGGACAGTATGCTGACCTGTTGTAAAAGAATTATTCTTAGTACATGACGAGTCTAACAAACTTTGTAGTTAATGCTTTTGAGTTTGGCCATATTTCCCAATTTATTTGAAACGGAGCACAATTTCCAATTGATTTGAAATACGGCATTTTTTTTACGATCCTTTTTTAAGTGACAATTTATATGGTTTCATGATTCTATTTTCTATGTGATATGTAGGCCTTTTTTTTAGTTCATTTAATTTGCTTCCCAACACATATATTTTCGGTTACTTCGATGGAATATGTGTTGTATACGTATACGTGCTGAATCATATCTTGCACCCAATTAGTTCAGTTTTCTCTTAAAAGTCTCTATTTTTTAGCTAGATGATGAAATATATGTTGTATATATGCTGATTGAATCATACCTTGCTGTCAAGTTTGTTGATTTTGCTCTCGTAAAGCTCTTATTTTCAGTTCGATGAAGATATATGTCGTATATCACTAAATCATATCTTGCTGCTCAATTCATGTTGTTCTCTTAAACCGCTAAGTTGCTGTTAGGTTGATAAAATTCATGAGGTAAATTACTGATTTGATGTCCAGTCAGTCATTTGGCTCTCCTAAAACCGCAATTTAGTTGGTTTGATGAATATATGTGTTGTATATATGCCGGATCATATCTTGCTTCATGGTTAGTTCTTTGTCGTCTTAAGTACTAATTCTTTTTAACGCTATGTTTGACTTGGTTGCAAGACTACAATTGCTATTTAATTATAATAGCTACAATATGAGGCTGGGGGTCCTAGTAATATAGGCATGTAGGCGAGGATCTTTCCTTCTTATCGCTTATCTTCGTAAGGTAACCACTTATGAATGAGTCTGCATCTAATTATCAGTTAGGCATACATGCAAAGTTGTGGCAATCTTACTTTTTAAGCTTGATATTTCAGTTTGCTTGCACATAACTCTAATTATCGGTTAGCGTCACAGGTATATGCTGGTTAGTGTTTAATTATTTCTTGCAATCTAATTAGCCTATGTTGCTCCCCTGACACTAATGCTTAATCAATTTGATTAATATGTGGGTATTGATTAATATATATATGCTCTCTCTAAATTATTCTTTTTTCTCTAGTGAACTCCAAATTATGAGCTAATTTGTTTACTAGTTGTGTGATGAATTTTATCTTCTTGTCCAATTAGCTCATTCTGCTCTCAATAAAGCTCTAATTTTCAGTTTGTTTGATGAAATATATTCAGCATGTGTGTTGAGTCGTATCTTGTTGTTAAATCCTATTTGTTCTCGTAAACCTCCAATACTTATTTTGATGGAAGTATATGATATATATTGCTAAATCGGCTCATGTTATTCGGTTCAGTTTGCTCTCTTAAACATAATAAAATTTTAAAATATAGTATTCGATTGTATGCAATCAAACAAATTATATGTAGTTTGATTATTTGTTACTGTCAAACAAAATAAGATAAACGTATCTGTTGCATGTAGAGCAATGCTAGTGGTACACTCCAAATAGGGTGTAAAATGCACACCCCACCCATCCAAGAATGGAGTTTTCTTCACTAGTTTCTTTAAAGTGACTAGTGGACTTCACCCCATTATAGGATGGATGGAGTGTAAAATATACATTCTAAATGGAATGTACAAAAAGTATTTTTCTAAACAAAATCACAAAACCAACAGATTTTTCATGCAAAAAAGCTTTTTTGCATGAAAAATCTGTTGGTTTTGTGATTTTGCTAGAATGAACCAATTCTCAAGTTGTGAATGATTCACCACTTTCTATAAACAGTAAACCATTCACCGCTTACGCTTAGTTTTATAAATAAAAATTTTGAATGTCTATTTTCACAATTAAAATATTTCGTAGGCTTAGTAGCCCAAAATGCCCTTCTCTAGGTCAGAATCATTTTTTGGATTGAGGTTTATACTTGCTAAATTTTGGCTGTAGTAAGATATAATGACTGTAGTGGCTCTAGTAAGATATAACTACTGTAATGGATAGTTGCTTGAGAATTGATTTAGATGGCGTCAATATCTTGGGTAAAAGCCACAATGCACATCATGAAAATTGGCTTCTTTCTTAAAGTAGAAGGTGCCTTCAAAGGGTTGCATTGGTTGTATATAATTAACATTACACAGAACTATAACCATAGACTTGATAGTATAGGATAGATGTTTATTTAATATTATTTTCGATCTTGTTTTGTTCCTAATTGATCATTTCATGTGAAATTTTTGTAAACGTGTTTTCAAGAACAAGGTCCAATACTTCACCTTATAATGTCTAAAACATAGTTTGCCATGTTAGCTGTATAACTGATTTAGCATTGTTTGTTATGTTAGTTGTATAATAATTGTGTTGTTGAGAGACTAATTTGGTTCTTATTCAGGTGTAAAATTTTCACCCAACCTGATTTAGTTTGCCTTTCTATATATCTGGTTCGGGTTTGAGTCATCCCAACTACAGAAGTTTTTCGTGCAAAGTCTGGCTAATGACCCAATTTTGCTCATGGTGCCTATGCTTTTCAGCAATGATATACTGAACAACCCTTTACTTTATGCTGGTAGATGCTATTTACTTGCCATACATTTCTTGACTATTGTAAGAATGTACAGGTTTTCAAGAACTATGTTTTCTCCATGGTTATGATGTTTAGAGTACCATTATTGAAACTGATGATAGCCTGGATGTGTCAAAGGCAGTAAATTACAGCTTAGTTGAGTCTCTTGACAGATTAAGAATTCTACAACTTAGCTTGCGGTCTGTTTCAATGTTTGAACAAACTATCTAGTGTCTGTTTCAATGTTTGAACAAACTATCTAGTGTTAACTTGTAAGTATGCACATTTCCTTTTTGTGGTTGGATTGCAGGAGTATTTTTAACCCGTCGGTTATTTTTTCTCAGGGTAATTCCTACATATGAAATGATTTATCATGTTCTGAGGAAATGATTTAGAGTCCGAATATAGTCTCACTGTACACATTCTTTGTCCTCTATAGCTATCAATTATCACATTGCCCTTAAAGGCATTTTTGGATGTCTAAACATCTTTTTCAGCATGATCATTTTGTTTACTGAGCGTTATGTGATAATTGGTTGACAAAGGATAAAAGATGACTGCAATCACATAGTTTGTGTGGCCTCTAGCCATCTTTTCTTTCAATATGATAAATCTCTCTATAGCTGGAGTGAATTATCCTGAATTAATGATTATGAGAACCCTGCAATAGGCTAAATCAAGCACCCGGGTGGCAATCACTGAAGAATATCCTAATATTGCAGAAGTTATCACCGAATAATTTGTTCCAACATTGAAATGGGCCCTTAATGCATAGTGCTTATGGATAAGATATTGCAACAGTTCTAATGCACAAGCAAACAAAGGTAAAAAAGCAATACTGCAGAGGTTAGGCCTTCGTCAGGTATGTTATAGTTAACCGACACTTAGGCTGCGTTTGGTTCAGATATAAATTAGAACTACTTATCCCGAGATTGGTATAAATTCAGGAACAAGTAGGAACAAGACCAATTTTACGTTTGTATGAAAATTGGGCTGTTCTTAGAAATAAGAAAAATAATATTTGGATAGGTAGATTGTAATAGTGAGAATAAGAGTAATTATAATTTTAAAATAATAATAATTCATCTAAATAATTAATATAAAATATTAATTAAATAATAATTTAATTTATTTAATTAACTATTGTCAGATAATTCTAAATATTAATTGATAAAATAATTAACAATAATGAGTATTATTAATAAATAATTCAATTAATTACAAATAATTTAATAAATTAATTAGTTAATTATCTAATAGTTAGATAATTAGTTAATAAAATAATTAAATTAGTAAAAATATTAGATTAATCAAAGAGTTAATACAATAATTAAAATTATATTTACTTTAATTAAGCTTATTCTTAATTAATTGATAAAATAATTAACAATAATAAGTATTATTAATAATTAATTATTTAATAATTTAATTAGTTAATTATCTAAATATTTAAATAATTAGTTAATAAAATAATTAGACTAGTTAAAATATTATATTAATTAAAAAGTTAATACAATAATTAAAATTATATTTATTTTAATTAAGCTTATTCTCAAATAGGAACAAGTCTTGTTCCAGAAAAAGTCTGGAACAGTAGTTCTAGTCTTATACCAGCTTATTCCAGAAATACGAGAACTGCTGTTTCCATCCATAACCAAACGCGTTTGGGGAACAAGATCTTATTTCAGGCATTGTTCCCGAAACAAAAGATACCTTATTGTTATGTCTAACATGTACTTTTTCTCAATGCAACAATCTCTTTTTGGCTGCTGAGCTTCAGTTATGGTAAGCCTTCAATACACCCTTGGTCCCTTACATGGCCAGCGTAATTTTTCTTTCTGTCATATTATTTTCTATAGCACTGGACTTTCGCATGTTGTCAGATACATTGCCTTTTCTACTCCTTTCCATGACATTTTTAGTTCATCAATCATGTACAAAAAATTCTAATAGTTTGCTTAACGCATATCTAGCTTCTTCTCACACTATCTTATTACAATTGTCTTCAGTCACTTTATCAAATTTATCATTTTAGGTTTATTTCCTTCGGAAATTAATTATCCACATAGCTCAAAATATTGTAGGTTCTTATTAATAAGAATTGGGTATGGTACAAATGGGCGAAACAAACATACTTAATTGCCATCTTAATTACTACCACTCTATAATACTTTTGTCTTGCGTTTTAACCAAAACTACTAGTGAACATGGTGTCTAGTGAGATGCGGCTTTGCAATATTCAATATTTTTATTTTTACTTGTTCATAATTGCTTTTACTTTTATGTGTCTGCTTCTTTAAGTATATGTCGTTGTACTTGTATGTCGGTGTTGCTATGTTTAAGCCATTTAATAAAGGACTAAGCAAGCGCTGTGAACTAACATAATAGAAATTGCTAATCACTTATTATTACCACCTGACAAGCTTAAGAACATTCTTCTCATTATGAATTCTATTGAGATTTATCATGTCTTATAGTTATTGAACATGAATATTCTACAAAGTGATAAAGCAACAGACTTGGACAGAATAGACATGCTCCATGACTAACAATCAGTCGAGTTTGGTTTATCCTGTCCAACTCATCCCTGAAAATTTTTATCTTTAAAAATATAAAATAATTTGAAATTTTTTTTCTAACTATTATTAAAATATTATTTTAGTTAAAAATAATCAAGATTTTAAAATTTTTATACAAAAAATTAAAATTTACAATTTAAAATTTTTTGAGTCACGTGAAATTATAAAAAAAAATAAAAAATATATACAAAAATAAATAAAACTCATCTTTGAAAAGAGGGAGCTGCAGGGATATTAGACTTTGATAGTCCCACTTCAGATATAGAGGGGGCTATACTTTGGAGACAAGGACTAGCACTCTAGTATGAACATTTTGATTCAAGTTATTTTATCAAATAAATAAGAATTATATTAAATTAGACGGTGATTTTGTGAAATTCATGATTTTGCCTCTTTTTAACTAACAGCATCACCTATATTTTTAATAGTTGACACTTGATAGGTAAGAGAGCCTCTAATTTAATCAAAATTTTAAATTTATGTGTTCAAAATATTTCAAATGAAAAAAAAGAAGATGTCCATGAAATTAAAGTTAGGTGTTTTATCTTTGAAAGAGCCTATAATTGAAGAATTTATTTGAAAATGGTTTTCGTGCTTATGTACCTAAGTACAACCTATTTTTGGAGGAAGCTTCTTGTAAACCCACTGGGTTCTCTGCTTGCTTACATATAGATAGTACAATTATTATTGTCATGTTTTGGTTAGGTATTTGGTTGAATAGGTGGGCGGGTCTGAATTAATGTTGACAGTAGGGATGGTAGGATTGTTGAGACCGCAGTTCTTGTTGTTTGGGGACTCCATCACCGAGCAATCGTTCCGCCCTGGTGGATTGGGGGCAGCTCTTGCTGACACCTACTCTCGCAAGGTTTCCTTTCTATTCTCTTCCTCCTCAAGTCCTCTCTATTTCATCCCGTTTGTTTCCTTTGCTACTTCATCTTTCTTGATTTTGTTTTTTAAGTCTTACTATTTTTATCAATTTTAAGGCCTACGTCCCTTCATGCCATGAAAATG
>CM055066.1:52265242-52282742 GCA_029204045.2 Tillandsia leiboldiana | reverse complement strand
CATTTTGTATCCCTAACTATGAGCTTATTAAAATAAAAATAAAATAAAAGAAAGGAAAAAAAAAAAGTGTGCTTCCCTAATGTATTCTTCTAAAAAGAAAAAAAAAATGATTGGCCAGATTTAGATAGGTAAAACCGTACTATATATGAACTATTTTAAGTTGGTTATTCAATCTTTTAAAATTTTAATTTTATTATCAAATTTTTTAATTTGTTTGATTTGATTTAGTTAACAATATATTGACATCAAAATTGAAGTATATTATTAACTTTAATGAATTTATAGTTGTGGAAATTATATGAAGTATGTATATTAACTAATAAAGTGTTTAATGATAAATTACATGTACATTCAAATTTAAAGTAAGAGAATATCTAAAATTTATGAAATTTGAATAAAAATATTTTAAAAATAACCCATAAAATTTGTTCAATATATATAAATAAATTTTAAATCATATATATATATATATATATATATATATATATATATATATATATATATATATATATATATACATACGATAATATAATCAGATTCACTTACTATTTGTCAAATTTTGCCCAAAGATGTAATTCATATATAGGTCTTTCCCCAATTTATCTTAAGATCTCAAACATAGTAATTTTCTCAAATCACATTGTTATTTTAAAGAAAAATATTTTTCTAGCTCAAATAATCTCAAAACGAACGATTAAATTGAATAACTTCCAAAACATAATTTTTTTAAAAAAAAAAAATGTAGCCATGATTGTAGATCATAATTTAAATAGTAAAATTTCAAATCGACATAATTTAGGACTATGCTATTAACTGGTTGGTTTTTTAGAATATATATATATATATATATATATATATATATATATATATATATATTATATAAAAAAAAATTAAGGGCCCAGCCTTAGCGTAGCCCAATCTGGTACGACGCGGCCTAGATTTTAAGATTCGTTCCGGCCGGATATCAGTCCATTACAGGTCCAAATCAGGTCCAATTCCGATTTACATTGAAACGAATTGTTTTATTTGGGTTTTCAAAATTTTCACTTATTTACACACAAAGAGTTGAAATTTATAATTTGAAAAATTTTGAGTCACGTAAATTCTAAATAAATAAAAACTATACAAAATTAAAATACTAAAATAATTAAAAATTATGCTTGCTGAATAAGTTCATTTAAAAATAAATATGTCAAATCGATAATTATTTAGATTTAAATATTAAATTCGAAATTAAATTTATATTTTAATTTTTGCGTATCTAGTCAACACCTTCCGAAATTTTTGCGTATCTTGTCCCAATTTTACCCGATAACCCAATAATCGAAAAACAGCCCAAATTATCGGATCCGATAACAACTCTTTCACCCGAAACGGCTCAGCCCGGAGCAGACTGTGCTGCCCGGCCCAGCCCATTTCTCCACTCTATGTGCTGCCCGGCCTGGCCTGGCGAAGTTTGTGTGGGGCGGCCCGGCCCGTCACGGCCCGGCCCGGCCTGGCGCAGTTTGTGCGTGGCGGCCCGGCCCGTCGCGGCCCGGCCCGGAACGGACCGGCCCGGTAGGGTCAGGCCCGGCAGGGCCAGGCCCGGCGCCACGCGGGCGCCACGCTGGCGCCACGCTGGCGACACGCGGGCGCCACGCGGGCGCCACGCGGCGGCCACGCGGGCGCCACGCGGCGGCCACGCGGGCGCCACGCGGCGGCCACGCGGGCGCCACGCGGGCGCCACGCGGGAGCCACGCGGGGCGCCACGTGGCGGCCACGCGGGCGCCACGCGGGCGCCACGCGGGCGCCACGCGGCCAAGCGGGGCGCCACGCGGGCGCCACGCGGCGCCACGCGGGCGCCACGCGGCGGCCACGCGGGCGCCACGCGGCGGCCACGCGGGCGCCACGCGGCGGCCACGCGGGCGCCACGCGGCGGCCACGCGGGCGCCACGCGGCGGCCACGCGGGCGCCACGCGGGGCGGCCACGCGGCGGCCACGCGTGCGCCACGCGGGCGCCATGCGGCGGCCACGCGGGCGCCACGCGGGTGCCACGCGGCAGCCACGCGGGAGCCACGCCGGGCCGGGCCTTGCGGGCCTCGCGGGCCGGGCCTGGCGTGCCGGGCCGGACCGGGCCTGGCGGGCTGGGCCGGACCGGGCCTGGCGGGCTGGGCCGGGCCTGGCGGGCTGGTCCGGGCCTGGCGGGCTAGGCCGGGCCTGGCGGGCTGGGCCGGGCCGGGCCTGGCGAGACGGGCCGGGCCGGGCGGGCCGGGCCGGGCCGGGCGGGCCTGTCCGGGCCTGGCTGGCCGGGCCGGGCCGCGCCGGGCCTGGCGAGCCGCGCCGGGCCTCGCGGATCGTGCCGGGCCTCGCGGGCGGGGCGGGCCGGGCCTCGCTGACCGTGCCGGGCCTCGCGGGCCGGGCTGTGCGGCGCGGGCGGGGCCGGGCTGGGCCGGGCCGGGCCGGGCTGGTCCGGGCCGAGCTGGGCCGGGCCGGGCCGCGCTGTGCCGCTTGGGCCCGTTCTCCTCCAGGCCTCGAATATGTGTGCTATAGCTGGGCAGCGCAAGGACGGGCTGGGCTTAAGCCTGCTTTGGCACCAGCAATGTGGGCCTTTTTGATGCACATGAATTCCTAAATAAAATAAAAAATATTCTAAGCAAATTACAGTAAAAAAAAATAGCGTTTGAAAATTAAAATAAATTTTAAATTATGCCTTCAAATCAGCAATTGTTTAAATTCGAATAAGAGATTAAGAATTAAATTTAAATTTTAAGTTTGATTTATAAGTTCAAATATACATTTATCATTAAAAATATTAAATCTTAATACAATATATTAACATCTTAAAATCTCAAAATCTTCAAAAATTTAAATAATAGTGCTTTTTTCGTTTACGCCTTTTACAACTTTCTTTCTTTAAAATTCTTAAAATTTTACTATTAAAAATTAATCAAATAGAAAACTTAGCTATTCAAATTTTTTGATTAAATTCAAATTGTGAAACTTTTCTTTTTAGGTAATGTTGGAATTAGTATTTTGGTGCATTTTTTTTTCCCATTTACATAACCATTGAATATATATAGTATGCAAAGATGACCAAATTGAAACAGAATAGTTTTGAATCTTTAGACGCCTTTTCTCTTCATAAACATTTTCAATCTAATGATTATGCTTTTTGCCTTTATGAAAATAGTTACTGATATGAAAAGATACTCAACAAGAATTCGGGGAAATAGGAATGCTAACCATTGACATACTGAATAATATTCAAATTGTGTATGCAGGAATGGTTTATCCACTCACAACAAACAGATAAACTTTGCACAGACAACACCTGATGATGTCCTAGTATCAAGGAAGAGAGAGCTTTTCGAATGTGGATTAACAGTCTTGGAATCTCTACTTATGTTAACAATTTATTGAGGATGTTCGAAATGGGGTAAGTTAAATTTTAAAATAATCAGATTTCTCTAGTCTTATTTGCTAAATGGTTAAACTCCGTGGTGCAGATGGGTTTTCTTGGAAGTTCTGGGACAAAATTTCTCCGGGATCAGTCAATTGGAAGCAAGCTTCAAAGACGCCGATCAAGATGCCATTTAGGAAAGTTGAGAACTGTAATCAAGTTATAAAGATTGGAAAGCAGTTGAATTTTTCTCTAGTGAATGTAGCTGGGAATGATATTGTACAGGGAAATAAAAAGCTGATTCTTGGTAAGATTGCCTTATAATAAGTACCTTATAGGATTCGACTTAATTGTTCCTCATGCCTATGTTATCTAAATATGATTATGTTTCATTTTTAAAAGAATTGGGAATACTTATTTCGGGTTGTATTGGAGAGGGGAAAGCGTTTGCATCTTAAGTTACTTTTTCCGAAACCTTTTTCTACTCTGATTCCATTTGGCTAATGTTGCGAAGCTGTCTTGAGCCATATGGTTCATGCCCTCAAAAATTTTGAAACAATTTTAAATTAGTGTACCATTTGACCCTTCTTTTTACTTTCTTCAGCATTTTTGTGGCAATTGATGAGATCCAATATACTTCAATTGCTAAAGAACGTGAGATTCCACTCTCAAGGAAAAGAGATAACTGACTCCGACATCTTAAATTGGGCGAATAGCAAAGTGAAGGTATCTGGCAGAACTTCTCGTATGGAAAGCTTCAAGGTATTCTCAATTCTTTCTGAGGTTTTTTCCCTATCTTTGGAATTATTACTTTCTGAAATCTACTTACTATGCGCTTATTTTCTTTCTTCAGGATAAGAACCTCTCAAATGAAGTCTTTTTTCCTTCAACTCCTTAGTACTGTGGAGCCAAGGGTCGTAAACTGGAAATTAGTCACAAAGGACGAAGATGGTGTGCTCTTTTCTTTCCAGTACTCCTGAGATTTTAATATATGACAATTCCTTAGTAGCTGGAATTACATATTTATTTTTGAAAAATGAAACTGTCGGAAAAGAATAATTATAAGAAGGAAATATTCATGGGACTCGGAATTTTACATAAAGTATCCTTCATATGTGGTTTGGCTAACTTAATCTATCATTTTATTACAGAGGAGGAAAAGAAGTTGAATGCTACATACATCATTAGTGTTGCTAGAAAGCTCGGATGTTCTGTCTTCTTGTTGCCAAAGACATCATTGAGGTAACGTTCTAAAACTAGTAAAATGATGATTACTTAATGCTGTATAATTTAATGGGTAAGAATTTAAACTTCTCGATAATGTGGTCAATTTGGTATCAGCGACCCAAATATACTCCATCATTGTATCTCCTGATAGATACATCTTTTCCTTTTTCTTTTAAACCTTTTCTAGAGCTTTACGATAACATGCTGCTGCTTTTTATGGCAGGTGAATCAGAAGATGATCCTTACACTTACCGCAAGCATCATGTATTGGAGTCTTCAGAAACAAATGCCCTCCCGAAAACTCTACACCTTCGGAATCCTCAGCGCCCTCTGCTGAGGCTTCAGAGATTTCAAACATGGACGCCACTCTGCAGAAAACCCCCTCGACAGATGGAGCGGAAGGAAGTATTGCAGAAAATATTTCGAACTTGTCAATTGACGGCGCTGCTTCGGACACCTCAGCTGAAAATGGGCGAAAATACTGGTGATTAAGTATAAAGGAGATGCAAACCATCCAAAGAATAGCTCGGCGAAAGGAGAATTGAGTTTTCGTTCATTCTTCATCTTCGCATATCAAATGGAAGCATCATTCTTTGTATCTAGAGTGCCTCAACCAAAGAAACTCTTTTGAGTTTTTTTTTCTTTTTCCTATTCATTTATTTCCATGTTTTGGGCTGGGTTGTTCCAGGAAAGGTTTCTAAAATGTGTTCATAGGTTTTTGATTCTGCTACAGGTATTTTTCGATCATTCATTTGTTTCTCGTCATTCATTGTCGAATAACCTATATATTTTTTTTCTCCTTTTTTGTGTGAAGATAGATTTGTTTTCTGATGTAATATTTGCTGCATATGAATTTTGTCAGTTGTTGTATGAGAACTCTGTTTAGAAAAAAGAAAAAAAGGAAGAAATAGAAAGAAAATTATACAGCAAGAGTTAAATTTTGTTTGTTGAAGATTTTTTAATTTTTGATTTTTTTGGCTCTTATTTCCTAAGCAATCATAGTTTCTTCTTCATAAATTTGGTGAGGTGCTGCTCCAAAATTAAAGTAAATATATTGTAGAAGTTCATTTTAAGTGCTTCTAACCAAATAGAATAATGAAGTAAATATATTGTTGGCAAAAAATATTTTCATTTACTAATACTTTTTGTAGTAGAGAAGTAATCATAGATTCAGCAGAGAGAAAATCACAAACAAAAATCTCAAAAAAAAAAAAAAAAAAAAAAAAGCAAATAGTAGTAATGGTGTTAACGGTCGGGACCGAAATTGGTTGAAAAAATTTAATAACCCGAGAATTCGCGTCTCCACGTCGCAGCATAATATCGAAGGACACGGCACCGCGTTGCCGAGTTATTGTTGCGATCTCGGCGATTCGGGCGTCTCCTCCTTCTTGCCTCTCCCTCTCTCTCTCTCTCTCTCTCATAAATTTCCCCAAAATCATTCTCTCACTTCCCCTTCCCCCTTTTCCCCTTCCCCCTTCAAATCCATCTCTCTCTCTCGTTTCCTCTCCGCAACCCGAACCCTAAATCGGCCTTCGATCCTCCTCGCCAAAGTCGGCGCCCGAATCCACCTCTGCGATCCATTATCAAGTGAGTGATCTCGGCTCTTTGCCTCTTCAATCGAAGCTGTAATGGTTTGCTTTCCTGGCTTAATTTAGCCCCGATTACTCCTGTTCTCTGCTTGTTTGGTAGTGTAATCTCTAATTTTTACGAAATTTTTGAAGAAATTGTTCTGAAATGTAGCGCAGCAACGATGAGATGATGATTGGAGCTCAGTTACATCTGAATTTGACCTCTTTGAACTAGAAAATAGGTCTTTTGTGTTAAATTTGCAATCTTGTGCCGTTGCAATGTTATGCCATTTGATTGTAGAATCCGGTCTTCACCATTCAGAAGTAGAAAATCCACGGTTTTTTTATGATTCATTTGGTTGTGATATTTTGGATGTTGGTACTTAATGAGCATCAGCATGTTATCATGAAACTACTACATGTTGGCATTCAAGTAATCAACCATTTAGCACACTTTTTCTTTATTAAAGTTTTGATTTTTTAAAGCATCTAAGTCTACATTAATAAATTTAAGCCTGATAACTTTTAAAAAAACTAGATATAAGATGATGCATTCACTTTAATCCTCCATATTGATTTAGTAATAACGATTTAGAACTATAATAGATCAAATTTATAATTAATTTTACTGTATATGTGGATTTCAGCCTAACTGTGGATTAAGTTTCTATAATACTTTCGCACATC
This sequence comes from Tillandsia leiboldiana, assembly GCA_029204045.2. Lineage (NCBI taxonomy): Eukaryota > Viridiplantae > Streptophyta > Magnoliopsida > Poales > Bromeliaceae > Tillandsia > Tillandsia leiboldiana. Next base: position 52,275,881 of record CM055066.1, on the reverse strand, counting down.
TCATAACTTCTGGCTTAGTTTGATAGTTGATACTCAAGATCATGAAGGATGATAAAAAGAAAGTGTAGCTACCGAAAGTAGGCAGCAATAATCACACGGAGAGTATTTGCAAACACATAAGTTACTGGATTTCCAGTGTTAAATTCGGTTTATTATCTGTTTCTTTGTTGATGCGAGAAATAGTGATTGATTTGGATATAAAAATTAGTGATTTCTTAGAGTAGCTCAAACATGTCTGGTAGAAGGAAAATGTGATCTATACTTACGATCAGATCGAAACCCCATGCGTCCAAAAGTGCGAAATAGAAGCCATCCTTGTTTCTTCTTCTATGTAGGACTTGAAACGTACCTTGACAATGCAAATCCCCTTCTTTTTTGTTTGTACCAGGTATAAGGTTAATACATATTCAATTTGTTCTTTTCGTGAATTCTATGCATCGAATATTTACATATTTATAAAATTCGTTCTCTTCACGCTCGTTTAGATGGCAGAGCAACTAGACCCTGGTCCAATTGATACAATCCGGCTGAACAGATCAAGCACGCCATCGATCATGTGCCCTTGAAACTAAAAAGGTAGAATCCACCTCCAGTGGCTTCGCTTTCATAGCACCATTTTCTTTTTCTGGTAAGAGTTTTTTAATGTACAATATTTGTTATCCAGTATATCAAACCTATCAGATTTGCGAGCATGGGCGCAAGCTGAACATATGGAGGATGAAACACAGAGGAGTATTAGCACTTTTAAAGAGGGCGGGATTTTATTATTTATCTAGATTAAAGGGGGTCCATCTAGACCATGCATTACTAATGCCATGGTGAGAGGTGGAGGAGAGAGGACATAGCTTTCCACTTACGCCATGGGGAGATCACCCATTCTAGTAAAAGATGTGGCCATTATATCCGGCCTTCTCGTTGATGGGGCTCCCGGTCACTGGCCGGACCTGATTACCAATGGGAACAACTTTGCAAAGACTATTAGGTCAAGTACCTGACCAGCTAAAAGGCGGATGCGTCAAGATCGATTGGCTTTATCAACAATATCATGAAATACCATCCAATGCAGGTCAAGATCAGATCGAATATACATCTAGGGCCTACATCATGTACCCAAATCGCATGCAGCTTATTCCCAGCTCCTAGTGGTAATCGGGTTCACTTACAGTACCTGGCTCTTTTAAGTGATTTTGATGAATGTGGTAAAATGGCATGGGGTGCTGCAGTGCTTGCCTATCTTTATAGCGAATTAGGGAAGGCCGTCTGTAGGAAAAGCTGAGTGTTGCAGCTTTCTTACACTACTTCAGGTAATCATCCACTCTTTTGCAATTAGAGAGTTTCTTTTAGGTGTCGGATAGTCCCTGTACTACTACTTCCTGATATTTCCACTCAGTCCCTAAAATTTTTGTTTTAAACACTTGATTCCTGAATTTTCTTTTGTATTTCAATTCCGTATCTGGCTTAATAATAATTTTGATAAGAATGGACAATTTTAATAAAATTACTTTTTTGATCGTGTTTTAATTATACGGAAACAAGGAACTCATATTGCAGAAGGGGTAAATTGTTTAGTTTATTGGAAAAACATTGATTTTTTGAAAGTTAGGGATGAATCTGCAGCATGCCAGAAAATTTTGGTGTATGTGTTTAAGTAAAAAGGTGAGGACTACGTTGCTACATCAGGATAAAACTGGCTCTATCCATACGTTTTACCGTTTTCTATACTATGAATGAATAACATGCCAATATTCTCAGGTATGGGTGTGGGAGCAACTTACACGTGGGCCGCCCTCAGCATCTAAAAAATGGGGACTGGGATGCCGCCCTAGACGATAAACCCACTGGGTTGTAGGTAGTTGTCGCTAAATGCTATTAAATGAAAATAATAGGTCACATTTTGTTGATTTGATATATTCTTTTTCTAGGTGGAATGCTCCGTTACGATGGCGAGAAATGTAAAGACCTCAGATATGAGTTTTTATCGCAACGAGCTTGATATTCAGATGGAGTCTCAGGTTTTGCTTCATTACCACATTCTCTGTGGTTTTCAACTGTTCAGTGTTACAATTGGATCCCTATTTTTTTTTCATTTTTATTGCAAGCACACCCTTTCTGTTTAATCCCTTTATCAAACTGGCAGAACTAACTGCTTACCATCTAACTGTCACTCAAGCAACTTTTGAGCTTTTAAAATCACGATTTTGCTGAAATCTAGTCCAACTTGTGGAAATTGAAATAAAGTGCAAGCTTAGGGAATGAACCATATAATTGCAATGGTTGGGGGCCAAACTGTAACCTCAGCCCTTACTGCAGTTTACTCTCTATAAATTATGGATACATAATTGAATTCCTTATAATGGTGTAGGTAATATGGGATCCTATACATCTGATTGATGGCTAAATTGCCCTCATTTTGCAAAGTGGGTCGGAAGGTATGGCGATCGAAGGCCCCTTTAATTTGTTCGAAATTATTGAATGCATGTTCCGGATCGTGTGTTTAGACAATTGGAATGATCAACATATCCCTGAGCCCGTGGAGGTAGTAGACCATTGACTAGACAAGGTAGATCGGAAGAGAATTGGTCTCAATACCATGAGCAATATATAAAGCAGTGGGAGATAGGCTATCCAATGTGGTCAAAGAACAAGAATCTGGAGGACCTAGACCCATTGAAAGCATTGGAAAAGTATATGAAGTGGTATTGGAACATCACCTTGCCGTTGGATCTCTACGCCTGTTGATCGCCCCCGCCGTATCATACCAGCCTCAAGGCCAAGTCGAGAGAGTTCTGGTATGTGGATTCTTGCACTTGAGTGGATGTTTTGAAGCTATACTTGAGATTTGTAGATATTCTACGTAATATATATATATATATATTATATATATATATATATATATATATATATAAGTTGCATGCAGAGATTTGGTTCTTTGGACAACAATGATCAATGCTGCCGGGATGCATGGTCGAGGAAAGGAAGCCGTCGATCTGTTTGTAAGTATGCAAAATATAGGTTTAATCCCAGATGTGACCTTTTTAGCCCTACTTTATGCATGTAGCCACTCTGGACTAATAGACGAGGGTAATTATTCTTCGAAATGATGACGAATAAGTATAAATTAGATCCATGGCCTGAGCATTATGCTTGCATGGTTGATCTTCTTGGTCGATCAGGTAATACGGATGAAGCTTATGAATTCATAAAATCTATGCCCGTAGAACCAACTTCTGCCGTATGGTGTGCGCTCCTTGGAGCTTGTCGAATTTACAAAAATCACGAACTCGGCGAAATTGCAGCAGGGAAGCTTATAGAGTTGGAGCCAGAAAATCCGGGAATTGTGTGCTTATATCAATGTTTTCGCTGCAATGGGTAAGTGGAAAGATGCGAAGGAAGTAAGAACGAAAATGAATGCGAGATGCTTGAGGAAAGACCCAGCATGTAGTTGGATTGAGGTTGGCGACAAAGTGCATATTTTTACAGCGAGAGACAACTCTCATGAAAATTCAGCTGAGATTTATTCGAAGTTGGCCGAAATTACGCAGCGATTGGAAAAGGAAGGTGGGTACGCCGAGGATACTAGTTTTGTTCTGCATGACGCGGAAGAAGAAGAGAAGATAAAGATGTTGCAGGGGCATAGTGAGAGTCTCGCAATCGCGTTTGGTTTGATTCATACATCTGAGGGATCGATTATCAGAATAACAAAGAACCTTAGAGTGTGTGGCGATTGTGACGAGTTCACGAAGCTTGTGTCTAAGTTTTCTGGCCGGGAGATTATTGTTAGGGATTCAAACAGGTTTCATCATTTCAAAGATGGGTCCTGTTCTTGTAGAGATTTTTGGTGAATAAGAATTGTTCTTTGAGATAGCTCTTTCATTCAGAGTGATTAACTGGAAGCACTGAGTCATATGCTTCCTCTCAACTAGTTGAAAGAACTATCAGAAGATCGTGGTGCTAAGGTATGTTTGCCCTCCATTCTGCAGCGAGAAATGCCTGTTTTGCTCAAATAAAACATTTAGATTCCTGCTGTTAGATTAACATCATGGTTACAGTTACAGTTACAGCCAAACAACCTTGTATTCAATTCAAAATTAAGCACATTTTTTCTTTCCCTTTTTTGTTTTTTTGTTTCAGTAAGACAATCTCAATGAAGCTGTTGCAAACCGGACGATCCGCAGCCTTTCGGGATGAGATCGCTCTGAGAATGGCACGGCGGTGAGGATGATGGTCTCTGATGATCGCTTGATCTAGAGAAGTTGCTATGATTCTGGGGAATTGTAGGGTTTTGGAGAGTGAGAGAGAGCGTGGAAGAGAGGCTCAATAGGCAGATGAGTGAGGCCTCCATTTATGCGAGCGAGGAGGACGATTACGAAGAAGAAGATGAAGCAGCAGCAGCAGCAGCAGCTAAAGGGCCAAAGGGATTGATCTGGGCCTAGAGTTAGTATCAAGGATCACACTGGAGAAAGATAAGGTTTACGAAAAGTTTCATTTTGACTCCAAATTTGACACATTTATAGAATTTCTAGAGGCATTAATTAACTCTACATCAAATGAATTAATTAATAATAGTTGTTGTTGTATGAGAGTGTTTGTAACTTTTTATGGGGTGGGGGGAGCATGCACGATGATGAGAGCCTGAGGAGGTGGAAGGAGCAGCTTCTGGGGAGTGTGGATTTGAGCTCTGTTGGAGGTATACATCCACCTACTGATCTCTTTCCAAAGATAAGAAACTGCCTTTTCAAGTTTGATATGTCACCTTTTACCTTTGAACCAATTCTTGACATGAATTTGATAGAAACACTGGATCCAGAAGTTAAGATCTTGAGCCTGTCAATCCAATCACCGGGTCGAGCCGACATCGTTCTGCCGCTCCCCGTCGAGCCGAATTCGAAGGGAGTGTGGTTCACTCTTAAAGAAGGGAGCCATTACAAGCTCAAGTTCACCTTCTGTGTGAGCAACAACATTGTCTCTGGTCTCAGATACACCAACACAGTTTGGAAAACTGGCATTAAGGGTGAGATCTCACATCTCTAATCTTATATGTCATTTTTTTCTTTCATGTTGTTGGTAAGTTTGGAAAACTGGCAACACAGTTTGGTTGTTCGCGACCATTCAATCGTTACAAATGCGTTCTTGTTTCGTCGAGAATCGGTATTGATTTAAAATGATTTCCTTTATTTCAATGGAAAAAACAAAGGAAATGTTAGGGACCTTTAGTCCTCAGATTGAGCCTTACATATATGAGGCACCTGAAGAGACCACTCCCTCCGGTATTTTCGCAAGGGGATCATATTCCGCAAGAACTAAGGTAAAAAAGAAGGAACAAATTGATAGCCCATGTTGCGGTTCATTATAATTTTCAAAGTTCATCTTAATTTGATCTTCGACTTCTGAGATATTATTGCATGTTTTCTTATGCTCAAGATCAATTCTGTGGTTTTCCTGTTGTATCTGTTTGTGGACCACGACAGAAAATGTTACCTGGAGATCAATTACACATTCGACATACGACGAGAGTGGCCGTCGACTGCAAGCTGAGCAGCACACCCTTCACCACCGTTGTCAGCGAAACGCCATGATTATCCTTTCCCCTTCGTTTGTCTACGACCGTGTGGTGTAATGGAAGGAACCCCACCATTTGAGTTATAATTTGTTGTACTCCATTTTCCTTCCTTGTTAGGTTTAATCATCTGTATATGGAATTGCTGGATCACATGAACATTGTAGACATTGCCGACGAACTACTTAAATTGTTCTCCAACTTGTTGGCCTTGTTCTTGTGCACATGAGCTGATGTTTTTGGTTTCTTGAGATCATGTTGAAATGTTTCTGAATATTTTCCACTTTGTAGCTTAGTCAACCTTTCTATTTTTACTAATTAGCAAGATACATTAATTTTCAGCCTTTCTACTCTTGTACACAGTCCAGTCCACACCAACGCCCTGTAACCACAATAAATCCTAACAACAAAGACATTAAATCTCAAGCATCTCCGATTATATAAAAGTGTTGTGCCAACTAAAAAAAAATGACGAGTATCATACAAGCTCACATTAATCAAATGCTAATTCTTGTGGTTTGAGTAGATCGTACCTATAAAGTTCTGCACGTATTAGGCCTATTAAAGCCAGTACTCTTTCCACATATTTGAAACTAACAAGACTTTTTAAATTAGATAATAAATTTTTCTATGCTCTAATGTACCTAACATAAGATGTACCCACAAATATTATTGATGAGAATAATTTTGTTTGTTTATAAATTGTTAATATATTAATACTCACCGGTGTGAAGAAATTTTGTTGATTCACGCACAAAATTATTATGTTAATTTGCTAAATCATTAATTATTCACATAATTTTTTTTTCGGATCCCCATTTCAAAACTTCAAGATATATTTATTCATTCCTAATTTTGGGGTATCCCGTCAATAACTTCCAAAATTTTTGACGTATTTAGTCCTAATTTTACCCGATAGCCCAATAATCCAAAAACATCCCAAATTATCGGATTCGATAACAACTCCTTCACCCGAAACGGCTCGGCCCGCTCGTTATACGTCGGCCCGTCCAGAATATCTTGGCCCAACTTTCGGCCCGGCATGGATGACGTCTGGGCTTGGCCCAGCTTAGCCCGTCCAGCCTTTGCAAGGCCAGCCCAGCCCTAGGCCTGACCCGGTCAACCCATTTCGGTCAAGCCCACCCCGCTCGGTGGAGGCGGTTTCCGTCCGGCCTGAATAACGACTGGGCTTGGCCCAGATTATCCAGTACGGCTTGGCCCGGCGGGGGCGCGGCTTTGGCCCGGCAGCGGCCCGGCTTTGGCCCGGCGGCAGCCCGGCAGCGGACCGCGGCGGCCCGGCATCGGCCCGGCAGCGGCAGGGCGGCAGCCCTGCGGCAACCGGGCGGCCGGGGCGGCCAGGCAACTCCCGGGGCGGCCCGGCCGCACCTGGGAGGCGTCCCGGCGCGGTCCGGCGGCGGCCCGGCCGCACCTGGGAGGCGTCCCGGCGCGGTCCGGCGGCGGCCGGCGGTGGGTCGGCGGCGGCCCGGCAGCAGCCCGGCACGTCCGGCAGCGGGTCGGCGGCACCCGGCGGCGGACCGGCGGCGACCAACGGTAGCCCGGCAATCGGCGCCCGGTGTTTCCCGACGGTTGCCGACGGCGCCCCGGCGGCGACTGGCGGCGGCCGGCAGCGCCCCGGCGCCGGCCGGCGGCGGCAGGCGGCGCCCGGCAGTGGCCGGCGGCGTCCCGGCAGCGTCCCGGCGGCTGCCCGACGGCGCCCGGCAACGGCAGGGCGGCGCCGGCGGCGACCAACGGCGTCCGGCGGCCGGCCGGCGGCGGCGGCAACGGCCGGCGGCAATCACGCAGGCGGCCGGCGGCGCCACGCGGGCGCCACGCGGCGGCCACGCGGCCGCCACCCTGCGCCACGCGGCGGCGCGCGGCGCCACTCGGCAGCTCGGCGCGGCGGCCCGGCTCGGCTCGGCGGCTCGGCTCGGCTCGGCGCGCCGGCTCGGCTCGGCGCTCCGCTGTTCCGGAGTGGGCCTGCTCGGCCCGCGGCCGGCCTTTTCGGCGCCGGGCGTGGCCCATCGGCCCTGTAAGATTTTGCGGCCCGGCCCAGGTCCTCTCGCGTGGGCTAGATTGGTCTCCACGGTTCGGCCGGGCTTCATTTTTAATCCTAGCCAGGCCGGGCTGGGCTTTCGTAGTGAGAAAACAATTTTGTAATATAAGTATGATATATCCTGGGCCGGTCCGGTAAGTCCTATTTCATTTATACTGTCCAACCGTTTATTCTCCATTTTTCCTTAATAGGTTGCATTTAACAATTTAAAAAAATAATTAAATTTGATGAAAATTAAATTTTAGTTTTTAAATTAAATATTGATGAAAATTTTAATACATTTATTTTAAAACATATGCTTACATTTTTTTTTTTTTTCTCGATTCAAAATAGGTAACAAAATATTCAATATATATCAACAATATTGTAAATTTAAATTAAGATATTATTTTTATTTTTTAATTAAATTTAGCAGATTAATTTATTGTTTTTTTCAAATTTCTGAATTTGAATTTTTTAAAATGTATAAATTTTATCTTTTATAATTTAAATACGAATGATTAAATTGAATATTTTTAAAAAGTAAAATTTAAAACTTTAGATAGGTAATAATATACGAAAATACCGAAACTATACATTATTTTAAATCGGCTACGAAATTTTTTAGACTTTCAATTTAACTATCAAACTTTTTGATTTGATTTAGTTAATAATGTATAGTTTAGGATGTAGAGAGTCGATCTCTCTTTCTCAACCTTCCGTCCCAATCTCTCTCTTATCCTGTCTCATTACCTAATTAATCAAGTAAAGCTAAAAAGCCATAACGATAAACTAAATTAGCTGTGCACAAATCATATTTAAGAATTTAAACCAAATGTTTAAATTGGTCCAGTTCATTTTATTTCCATGCCAAATTTGGTTTTGATTTCGATTTTGTCAACCGATTTAAATCGGCTCAGTCTCAATTTATGTCGTAGCCCCGAACCACCCGAACCACACCCACTCTACTCCTAAGCCCCTAGCCCATCGAACCAAAGGCCACCTCCTTCTCCTCCCGCTTGTCCACGATGGCCCTCAAGCACGAGCCCTAAGCTGCTGCAACGTTCCACCCGCCATCGCCGCCGCCAATCGGACGACGGCCGCGTGCAACTCTCCTCCCCGCGCGGCAACGCTGCCGGACGACGACGGCGGTAGCGGCGGCTTTCCTAAACCTAAGCCCGAAACCCGAAATCCTAAGACCTAAACCCTAATCCTCGTATTTATTGGATGTCCGGAGATAGAGAAATGAGGAGACGAAAAGAAGAGAGGAGTCTCAAATAAACCGATCCAAATATCCTCCCTCACCGGCAGCTCTCCGGCGATGGCAATGGCTACGGTTCGTATTCTCCTGCGATCTCTCTCATACAATGGATAAACTATAAGATGTAACAGTTTCTGTCATTCCAACAAATTAGAAGGATAAGTGTTTTTTAAAGTGCGATAGGAGGCCGGTGATGTCTAAATGTGAAAACCAAACAAGAAAATGCTTGCAAATTAACTCGCCGAGAACATAATTACCATTATTTGCAGTTGTACCGCTTTGTCTTAGTAAACTGCAACATCTTTCTCACCTGTTATAGGATTCTGGTGTTTATAACTAATTCGAGAGCTATTCTAGAAGGAAGTGAATGTGAAGACACTAAAATCCAAGCTGTTAATACTTATACGCATGAACGTGTGAATGAATATATGCATTTTTCACTGCTGTGTTTGTCACAGGATGGCCATGCAAGGATTTCTTCTCGACCGCTGCCTAACTACGACAGTAGCATTATTCAGGTTCTACCTTCTAGATTTTGTCTTCTTTAATCTTTCACACTTCACATCTAATTTTCTGATGAATATCTTGGGAGTTCTTTTTTCTACTTAAATGCTTCGGACTGTTTAGTTGCTCTATATGTTTCAAATTTCAATAAGAGGGCACAAAATTCTTGTTTTCTTGTCGTACTAATGTTTCATTTCAGTACCTTGTCAGATTATTATGTAATATGTTTTTGTTTTTAAAGAAGGGAGTGTCTTCAGATTACTGGATATGAAGTAAGTTTGCAGCCTTATGCAGCTACTTTACCCTAATGGTTCCTTCATATGTCAGGATGCACTGGAGCAGCTTGCATCTATTGATCTAATTGCACTATGCAACGAAGCGAAAATAGAGCATTGCCGTGCTACGAGAGATCTAAGTAGTTGTGGACGCTACGTGCAACATGTGCTTAGTTCATGCGGGCATGCCACTTTATGTGCAGAATGCAGTCAAAGATGCCATGTGTGTCCAGTTTGTAGAACTTCCATACCTAATATTGGAAGTAGAGTCCAACTTCGTCTTTACTATAAATGCATAGAGGCGGGCCTTATCTCTAAGCGACATGATGACAGATTCCAAGAAAAAGAAAGCAGTAGAAACCATAGTATGTCTGATATTCAACGCCTATACTTGCTGTTTGATGTTGCACTGGAGAACAATCTGGTTTCCTTGATTTGCAATTGTATCCTTACTGTTATAGAGCAGTACTTTTTCAGATATTCAGAGCTCATGTTGTCCATGTTCATCTTTACCTAGAATTTTTATAGGTTTTCCTTGACATATTCATAAGATGTTACAGATGTCTGTATGGATGAACATGCTGTGTCAAGTGATCCAGTTCTTTCTTTTCTTTTTGACGAAGTTGTCATCAAAGACTGGTGCAAACGGACGGTTAAGAACGTCATCTCTAATCTCCAGGAGAAATGTATCCTTAAATTGTTAAAGTTTCTAAGATTCAAGCATGAAGTTTATACTTGCCTTTGTTCTAAATTGTGGTAACATTGGCTTGACTAATTATAGATACACTGGAAGTTAAGGCAATGAAATCTGAGTATGTTTGTTCAGAAGTTTGCTTCGCAGTTGGCTGGAATTTCTACTGTTCTGGAAGTTATGGTTTCACTGTTCAAGGATACTTTTTCTGCTCAACTTCATGACTTGCATCAACTGTTGGAGAGTACGCTAAAGGCAGAGCAGGTTTATTTCCCCAGACTTTTTCATGCAGCTACCTTAACAATGCTCTAGTATTATT
>CM055066.1:52173710-52263710 GCA_029204045.2 Tillandsia leiboldiana | reverse complement strand
ATCTATATTAACTAATAAAGTGTGGAAATTATATTGAAGTATATTCTTCGTCGCCCCTCTTATTTCCTCTTTCTCCTTAGCCGCTCCCAACGTGACCAGATCATTTTCTAGCTTTGTCGTGCCGAATGAACACAGTCAATATCGCGGATCCTAGTGGTACGTCGATTCCAAAGTTTTGTCCGCGCAGCCGAATTTAGGATTATTCCAGCGGATCCGATGCCGTGGTCACGAATGCCGAGGGATCGTACCATTTACATCGAGCGCGTCGCGCCGAGCCGAGCCACGCCTAGCCTAGCTACTGAGCCGCGCTTGTAGAAAAAACTGGCCGGGCCATGCCAGTCATAACTGCGGGCCTAGTTAGGCTTGGGTTTAGCGGTGCATAAAAATGGCCAGCATGCGGGCCCCCTATTTTTGATCCGGGCAGGCCCATGCTTGCCTTAGGCCGTTAGTGGGCCTTCATACCGGACCAGCCTTTTTCTTTCTTTTTTAATTTTTTTTTTTTTTTCAAATTTAATTTAAAATATTCAAAATTTATATAATTTCTTAAAAAAATATAAATCTTATATGTTTAATTAAAATATATATATAATTTATAAAATTAATTGAGAAATATACAAAAATTATTTTTTTCATTTTAAAAATTTAAAAAGTGTTAAAATGGGCTGGCCTGTTGGTACGGCCCGGATTAATTAGGACCAATGGCCCTGCTGGGCCACAGTACAGCAATGTGACCCAGTCCTTGCGCATTTATTCTCTCTTTGGTAAAATTGAGAAAAAATTTATTTTAGATAAATTCAAAAAATACGGATCAAGATTGACCCTCTCAACATCAAGGCTTCATCAAGTTGTTGAATCCTGTGAGTTCATATTGTAAATAATACTGATCCATGAGTTTCGCTCATCCCTCCTTTGAATCAAAATAAATTTGTTGAAAATGTTCGCGCCGTGATCCACGGAGTAGAGAACTACATATTAGGTGTACGTCCTTTGACATTCTCTTATTTATATATATATGCTTTTTTTTTTTTTTTTTGAGGATTAAATAAATAATATTATATTCATTCGATCACATCAAATTTAAGGGATTAATTTTTATATTATATTTTATTCTACTTATTGTTCATCCTGGATGCATCGCAAAAAGAAAAAAAAAGGTCTTTCGTCTTTGGCTTATTATTTTTTGACGAATTCAAAATAAATTAATATATTTTTATTCATATTTACCGTTCATTTGGAACGAATTAGGGACAGAAAACTCCACCAAATCCATTTTGTATCCCTAACTAGAGCTTATTAAAATAAAAATAAAATAAAAGAAAGGAAAAAAAAAAAGGTGCTTCCCTAATGTATTCTTCTAAAAAGAAAAAAAAAATGATTGGCCAGATTTAGATAGGTAAAACCGTACTATATATGAACTATTTTAAGTTGGTTATTCAATCTTTTAAAATTTTATTTATTATCAAATTTTTAATTTGTTTGATTTGATTTAGTTAACAATATATTGACATCAAATTGAAGTATATTATTAACTTTAATGAATTTATAGTTGTGGAAATTATATGAAGTATGTATATTAACTAATAAGTGTTTAATGATAAATTACATGTACATTCAATTTAAAGTAAGAGAATATCTAAAATTTATGAAATTTGAATAAAAATATTTTAAAAATAACCCATAAAATTTGTTCAATATATATAATAAATTTTAAATCATATATATATATATATATATATATATATATATATATATATATATATATATATATATAACATACGATAATATAATCAGATTCACTTACTATTTGTCAAATTTTGCCCAAAGATGTAATTCATATATAGGTCTTTCCCCAATTTATCTTAAGATCTCAAAACATAGTAATTTTCTCAAATCCACATTGTTATTTTAAAGAAAAATATTTTTCTAGCTCAAATAATCTCAAAACGAACGATTAAATTGAATAACTTCCAAAACATAATTTTTTTAAAAAAAAAAAATGTAGCCATGATTGTAGATCATAATTTAAATAGTAAAATTTCAAATCGACATAATTTAGGACTATGCTATTAACTGGTTGGTTTTTTAGAATATATATATATATATATATATATATATATATATATATATATATTATATAAAAAAAAATTAAGGGCCCAGCCTTAGCGTAGCCCAATCTGGTACGACGCGGCCTAGATTTTAAGATTCGTTCCGGCCGGATATCAGTCCATTACAGGTCCAAATCAGGTCCAATTCCGATTTACATTGAAACGAATTGTTTTATTTTGGGTTTTCAAAATTTTCACTTATTTACACACAAAGAGTTGAAATTTATAATTTGAAAAATTTTGAGTCACGTAAAATTCTAAATAAAATAAAAAACTATACAAAATTAAAATACTAAAATAATTAAAAATTATGCTTGCTGAATAAGTTCATTTAAAAATAAATATGTCAAATCGATAATTATTTAGATTTAAATATTAAATTCGAAATTAAATTTATATTTTAATTTTTGCGTATCTAGTCAACACCTTCCGAAATTTTTGCGTATCTTGTCCCAATTTTACCCGATAACCCAATAATCGAAAAACAGCCCAAATTATCGGATCCGATAACAACTCTTTCACCCGAAACGGCTCAGCCCGGAGCAGACTGTGCTGCCCGGCCCAGCCCATTTCTCCACTCTATGTGCTGCCCGGCCTGGCCTGGCGAAGTTTGTGTGGGGCGGCCCGGCCCGTCACGGCCCGGCCCGGCCTGGCGCAGTTTGTGCGTGGCGGCCCGGCCCGTCGCGGCCCGGCCCGGAACGGACCGGCCCGGTAGGGTCAGGCCCGGCAGGGCCAGGCCCGGCGCCACGCGGGCGCCACGCTGGCGCCACGCTGGCGACACGCGGGCGCCACGCGGGCGCCACGCGGCGGCCACGCGGGCGCCACGCGGCGGCCACGCGGGCGCCACGCGGCGGCCACGCGGGCGCCACGCGGGCGCCACGCGGGAGCCACGCGGGGCGCCACGTGGCGGCCACGCGGGCGCCACGCGGGCGCCACGCGGGCGCCACGCGGCCAAGCGGGCGCCACGCGGGCGCCACGCGGCGCCACGCGGGCGCCACGCGGCGGCCACGCGGGCGCCACGCGGCGGCCACGCGGGCGCCACGCGGCGGCCACGCGGGCGCCACGCGGCGGCCACGCGGGCGCCACGCGGCGGCCACGCGGGCGCCACGCGGGGCGGCCACGCGGCGGCCACGCGTGCGCCACGCGGGGCGCCATGCGGCGGCCACGCGGGCGCCACGCGGGTGCCACGCGGCAGCCACGCGGGAGCCACGCCGGGCCGGGCCTTGCGGGCCTCGCGGGCCGGGCCTGGCGTGCCGGGCCGGACCGGGCCTGGCGGGCTGGGCCGGACCGGGCCTGGCGGGCTGGGCCGGGCCTGGCGGGCTGGTCCGGGCCTGGCGGGCTAGGCCGGGCCTGGCGGGCTGGGCCGGGCCGGGCCTGGCGAGACGGGCCGGGCCGGGCGGGCCGGGCCGGGCCGGGCGGGCCTGTCCGGGCCTGGCTGGCCGGGCCGGGCCGCGCCGGCCTGGCGAGCCGCGCCGGGCCTCGCGGATCGTGCCGGGCCTCGCGGGCGGGGCGGGCCGGGCCTCGCTGACCGTGCCGGGCCTCGCGGGCCGGGCTGTGCGGCGCGGGCGGGGCCGGGCTGGGCCGGGCCGGGCCGGGCTGGTCCGGGCCGAGCTGGGCCGGGCCGGGCCGCGCTGTGCCGCTTGGGCCCGTTCTCCTCCAGGCCTCGAATATGTGTGCTATAGCTGGGCAGCGCAAGGACGGGCTGGGCTTAAGCCTGCTTTGGCACCAGCAATGTGGGCCTTTTTGATGCACATGAATTCCTAAATAAAATAAAAAATATTCTAAGCAAATTACAGTAAAAAAAAATAGCGTTTGAAAATTAAAATAATTTTAAATTATGCCTTTCAAATCAGCAATTGTTTAAATTCGAATAAGAGATTAAGAATTAAATTTAAATTTTAAGTTTGATTTATAAGTTCAAATATACATTTATCATTAAAAATATTAAAATCTTAATACAATATATTAACATCTTAAAATCTCAAAATCTTCAAAAATTTAAATAATAGTGCTTTTTTCGTTTACGCTTTTACAATTTCTTTCTTTAAAATTCTTAAAATTTTACTATTAAAAAATTTAATCAAATAGAAAACTTAGCTATTCAAATTTTTGATTAAATTCAAATTGTGAAACTTTTCTTTTTAGGTAATGTTGGAATTAGTATTTTGGTGCATTTTTTTTTCCCATTTACATAACCATTGAATATATATAGTATGCAAAGATGACCAAATTGAAACAGAATAGTTTTGAATCTTTAGACGCCTTTTCTCTTCATAAACATTTTCAATCTAATGATTATGCTTTTTGCCTTTATGAAAATAGTTACTGATATGAAAAGATACTCAACAAGAATTCGGGGAAATAGGAATGCTAACCATTGACATACTGAATAATATTCAAATTGTGTATGCAGGAATGGTTTATCCACTCACAACAAACAGATAAACTTTGCACAGACAACACCTGATGATGTCCTAGTATCAAGGGAAGAGAGAGCTTTTCGAATGTGGATTAACAGTCTTGGAATCTCTACTTATGTTAACAATTTATTTGAGGATGTTAGAAATGGGTAAGTTAAATTTTAAAATAATCAGATTTCTCTAGTCTTATTTGCTAAATGGTTAAACTCCGTGGTGCAGATGGGTTTTCTTGGAAGTTCTGGACAAAATTTCTCCGGGATCAGTCAATTGGAAGCAAGCTTCAAAGACGCCGATCAAGATGCCATTTAGGAAAGTTGAGAACTGTAATCAAGTTATAAAGATTGGAAAGCAGTTGAATTTTTCTCTAGTGAATGTAGCTGGGAATGATATTGTACAGGGAAATAAAAAGCTGATTCTTGGTAAGATTGCCTTATAATAAGTACCTTATAGGATTCGACTTAATTGTTCCTCATGCCTATGTTATCTAAATATGATTATGTTCTATTTTTAAAAGAAATTGGGAATACTTATTTCGGTTGTATGGAGAGGGGAAGCGTTGCATCTTAAGTTACTTTTTCCGAAACCTTTTTCTACTCTGATTCCATTTGGCTAATGTTGCGAAGCTGTCTTTGAGCCATATGGTTCATGCCCTCAAAAATTTTGAAACAATTTTAAATTAGTGTACCATTTGACCCTTCTTTTTACTTTCTTTCAGCATTTTTGTGGCAATTGATGAGATCCAATATACTTCAATTGCTAAAGAACTTGAGATTCCACTCTCAAGGAAAAGAGATAACTGACTCCGACATCTTAAATTGGGCGAATAGCAAAGTGAAGGTATCTGGCAGAACTTCTCGTATGGAAAGCTTCAAGGTATTCTCAATTCTTTCTGAGTTTTTTCCCTATCTTTGGAATTATTACTTTCTGAAATCTACTTACTATGCGCTTATTTTCTTTCTTCAGGATAAGAACCTCTCAAATGAAGTCTTTTTCCTTCAACTCCTTAGTACTGTGGAGCCAAGGGTCGTAAACTGGAAATTAGTCACAAAGGACGAAGATGGTGTGCTCTTTTCTTTCCAGTACTCCTGAGATTTAATATATGACAATTCATTAGTAGCTGGAATTACATATTTATTTTTGAAAAATGAAACTGTCGGAAAAGAATAATTATAAGAAGGAAATATTCATGGGACTCGGAATTTTACATAAAGTATCCTTCATATGTGGTTTGGCTAACTTAATCTATCATTTTATTACAGAGGAGGAAAAGAAGTTGAATGCTACATACATCATTAGTGTTGCTAGAAAGCTCGGATGTTCTGTCTTCTTGTTGCCAAAAGACATCATTGAGGTAACGTTCTAAAACTAGTAAAATGATGATTACTTAATGCTGTATAATTTAATGGGTAAGAATTTAAACTTCTCGATAATGTGGTCAATTTGGTATCAGCGACCCAAATATACTCCATCATTGTATCTCCTGATAGATACATCTTTTCCTTTTTCTTTTAAACCTTTTCTAGAGCTTTACGATAACATGCTGCTGCTTTTTATGGCAGGTGAATCAGAAGATGATCCTTACACTTACCGCAAGCATCATGTATTGGAGTCTTCAGAAACAAATGCCTCCCGAAAACTCTACACCTTCGGAATCCTCAGCGCCCTCTGCTGAGGCTTCAGAGATTTCAAACATGGACGCCACTCTGCAGAAAACCCCCTCGACAGATGGAGCGGAAGGAAGTATTGCAGAAAATATTTCGAACTTGTCAATTGACGGCGCTGCTTCGGACACCTCAGCTGAAAATGGCGAAAATACTGGTGATTAAGTATAAAGGAGATGCAAACCATCCAAAGAATAGCTCGGCGAAAGGAGAATTGAGTTTTCGTTCATTCTTCATCTTCGCATATCAAATGGAAGCATCATTCTTTGTATCTAGAGTGCCTCAACCAAAAGAAACTCTTTTGAGTTTTTTTTTCTTTTTCCTATTCATTTATTTCCATGTTTTGGCTGGGTTGTTCCAGGAAAGGTTTCTAAAAATGTGTTCATAGGTTTTTGATTCTGCTACAGGTATTTTTCGATCATTCATTTGTTTCTCGTCATTCATTGTCGAATAACCTATATATTTTTTTTCTCCTTTTTTGTGTGAAGATAGATTTGTTTTCTGATGTAATATTTGCTGCATATGAATTTTGTCAGTTGTTGTATGAGAACTCTGTTTAGAAAAAAGAAAAAAAGGAAGAAATAGAAAGAAAATTATACAGCAAGAGTTAATTTTGTTTGTTGAAGATTTTTTAATTTTTGATTTTTTGGCTCTTATTTCCTAAGCAATCATAGTTTCTTCATAAATTTGGTGAAGGTGCTGCTCCAAAATTAAAGTAAATATATTGTAGAAGTTCATTTTAAGTGCTTCTAACAAATAGAATAATGAAGTAAATATATTGTTGGCAAAAATATTTCATTTACTAAATACTTTTTGTAGTAGAGAAGTAATCATAGATTCAGCAGAGAGAAAATCACAAACAAAAATCTCAAAAAAAAAAAAAAAAAAAAAAAAAAGCAAATAGTAGTAATGGTGTTAACGGGTCGGACCGAAATTTGGTTGAAAAAATTTAATAACCCGAGAATTCGCGTCTCCACGTCGCAGCATAATATCGAAGGACACGGCACCGCGTTGCCGAGTTATTGTTGCGATCTCGGCGATTCGGCGTCTCCTCCTCTGCCTCTCCCTCTCTCTCTCTCTCTCTCTCTAAATTTCCCCAAAATCATTCTCTCACTTCCCCTTCCCCTTTCCCCTTCCCCTTCAAATCCATCTCTCTCTCTCGTTTCCTCTCCGCAACCCCGAAACCCTAACTCGGCCTTCGATCCTCCTCGCCAAAGTCGGCGCCGAATCCACCTCTGCGATCCATTATCAAGTGAGTGATCTCGGCTCTTTGCTCTTCAATCGAAGCTGTAATGGTTTGCTTTCCTGGCTTAATTTAGCCCCGATTACTCCTGTTCTCTGCTTGTTTGGTAGTGTAATCTCTAATTTTTACGAAATTTTTGAAGAAATTGTTCTGAAATGTAGCGCAGCAACGATGAGATGATGATTGGAGCTCAGTTACATCTGAATTTGACCTCTTTGAACTAGAAAATAGGTCTTTTGTGTTAAATTTGCAATCTTGTGCCGTTGCAATGTTATGCCATTTGATTGTAGATTCTACCATTAGAAGTAGAAAATCCACGGTTTTTTTATGATTCATTTGGTTGGTGATATTTTGGATGTTGGTACTTAATGAGCATCAGCATGTTATCATGAAACTACTACATGTTGGCATTCAAGTAATAACCATTTTAGCACAATTTTTCTTTATTAAAGTTTTGATTTTTAAAAGCATCTAAGTCTACATTAATAAATTTTAGCCTGATAACTTTTAAAAAAACTAGATATAAGATGATGCATTCAATTTATCCTCCATATTGATTTAGTAATAACGATTTAGAACTATAATAGATCAAATTTATTAATTAATTTTACTGTATATGTGGATTTCAGCCTAAACTGTGGATTAAGTTTCTATAATACTTTCGCACATCTCATAACTTCTGGCTAGTTTGATAGTTGATACTCAAATCATGAAGGATGATAAAAAGAAAGTTAGCTACCGAAAGTAGGCAGCAAATAATCACACGGAGAGTATTTGCAAACACATAAGTTAATGGATTTCAGTGTTAAATTCGGTTTATTATCTGTTTCTTTGTTGATGCGAGAAATAGTGATTGATTTGGATTATAAAAATTAGTGATTTCTTAGAGTAGCTCAAACATGTCTGGTAGAAGGAAAATGTGATCTATACTTACGATCAGATCGAAACCCCATGCGTCCAAAAGTGCGAATAGAAGCCATCCTTGTTTCTTCTTCTATGTAGGACTTGAAACTGTACCTTGACAATGCAAATCCCCTTCTTTTTTGTTTGTACCAGGTATAAAGGTTAATACATATTCAATTTGTTCTTTTCGTGAATTCTATGCATCGAATATTTACATATTTATAAAATTCGTTCTCTTCACGCTCGTTTAGATGGCAGAGCAACTAGACCCTGGTCCAATTGATAAATCCGTGCTGACAGATCAAGCACGCCATCGATCATGTGCCCTTGAAACTAAAAAGGTAGAATCCACCTCCAGTGGCTTCGCTTTCATAGCACCATTTTCTTTTTCTGGTAAGAGTTTTTAATGTACAAATATTTGTTATCCAGTATATCAAACCTATCAGATTTGTCGAGCATGGGCGCAAGCTGAACATATGGGAGATGAAACACAGAGGAGTATTAGCACTTTTAAAGAGGGCGGGATTTTATTATTTATCTAGATTAAAGCGGGTCCATCTAGACCATGCATTACTAAATGCCATGGTTGAGAGGTGGAGGAGAGAGACATAGACTTTCCACTTACGCCATGGGGAGATCACCATTCTAGTAAAAGATGTGGCCATTATATCCGGCCTTCTCGTTGATGGGGCTCCGGTCACTGGCCGGACTGATTACCAATGGGAACAACTTTGCAAAGACCTATTAGGTCAAGTACCTGACCAGCTAAAAGGCGGATGCGTCAAGATCGATTGGCTTTATCAACAATATCATGAAATACCATCCAATGCAGGTCAAGATCAGATCGAATATACATCTAGGGCCTACATCATGTACCAAATCGCATGCAGCTTATTCCCAGATCCTAGTGGTAATCGGGTTCACTTACAGTACCTGGCTCTTTTAAGTGATTTTGATGAATGTGGTAAAATGGCATGGGGTGCTGCAGTGCTTGCCTATCTTTATAGAGAATTAGGGAAGGCCAGTCTGGTAGGAAAAGCTGAGTGTTGCAGCTTTCTTACACTACTTCAGGTAATCATCCACTCTTTTGCAATTAGAGAGTTTCTTTTAGGTGTCGGATAGTCCCTGTACTACTACTTCCTGATATTTCCACTCAGTCCCTAAAATTTTTGTTTAAACACTTGATTCCTGAATTTTCTTTTGTATTTCAATTCCGTATCTGGCTTAATAATAATTTTGATAAGAATGGACAATTTTAATAAAATTACTTTTTTGATCGTGTTTTAATTATACGGAAACAAGGAACTCATATTGCAGAAGGGGTAAATTGTTTAGTTTATTGGAAAAACATTGATTTTTTGAAAGTTAGGGATGAATCTGCAGCATGCCAGAAAATTTTGGTGTATGTGTTTAAGTAAAAAGGTGAGGGACTAAGTTGCTACATCAGGATAAAACTGGCTCTATCCATAAGTTTTACCGTTTTCTATACTATGAATGAATAACATGCAATATTCTCAGGTATGGGTGTGGGAGCACTTACACGTGGGCCGCCCTCAGCATCTAAAAAATGGGGACTGGGATGCCGCCCTAGACGATAAACCACTGGGTTGTAGGTAGTTGTCGCTAAAATGCTATTAAATGAAAATAATAGGTCACATTTTGTTGATTTGATATATTCTTTTTCTAGGTGGAATGCTCCGTTACGATGGCGAGAAAATGTAAAGACCTCAGATATTGAGTTTTATCGCAACGAGCTTGATATTCAGATGGAGTCTCAGGTTTTGCTTCATTACCACATTCTCTGTGGTTTTCAACTGTTCAGTGTTACAATTGGATCCCTATTTTTTTTTCATTTTATTGCAAGCACACCCTTTCTGTTTAATCCCTTTATCAAACTGGCAGAAATAACTGCTTACCATCTAACTGTCACTCAAGCAACTTTTGAGCTTTTAAAATCACGATTTTGCTGAAATCTTAGTCCAACTTTGTGGAAATTGAAATAAAGTGCAAAGCTTAGGGAATGAACCATATAATTGCAATGGTTGGGGGCCAAACTGTAACCTCAGCCCCTTACTGCAGTTTACTCTCTATAAATTATGGATACATAATTGAATTCCTTTATAATGGTGTAGGTAATATGGGATCCTTATACATCTGATTTGATGGCTAAATTGCCCTCATTTTGCAAAAGTGGGTCGGAGGTATGGCGATCGAAGGCACCTTTAATTTGTTACGAAATTATTGAAATGCATGTTCCGGATCGTGTGTTTAGACAATTTGGAATGATACAACATATCCCTGAGCCCGTGGAGGTAGTAGACCGATTGACTAGACAAGGTAGATCGGAAGAGAATTGGTCTCAATACCATGAGCAATATATAAAGCAGTGGGAGGATAGGCTATCCAATGTGGTCAAAGAACAAGAATCTGAGGACCTAGACCCATTGAAAGCATTGGAAAAGTATATGAAGTGGTATTGGAACATCACCTGCCGTTGGATCTCTACGCCTGTTGATCGCCCCGCCGTATCATACCAGCCTCAAGGCCAAGTCGAGAGAGTTCTGGTATGTGGATTCTTGCACTTGAGTGGATGTTTTGAAGCTATACTTGAGATTTGTAGATATCTACGTAATAATATATATATATATATATATATATATATATATATATATATATATATATAAGTTGAATGCAGAGATTTGGTTCTTTGGACAACAATGATCAATGCTGCCGGGATGCATGGTCGAGGAAAGGAAGCCGTCGATCTGTTTGTAAGTATGCAAAATATAGGTTTAATCCCAGATGTGACCTTTTTAGCCCTACTTTATGCATGTAGCCACTCTGGACTAATAGACGAGGGTAAATTATTCTTCGAAATGATGACGAATAAGTATAAATTAGATCCATGGCCTGAGCATTATGCTTGCATGGTTGATCTTCTTGGTCGATCAGGTAATACGGATGAAGCTTATGAATTCATAAAATCTATGCCCGTAGAACCAACTTCTGCCGTATGGTGTGCGCTCCTTGGAGCTTGTCGAATTTACAAAAATCACGAACTCGGCGAAATTGCAGCAGGGAAGCTTATAGAGTTGGAGCCAGAAAATCCGGGAAATTGTGTGCTTATATCAAATGTTTTCGCTGCAATGGGTAAGTGGAAAGATGCGAAGGAAGTAAGAACGAAAATGAATGCGAGATGCTTGAGGAAAGACCCAGCATGTAGTTGGATTGAGGTTGGCGACAAAGTGCATATTTTTACAGCGAGAGACAACTCTCATGAAAATTCAGCTGAGATTTATTCGAAGTTGGCCGAAATTACGCAGCGATTGGAAAAGGAAGGTGGGTACGCCGAGGATACTAGTTTTGTTCTGCATGACGCGGAAGAAGAAGAGAAGATAAAGATGTTGCAGGGGCATAGTGAGAGTCTCGCAATCGCGTTTGGTTTGATTCATACATCTGAGGGATCGATTATCAGAATAACAAAGAACCTTAGAGTGTGTGGCGATTGTGACGAGTTCACGAAGCTTGTGTCTAAGTTTTCTGGCCGGGAGATTATTGTTAGGGATTCAAACAGGTTTCATCATTTCAAAGATGGGTCCTGTTCTTGTAGAGATTTTTGGTGAATAAGAATTGTTCTTTGAGATAGCTCTTTCATTCAGAGTGATTAACTGGAAGCACTGAGTCATATGCTTCCTCTCAACTAGTTGAAAGAACTATCAGAAGATCGTGGTGCTAAGGTATGTTTTGCCCTCCATTCTGCAGCGAGAAATGCCTGTTTTGCTCAAATAAAACATTTAGATTCCTGCTGTTAGATTTAACATCATGGTTACAGTTACAGTTACAGCCAAACAACCTTGTATTCAATTCAAAATTAAGCACATTTTTTCTTTCCCTTTTTTGTTTTTTTGTTTCAGTAAGACAATCTCAATGAAGCTGTTGCAAACCGGACGATCCGCAGCCTTTCGGGATGAGATCGCTCTGAGAATGGCACGGCGGTGAGGATGATGGTCTCTGATGATCGCTTGATCTAGAGAAGTTGCTATGATTCTGGGGAATTGTAGGGTTTTGGAGAGTGAGAGAGAGCGTGGAAGAGAGGCTCAATAGGCAGATGAGTGAGGCCTCCATTTATGCGAGCGAGGAGGACGATTACGAAGAAGAAGATGAAGCAGCAGCAGCAGCAGCAGCTAAAGGGGCCAAAGGGATTGATCTGGGGCCTAGAGTTAGTATCAAGGATCAACTGGAGAAAGATAAGGTTTACGAAAAGTTTCATTTTGACTCCAAATTTGACACATTTATAGAATTTCTAGAGGCATTAATTAACTCTACATCAAATGAATTAATTAATAATAGTTGTTGTTGTATGAGAGTGTTTGTAACTTTTTATGGGGTGGGGGGAGCATGCACGATGATGAGAGCCTGAGGAGGTGGAAGGAGCAGCTTCTGGGGAGTGTGGATTTGAGCTCTGTTGGAGGTATACATCCACCTACTGATCTCTTTCCAAAGATAAGAAACTGCCTTTTCAAGTTTGATATGTCACCTTTTACCTTTGAACCAATTCTTGACATGAATTTTGATAGAAACACTGGATCCAGAAGTTAAGATCTTGAGCCTGTCAATCCAATCACCGGGTCGAGCCGACATCGTTCTGCCGCTCCCCGTCGAGCCGAATTCGAAGGGAGTGTGGTTCACTCTTAAAGAAGGGAGCCATTACAAGCTCAAGTTCACCTTCTGTGTGAGCAACAACATTGTCTCTGGTCTCAGATACACCAACACAGTTTGGAAAACTGGCATTAAGGGTGAGATCTCACATCTCTAATCTTATATTGTCATTTTTGTTCTTTCATGTTGTTGGTAAGTTTGGAAAACTGGCAACACAGTTTGGTTGTTCGCGACCATTCAATCGTTACAAATGCGTTCTTGTTTCGTCGAGAATCGGTATTGATTTAAAATGATTTCCTTTATTTCAATGGAAAAAACAAAGGAAATGTTAGGGACCTTTAGTCCTCAGATTGAGCCTTACATATATGAGGCACCTGAAGAGACCACTCCCTCCGGTATTTTCGCAAGGGGATCATATTCCGCAAGAACTAAGGTAAAAAAGAAGGAACAAATTGATAGCCCATGTTGCGGTTCATTATAATTTTTCAAAGTTCATCTTAATTTGATCTTCGACTTCTGAGATATTATTGCATGTTTTTCTTATGCTCAAGATCAATTCTGTGGTTTTCCTGTTGTATCAGTTTGTGGACCACGACAGAAAATGTTACCTGGAGATCAATTACACATTCGACATACGACGAGAGTGGCCGTCGACTGCAAGCTGAGCAGCACACCCTTCACCACCGTTGTCAGCGAAACGCCATGATTATCCTTTCCCCTTCGTTTGTCTACGACCGTGTGGTGTAATGGAAGGAACCCCACCATTTGAGTTATAATTTGTTGTACTCCATTTTCCTTCCTTGTTAGGTTTAATCATCTGTATATGGAATTGCTGGATCACATGAACATTGTAGACATTGCCGACGAACTACTTAAATTGTTCTCCAACTTGTTGGCCTTGTTCTTGTGCACATGAGCTGATGTTTTTGGTTTCTTGAGATCATGTTGAAATGTTTCTGAATATTTTCCACTTTGTAGCTTAGTCAACCTTTCTATTTTTTACTAATTAGCAAGATACATTAATTTTCAGCCTTTCTACTCCTTGTACACAGTCCAGTCCAACGCCCTGTAACCACAATAAATCCTAACAACAAAGACATTAAATCTCAAGCATCTCCGATTATATAAAAGTGTTGTGCCAACTAAAAAAAAATGACGAGTATCATACAAGCTCACATTAATCAAATGCTAATTCTTGTGGTTTGAGTAGATCGTACCTATAAAGTTCTGCACGTATTAGGCCTATTAAAGCCAGTACTCTTTCCACATATTTGAAACTAACAAGACTTTTTAAATTAGATAATAAATTTTTCTATGCTCTAATGTACCTAACATAAGATGTACCCACAAATATTATTGATGAGAATAATTTTGTTTTGTTTATAAATTGTTAATATATTAATACTCACCGGTGTGAAGAAATTTTGTTGATTCACGCACAAAATTATTATGTTAATTTGCTAAATCATTAATTATTCACATAATTTTTTTTTCGGATCCCCATTTCAAAACTTCAAGATATATTTATTCATTCCTAATTTTGGGGTATCCCGTCAATAACTTCCAAAATTTTTGACGTATTTAGTCCTAATTTTACCCGATAGCCCAATAATCCAAAAACATCCCAAATTATCGGATTCGATAACAACTCCTTCACCCGAAACGGCTCGGCCCGGCTCGTTATACGTCGGCCCGTCCAGAATATCTTGGCCCAACTTTCGGCCCGGCATGGATGACGTCTGGGCTTGGCCCAGCTTAGCCCGTCCAGCCTTTGCAAGGCCAGCCCAGCCCTAGGCCTGACCCGGTCAACCCATTTCGGTCAAGCCCACCCCGCCTCGGTGGAGGCCGGTTTCCGTCCGGCCTGAATAACGACTGGGCTTGGCCCAGATTATCCAGTACGGCTTGGCCCGGCGGGGGCGCGGCTTTGGCCCGGCAGCGGCCCGGCTTTGGCCCGGCGGCAGCCCGGCAGCGGACCGCGGCGGCCCGGCATCGGCCCGGCAGCGGCAGGGCGGCAGCCCTGCGGCAACCGGGCGGCGGCCGGGGCGGCCAGGCAACTCCCGGCGGCGGCCCGGCCGCACCTGGGAGGCGTCCCGGCGCGGTCCGGCGGCGGCCCGGCCGCACCTGGGAGGCGTCCCGGCGCGGTCCGGCGGCGGCCGGCGGTGGGTCGGCGGCGGCCCGGCAGCAGCCCGGCACGTCCGGCAGCGGGTCGGCGGCACCCCGGCGGCGGACCGGCGGCGACCAACGGTAGCCCGGCAATCGGCGCCCGGTGTTTCCCGACGGTTGCCGACGGCGCCCCGGCGGCGACTGGCGGCGGCCGGCAGCGCCCCGGCGCCGGCCGGCGGCGGCAGGCGGCGCCCGGCAGTGGCCGGCGGCGTCCCGGCAGCGTCCCGGCGGCTGCCCGACGGCGGCCCGGCAACGGCAGGGCGGCGCCGGCGGCGACCAACGGCGTCCCGGCGGCCGGCGGCGGCCGGCAACGGCCCGGCGGCAATCACGCAGGCGGCCGGCGGCGCCACGCGGGCGCCACGCGGCGGCCACGCGGCCGCCACCCTGGCGCCACGCGGCGGCGCGCGGCGCCACTCGGCAGCTCGGCGCGGCGGCCCGGCTCGGCTCGGCGGCTCGGCTCGGCTCGGCGCGCCGGCTCGGCTCGGCGCTCCGCTGTTCCGGAGTGGGCCTGCTCGGCCCGCGGCCGGCCTTTTCGGCGCCGGGCGTGGCCCATCGGCCCTGTAAGATTTTGCGGCCCGGCCCAGGTCCTCTCGCGTGGGCTAGATTGGTCTCCACGGTTCGGCCGGGCTTCATTTTTAATCCTAGCCAGGCCGGGCTGGGCTTTCGTAGTGAGAAAACAATTTTGTAATATAAGTATGATATATCCTGGGCCGGTCCGGTAAGTCCTATTTCATTTATACTGTCCAACCGTTTATTCTCCATTTTTCCTTAATAGGTTGCATTTAACAATTTAAAAAAATAATTAAATTTGATGAAAATTAAATTTTAGTTTTTAAATTAAATATTGATGAAAATTTTAATACATTTATTTTAAAACATATGCTTACATTTTTTTTTTTTTCTCGATTCAAAATAGGTAACAAAATATTCAATATATATCAACAATATTGTAAATTTAAATTAAGATATTATTTTTATTTTTTAATTAAATTTAGCAGATTAATTTATTGTTTTTTTCAAATTTCTGAATTTGAATTTTTTAAAATGTATAAATTTTATCTTTTATAATTTAAATACGAATGATTAAATTGAATATTTTTAAAAAGTAAAAATTTAAAACTTTAGATAGGTAATAATATACGAAAATACCGAAACTATACATTATTTTAAATCGGCTACGAAATTTTTTAGACTTTCAATTTAACTATCAAACTTTTTGATTTGATTTAGTTAATAATGTATAGTTTAGGATGTAGAGAGTCGATCTCTCTTTCTCAACCTTCCGTCCCAATCTCTCTCTTATCCTGTCTCATTACCTAATTAATCAAGTAAAGCTAAAAAGCCATAACGATAAACTAAATTAGCTGTGCACAAATCATATTTAAGAATTTAAACCAAATGTTTAAATTGGTCCAGTTCATTTTATTTCCATGCCTAAATTTGGTTTTGATTTCGATTTTGTCAAACCGATTTAAATCGGCTCAGTCTCAATTTATGTCGTAGCCCCGAACCAACCCGAACCACACCCACTCTACTCCTAAGCCCCTAGCCCATCGAACCCAAAGGCCACCTCCTTCTCCTCCCGCTTGTCCACGATGGCCCTCAAGCACGAGCCCTAAGCTGCTGCAACGTTCCCACCCGCCATCGCCGCCGCCAATCGGACGACGGCCGCGTGCAACTCTCCTCCCCGCGCGGCAACGCTGCCGGACGACGACGGCGGTAGCGGCGGCTTTCCTAAACCCTAAGCCCGAAACCCGAAATCCTAAGACCTAAACCCTAATCCTCGTATTTATTGGATGTCCGGAGATAGAGAAATGAGGAGACGAAAAGAAGAGAGGAGTCTCAAATAAACCGATCCAAATATCCTCCCTCACCGGCAGCTCTCCGGCGATGGCAATGGCTACGGTTCGTATTCCTCCTGCGATCTCTCTCATACAATGGATAAACTATAAGATGTAACAGTTTCTGTCATTCCAACAAATTAGAAGGATAAGTGTTTTTTAAAGTGCGATAGGAGGCCGGTGATGTCTAAATGTGAAAACCAAACAAGAAAATGCTTGCAAATTAACTCGCCGAGAACATAATTACCATTATTTGCAGTTGTACCGCTTTGTCTTAGTAAACTGCAACATCTTTCTCACCTGTTATAGGATTCTGGTGTTTATAACTAATTCGAGAGCTATTCTAGAAGGAAGTGAATGTGAAGACACTAAAATCCAAGCTGTTAATACTTATACGCATGAACGTGTGAATGAATATATGCATTTTTCACTGCTGTGTTTTTGTCACAGGATGGCCATGCAAGGATTTCTTCTCGACCGCTGCCTAACTACGACAGTAGCATTATTCAGGTTCTACCTTCTAGATTTTGTCTTCTTTAATCTTTCACACTTCACATCTAATTTTCTGATGAATATCTTGGGAGTTCTTTTTTCTACTTAAATGCTTCGGACTGTTTAGTTGCTCTATATGTTTCAAATTTCAATAAGAGGGCACAAAATTCTTGTTTTCTTGTCGTACTAATGTTTCATTTCAGTACCTTGTCAGATTATTATGTAATATGTTTTTGTTTTTTAAAGAAGGGAGTGTCTTCAGATTACTGGATATGAAGTAAGTTTTGCAGCCTTATGCAGCTACTTTACCCTAATGGTTCCTTCATATGTCAGGATGCACTGGAGCAGCTTGCATCTATTGATCTAATTGCACTATGCAACGAAGCGAAAATAGAGCATTGCCGTGCTACGAGAGATCTAAGTAGTTGTGGACGCTACGTGCAACATGTGCTTAGTTCATGCGGGCATGCCACTTTATGTGCAGAATGCAGTCAAAGATGCCATGTGTGTCCAGTTTGTAGAACTTCCATACCTAATATTGGAAGTAGAGTCCAACTTCGTCTTTACTATAAATGCATAGAGGCGGGCCTTATCTCTAAGCGACATGATGACAGATTCCAAGAAAAAGAAAGCAGTAGAAACCATAGTATGTCTGATATTCAACGCCTATACTTGCTGTTTGATGTTGCACTGGAGAACAATCTGGTTTCCTTGATTTGCAATTGTATCCTTACTGTTATAGAGCAGTACTTTTTCAGATATTCAGAGCTCATGTTGTCCATGTTCATCTTTACCTAGAATTTTTTATAGGTTTTCCTTGACATATTCATAAGATGTTACAGATGTCTGTATGGATGAACATGCTGTGTCAAGTGATCCAGTTCTTTCTTTTCTTTTTGACGAAGTTGTCATCAAAGACTGGTGCAAACGGACGGTTAAGAACGTCATCTCTAATCTCCAGGAGAAATGTATCCTTAAATTGTTAAAGTTTTCTAAGATTCAAGCATGAAGTTTATACTTGCCTTTGTTCTAAATTGTGGTAACATTGGCTTGACTAATTATAGATACACTGGAAGTTAAGGCAATGAAATCTGAGTTATGTTTGTTTCAGAAGTTTGCTTCGCAGTTGGCTGGAATTTCTACTGTTCTGGAAGTTATGGTTTCACTGTTCAAGGATACTTTTTCTGCTCAACTTCATGACTTGCATCAACTGTTGGAGAGTACGCTAAAGGCAGAGCAGGTTTATTTCCCCAGACTTTTTTCATGCAGCTACCTTAACAATGCTCTAGTATTATTTTCTGCGGTACCCTTTATATATTAAGACAGCATGATTCCTTGCCTTTCGTATGAACAACCAGATAAGTGATGAATAAAAAAGTAACTATTGTAAAAATTTTCCCATGCATATCTGTTTTATGATCCATCGATCCCATGCATATCTCTTTCTGACCTATGCCATTAGCAGAGAAGTATGCAGGATAGTAGAATCGTAGAATTATAATTATTCAATTTGGAAAAATCCTTGCGAACTTCTTCTGGTTAATGCTCAATAGTATTTGTGGCTCTGCTACTTGCTGAATAAAATGATAACTTGTTGAATTTGACTGATATCTAAATATAAACTAATATAGAGAGAATGATCCAAGGCACCTGAAATCCAACCTGCTGACTAAGGTCTTGAGTTGTGTATCAGCCCTTGTTTTTTTGCCTGCAAATCTTGTTCTCCTTGCAAACTCTTAGTTTCTATATTATACATGAAGGATTCATTTGGTTGCCTGAAGTGTTTTTTTTTTTTTTTCATCTTGAATTCTATGTGATTGAATGGGCCAATGGATGTTGGTTGCAATTTATGCATCTATGGGCTTGTTTGGTCACCAAAAAAAGTAGTAACTCTTTTTTGCATCGTTGTTGTTTGAGAGGAAAAAAAAAGTTCGCAAGGTAACCAAGAGTAGAAGAAAGAGAACTCCATCTATTGCCGTATTCAATCGCGTTGTATTGATTTAATTTAATAGACAAACGACAACAGCCTAGCCATGTTCCAATACCTAAGTTTGGCTTTGATTTGGTTGAGAAAATGCTAGCTCTCACCAATGTTCTATAAGGTGGAAAGCTGTCTGCGGGCAGCGAGGCTGTCTGCGGGCAGCGAGGCTGTCTGCGGGCAGCGAGGGTATTGCATAGCATCTTGCAGAAAGTGCTGCATGTGACTAAGAAACTATACATGTATATCCTATATGGTAAGTACAAAAATATGGGATAAACAAGAACGAAGACAAAGGAATAAAAAAAAATACTGTGAAATATCAAATATTGCTACGCGTTGTAAGGCTATAAAGATAATGTCAAATTTCACTTAGCTTATTGCACAAAATGTCTTCTCAGTAAGAAACAAGACTAACGAAAAGATGTTAGAACATTTATAACAAATTTAGATAATATAGATGCCTCTTCCCAAAACCTACTCATATATGCTAGAAAGGATGATGGAGGGTGCCTTCGTATGTGGGGTGGTGAAGTAATGTGCATCCACCGCATACAGGCCTATGCACCACCTTTTGGAATAGTTTTATAGCGTTTTGTACCTTATCTGCCAAGTAAACATGCATTTGCATTCTTCGATGCCTCATATGCTGTAAGGGAATTGGATGTCTAGCATCCTTCTACAGTTGGAGATTTACAACTCGGAGAGAGATGCAGATTATTTAGTTGGGAATAGAAAACCTGACTTTGTATCAGCTAGCTGGTTGTTCTGTTATAATTTAAGGATATGGATCTTGGACTTTCCCCCCATCTCTAACGGTTACCTTTAATTTCCTGTTTGCCAATTTTGGAAGAATATAGGGTGTTCTTATGTTCACTAATACTGTAAATAAACTTCAGCGATTTTGAGAACCTGTTTATCTAATTTCAGATTAAATCTGACTGTACTGAGACAATTATATCTAACAACTAAATTCGAAGGATACTTATCTGTCCTTTTGTTCGAAATGTTATAGTAACAATCTAGTTCAGAGACCTTTACTATGCTGATTTTCTGCCTAATTACATCTTCAACGGTAGTACTTTATGTTGGGGCTGCAATATAAATTCTGTATGATTTCTAATATGGTGCAGGAAAATTTGATGAGATGAAGCATCTAACTATCAAACTATGCAACTTGGGGCACGTCTGACATTGCTTCTGTTTATGTTTTCTTGGTGTTTCTACTTTTCTTGCAAAATCATTGATTCTGTGGACAATATGTTTTAACTTCTTAGTTTTGTCCCTTTGTGTCTCTCTTATGCTTGTCTTTCTTCCTGTTAAAAACAGTATTTTTGTATATTTTGATTTAATAATTGGATTTGTAATACTTTGTCCCCAAAGTTGAAGTCATTTTGCATTTATATTTAGAGAGAATCACATTCCAGTCAATAGCATGCTGTCGACTATGATGGGGTATGAACAACATTTTGCTGTACTGCTTTGACTTTACTTGTTTGAATTTTACAAGGCATGAAGGACCAACCTTCCCATGCTCTCCATTAATATTTCCTTTATATTTTTTCAACTCTTTACATTGCGTCCTTGCTAGTATTACACACAAAATTTCCTTTTATCTCAATTGATTTGATATTTTTGGTAAGGTATGTAATTGGATGATATTACAAGTTGCGTAGAAGGCTGTTAACTTATGGGTTCATTAATTCTCCTTTTCTTTTTCTCTAAATGCTAATTTGGGATTTATTCTGCTACATGTTCTGCAGTCTGGTTTGTGATAACATAACATAGTCAATCACTTAACAAGAGAATTTGTATCACTATATATATGCAGCTAAATAGCTGATGTGGACTAGTTTTGAATTTTCGATACAGATGAGAGCCACATTTTAATTATTTTCATAATGACTTCAGCATTTGTAAACTGTTTCTGCAGCATTTGGAGGTCATGATTTGGTGCACTAGACATAACTTTTTGGAGGGTGTTCAATCACACTATTCTGATACAGCATTGTGGAATTTGCATGTAGTTGAAAGGAAATTGGCTGCTGTTGAACGATCATGGCCCAAGCTTTCACATGATGCTGCAAATTCTTTTGGACCAGATGGCGCCATACTCTTTATTGAGCAAGCACTAGAAAATCTTGGGATAGAACAGGGTAATATTGAGACAAATGATGAAGAAGTAGATATATTATGCTTGCTTGATGAAAATTCACCATTGCTGTTCTTGTCCAAGGTGGATGAGGCCAATAAAAGTGGATATCCATTTAAAGATCTGCGAGTTGCTGCTGATGTGCTTTTTCTGCGCGGAACATCTGATATGGTGGTTGCCAAACATGCGGTAGTATCCTTTAGCTTTTTAATCGAACATATGCTGTGTTCTTATTTTTGTTTCTGTAGGCTTTTTTTGGGTTTCCTTTTTTTCCCTTAACCTATTTGCAGTTCTTATATTATCTATTTGATCGGCATTGGACTAGACCTGAGGAGGAATGGAAATATCTAATTGATGATTTTACTGCAACCTGTGGTATAACTAAACACTCATTGCTGGAGTCTTTAGTTTTCTATCTCCTGGATGATCATTCTGTTGAGGCTCTGCAGGTATAACTAAACTTTTTTGCTTGTTTTCTGCCTTTTTGTTTAATGGACATTACCTAGCTAATTGTGTCGTAATCAGTAACTACTGAAGTTACCCTTGCGTTGCGGCGGGTCGATTCCATAGAAGCATATGATCGATTTCCATAGAATCATATGATCGATTTCCATAGAATCAGTAAGTCAGGAAGTAGTAGACAGTAGCTGGAATGAACAAAGGAGCGCAAGAATTGGTTACACACAAATATAGCAACAGTTAAGAACCAGTAGTCGGCGGCAGTAAGAATGAACAAAGCAACATTGAGCAGCAAACAAAAACATATAGTTGAGGAGAATCGAACAATAGAGAAATTGAAGAAACTCTCAAAACCAGATCTAAAACATCAAAACCAATCTATATATATCAAAGAAAGACGGCTACAGAAGCATATATAGAAGTGTTGTGGCATATTGATTTTATAGAAGTAAATAAATGCATATAATAGTTAACGAAAATGATATCATAATCTATTTTAATATATCCAATTCAAGATAGTAAAATTCTCAGGAGTTACAACATCAGATAATTCATGAGGCAACTTGTTCACTGCATCACTCAACAACCAATTGAAGCAAGCAAAAAAGTAATGAAATAGAAACAATATACATTTAATTCCCATTACAAAGAGATGCTCACTAAGTTAATAAATCTAGTAATACTTGATCCAAGATTGAAAATATAAAAGTTAACACTGATGCAAGAATGAAAATACGAAGTTAACATCAACAAAGTTAAAATAGTAGTCGTGGAGAATATATGCCCTAAATACTTTGAAATCTCAGAAAATAAAACATTAAATAATAAAATGGAATAAATTGAAGAGGTTCAGGTTTTTTTTTCAATCAGCCACATAGAATTTACTCTATGCTTATGTTCCTTTGTCCAAATCTTCATAAAAGCGCAAATGGATGCAGCAGTTGCCTTGGCTCTAGGGCAACCAAATTGCTTAACTTAAAAATACTTACAGTATAAGTAATACTTTTAAAAATAGTAGAGAAGAGAAAAGTAAATTCCAGGACTTATGTACCTCAAAGTTGAAGAATGAGCTCATAATCAACACTATTCAATTGAACCGCATTCAATCTATCATTGCCTCTTATAAAAATATTAAACCGCATTCTATCTATCATCACCTCTTATAAAAATATAATGTATCAGTGTTAGTTATCGACATTAGGATGATACTGAAAAAATAGAAACAGAAAATCAATGAAATTGTGCATATCCAATATGGAAGAATGTGCATATTTATATTATTTAATATGCTGAAGCATCCCATCTATTGTCACTTCTATGTTAGTCCATGCATAATAAATCTATTATAATTTTGATACATGATGAAAGAAAGAGATAAAACCAAGGATTTAAGTGCCGTGGCACGGGGTCGTGCCGAAAACTTGCCGGCACGGTACGACACGGTGCTTGCCGGGTCGTGCCAATGAGTCCCGGTCACAAAAAATACATGTGTGCCGACACATAATGGCATGAAATATTTATTTTTTTAAGCAACAAAATTTTCTAATTGCTTATTATGTATCTTTATCAAATATTTTAGAACTTTATCGAGAAAATTACTTAATAATATAAAGAAAAAAGAGTTTTGAATTGTGCCATCGGCACGGGGGCTGTATCGTGCCGGTATCTTGTTGGCACGATACGACACTCTGGATACGACCCGTGCCGATGAATACTTAAATCCTTGGATAAAACATCATAGCTACGAAATTATTATCGTATAAGCTCCAGACACACCGCTTACTATGCTCTTAACACCAGCTTTACCATTTTGATCATATAAAGCTCTCTTTTTATCATCTGACAGTATCTGATAATATAGAGATTCAGTGCTTAAACAAAAAGCAAAAATGTAAACGTACTATCTACCTATCAACAATTTTATCACTGAATGCCGACAACACCTTTAAAATGATGCACACTTCCACTTTTAGGATATCTCATATAAATGCAAAATTTAAAATTAAAGGTATAGGAAAAGATGAGTACCACATATGCAGCGCTTATCACCTTGAACTTTTTAGTAACTCCAGGCTGCTTATCAACATCAGGATGATACTGGAAAAATAAAAGCAAAAATCAATACAATTGTGCGAATTTAACATGAAAGAATGTGCAGTTTATATTATTAATCATGCTGAAGAATTCTATAGATAGGTAAAAGTAGAGAACTTAGATTATACCCTGAAAACAGAGAACTCAGAATTGTATTATTATTATTCTTTTTATTTTTGTTCTTTTTTCCAACCATTTGATTGTGGTTGTGCAACTATTGTTGATGCTGGTTCTTCTTCTTCTTCTTCTTTTCCAATACATTGCCATTCTTCTTTGATACGTCTTCTTCGATACATACCGTCCTCCTTCTTCTTCTTCTTCTTCTGCTGCAGCTGCTGCTGCTGCTCCTGCTCCTGTTGTTGCTGTTGCTGCCTCTGCTTCCTTTTCTTCTTATTCTTCTTTTGCCCATAATTATACTACTATCGATTCTGTTGCTACTACTACTGCTAGTGCTGCTGTTGTTGTTGGTCCTTCTTCCTCTTCTTCTTCTTTTTCTTTGATACATCACCGTTCATCTTCGATTTGTCTTCTTTGATACATGTCATCCTTCTTCTTCTTCTTCTTCTTCTTCTTCTTCTTCTTCTTCTTCTTTTGCTCCTGCTATTGTTGCAGCTTCTTCATCTTTTTCTTTTTTTTTTCTTCCTTCTCTTTTGCCAGCAATTTTACTACTATTGATTCTGCTGCTACTACTACTACTGTCGGTCATTCTTCATAAATCACAGTTTCATGGATTTCTGAAAGAAAATTTATCGAATCTTCCGCTTGACTCCTACTTGTCGTCCTGCACTTACAAAATCACAATGCGACCACTACTGAAATTCAAGCTCTAATTCCTAGGATGTAAATGTGGAGCTAAGTTCACCATCCTTTCAACAATGCTACATGTACATTCTTTTTGAAATAATTGTACTACTATTGATTCTGCTGGTACTACAGCTTCTAGTGCTGCTGCTACTTCTGCTGTTGTTGCCGATCCTTCTTCTTTTTCTTCTTCTTCTTCTTCTTCTTCTGCTCATGCTGTTGCTACTGCTGCTTATTTTTCTTTTGCTCATGCTGTTGCTACTGTTTCTTCTTCTTCTTCTTCTCTTCTTCTTCATCATCTTCTTCTTTAGCTTCTTGTGCTGCTACTGTGGTGGTTCTTCTTCTCCTCCTTTTGTCATTGATTGCGCTGCTTCTACTGCTAGTGCTACTTTTCTAAGCACCTAAAATAGCTATAATTCATATTATTGAAAAATCTTTTCTACTCATGAAGTACACATAAGACATAAGACTATCTTATTGATTCTATGGAGAATGTTGCTTCAAGTATAGTTACATTAGAATTCTCTTAGTCCATAACTTCTATCATCGTGTACTTAATACATGCATTGTTCTTTACATCCATTCGTCGTGCTAATACTATGTATTAAATGAAAGAAGGCTGAGAAAGCTTAAGGCTAAATTATACAAGGGACAAAACACTAAAAATAATAGGAATACTTCTATGCCAGGAATTAAAAATTACCTATTGACCTTTTCTTCTACATATATCAAGTGCCCTAACAACATCATTCCTTTGCATCTTAAAAAAACTGCATCAAGCTCTAAGACTGCAGTACCTTATCAGGAAATTTGATTGTATCATCACTATTCGGAGTATAGATCCTAGCACTCCCTAAAAAAACCTTCAGATTTCAGAATTGGATAATAATCGTCAAGTGGAAAATTATTTAACATAGTTTCATAAATCAAAAGTCTTTACCATTGAGAGTACATAATGAATTATTCATTTAGCATTGTTTCATAAATCAAGATCCTTACCATTGAGAGTTCATATTGAATTATTGTATTACATGATGATGCCCCTTGCGGCTACAAAAATACTTGAAAAATGAATAAATAAGACAGGGTAAGCATAACATGCCACTATAAAATAAAATAAAATCTACATTACCTAGCAACCAAGCATGCCTAATAGAAGTCGTTGTAAAGCTAGCGGCAGTTCAAGCAAGTCAATGGGAGAGGAGGCATAGGAGAGGCAAATCAATAGAAAGACATGAGAGAGGAGACGGAGAGGCTTTTTAACGGCTCAAAGAATGGATTCCAGAGCATCTGACCATCACAATATTATAAAGCTAAGAAGAGAAGGGAATAAAAAATTAATTCGGTTACCGTCAATTTCCTCGTCTAAGCGAGGCGTCGGGAGTGGATGCAGTAGGCGACGTTGGCGCCGGGTCACGCAATGGACATCACCACCAAGATCTCTGCATCATCATCATCACCAACATCAGCATCAGATCACATCCATCAACAACCCATCAAATTCCACTTTTCCCCAAACATATATATTGGTATAAATATAACTAAAAATAGAAAAGTAATCCTAAATTAAGGGGGAATTTGGTTCCTACTTCATAGATGCTTCTTCTTGGATGAATTGGGGGTTTGTGTATTGGGGTTTTTTTCTTTTTCTTTTTATTTTTTTATTTTTTTGGAGCTCTAGAAAAAAGGGGAGAGGGGTCTTGAAATCACTATTGAGGTTAGTGAGGCAGACGGCAGTGTGGTTTTTGATAGCGGTGGAGAAGACGAGGGGATGCAGTGGAAGGCTTGTGGAGAAGAGAATAGGAGGCGAAGGGGCGGAGAGATGAAGAATGAGGAGTCGGAGTGGCGAATGAAAAAAAAAAATTTGAAAGAGAGAGAAGGCGGAGGGGCGGATGGTACGGAGAGTGGTGGAAACTAAAAAGCCACCAGAAGTGGGCCCCACACTGAATAAAAAGATTAATAAAAAGAGGGAGAAAGATGAATCCCACCAAATGAATTATTTCGTAGTCTTAGAGAGAAGGTGGGCCCCACCTTCTCCTTGAAACGCGGAGAATTTTTGAATTCCACAGGGATTAATATAAGTTTATGGATGGATTGCATTTGTGATTACATGCTAACCGGCAAACTAACCGACTGATGCACAAGATAATGATTGAGCTCAAGTATTTGATTGTAGAAACAAAAGACGATTTAACTAATTGAGTCTAGTTTGCAGGTAAGCTCATATAGTTGAATTTAAATTCATATAGGAAAAGTACAGAAGAAATTCTAGTTGTAAGTGCATATATTGCTGTTATTTGAGACCTCTGATCTTAGTGTTTTACTCTGCATACTCTCCACAAGTAGTTTTATTTTGAGATGATCATAACCTGCCCATTTGATTAGTTTTGGTTGACGTGCAAGTCCAATTACAGGATTTCAACTTATTTATTTTAGGGTAAACTTCACTTTGTCCCCCTGAGGTTTAGCGCATTTTCACTCTACCACCTTGTGGTTTAAAAGTTGTACTTAACTATTATGTAGTTTTGTTTTTGTTTTACCTGAGGATCTATCGTCAAATAGGGTAGTACTGTACTATACTGTCCCGTGGTCTGCGAAAAGTATCACTGTACTACCCAATGTGACCGTAATTCCTTAGGCGAAACAAAATAAAACGACTGGATAGCTTTTTTTTTAAAAAAAAAAAAAAGAGAGAGAAAGGTAGCAAGCTACTTGCTCCGTTCATCTTTTTTTTCTAAAAATGAACTCAACTAGAAATGTGAAGCAATTAGCCTATGAACTTTGACCTCAAGAACCAGCCATCAAGCTCTTAGCCAACTGCTAGGTAATGTTGGTAAACCCACAGGGTAGTTAGGTGCAACTTTTTAAAGGGTGGCAAAGTGATTGCATGTAAGGCAGGTGGTATCTAGGTGAGGAACCAATTTTGTAAAAAAGACTGCTCAATTACTCATTATAGTATGATGTATAATTATATAAAACTGCCGAGGAATCGAGGTGGCATTTTCAGTATCTTTGCTTACCCTTTCTCCCGCAAAACAGCAATTCTGTGACTTGTAGGTCTACAACAGTTATGGGTTGTTGGGTCTAGCTGGAACCCAAGTTTACTTTCAGGTATAAATTTCAAGGAAGGCTGGGTTACATCCAGGCCTAGACTTGCCTCAGGGTATTGCATGTACTGAAATTGGCCCGGCTTAGACTTGATTACATTTAGCACCTCAGCTACACAATCATCTATATTGATTCACTTTGCTATCTTTATATGCACAGTGACGATTTCTTAATTTGCATGCTGGATCCTCCATGAGCTGCTGATAGTGTGGCACATTGAGATCCATATCTAGTACTGAATCCTCCGTATAGTGCGTCCTCGTAGATATTTTCTTGATAATTCTGTCCAGCAGCACTATACGGTTGAAAGGAGTATTTAACAAACAAAATCTCCCACCGGTTACTATGGTTAGGTTGTATATGGATCTCAAGGTGCTAATAGTGCAGATACGTTGATACCCTTATGTTTTATAAAATTTTCCTTTTAAGGATATGACAATCAACATTAATTAACATAGTTGGCTATTTGATATGGCAGGAAGCTAATCGTCTTCTCCAAGAGATTGCTGGCCAAGAAACACATCCGAAAATTGCACAAGTTCTATTGGAACGGCATTGTCCAGATGTAGCTTTGAGTGTTCTGCGGTGCACTGGGTGTGATGACTTCTGCTCTAATGCAAATATTGAGCATGATAGTCTTGGTGAAGCAGTAACTGCTGTTCGGGTCAGAATTGAGTGTGGCCTTTTAACAGAAGCCTTTATGTATCACAGAATGCACTGTTCTAAAGTTAAGGAATCTAAATCAAAGCATGTTGCACTCTCCAATATTGCAAAATCTGACTCTTGGTTATATCATGTGGAAGTCTTGGTGACTGAAATTTATTCTCTCTGTATGCGGAGGAATCTTCTTGATAGAATGATTGAGTTGCCTTGGGACTCTGATGAAGAGAAGTGCCTCCACAAGTGCCTTCTCGACCATGCTCGTCAAAGGCCAGCAGAAATATATGGTAGTCTTCTTGTGGTCTTTTATCTTCAGGTAGGAGGAGAAAAATACACTTGTCATTTTACCTACTGTTGTTATTTAATCTTCAGAAAAGTCCATTCATACTATATATTGGCAACTAGTTGAAGCTACGAACATTATGCTACAACATCCGAGCTCAGGATGCCGTGGAAAGTACAAACAGCCATAAATTGTAGTTGACCCGATTGGGTTATGTAGAATTTTTGAGGTTGCTTGAATTGCATTTGGATCATTTAGTTGTTTTTGCTTGTAAGTGCCAGGATTTAATTGACAATCATTTTGAACATGGTAGGTACATGCCATATTAACTAACATACAAAAAAGTTATAATCTTTATGCCTCATGAAGCCAGGTAGTTTAATCTAGTCAAATCACTTTTATCTAGTTAAATCACAACAAAAGTTTTGAATCAAAACTTTTATCTTGAGATGCCTAAATTAGATTCTTTTCTTTAATTGCACATTTGGAAGAATGTTGCTCAAAAGTGAAGCATTTCATCATAATATTACAACATATATATAGATTATAGAGTAGGGTTATTATACTCTTATGAGATCTTCGTATTCATATGTTATTTTCGATGATGAAGCTTCCGAATCGAATATCCATACCGTTAAATACGATATAGAGCATTTGAAGTATCTAGAAACCGAATTTCGTAATTTCTCAAATTTATAATAAAGTCCATAAAGTGGGTAAAAAGTCAACTGTCAAAATCGAATAATCTCTTTAAAATAAGGGATTGGGTTCTTAAATTCAAGATCGGAGTTATTGACCTTGATCTTTATAGTGAATAGATTTTTTTATTAAAAATTCAGCTAATTCCAATTCTTCTACACCATTAACTAGAAAACGCTCCATTTGAAGTCCTTTGATCGTAAGCTATATGATGTCAAAATATTATGAAATTCGTTTTCTAGGATGTTTAAATGCTCTAGATCGTATTTAACGGCATCGAAAACGGCTTAGGAACACGAGGGGGATCATACTCATAATAGTATAGTAGTCTGACTCATATATATATACATATTAGAATCATATTATTGCCTTCTTGAAAAGCATTTGAATTTTGAACTTTGAAGTCTATCAGATTTTTGTACTAGTTTTTTTGTGTTCAACTTACTCAAAATATGCTGTATTTCAAAAAATATCATTACTATCCATAATCTACAGATGCTTTTGTTGCTGGAAATGAATGAAGCCATCTCTGCCTGGTTGATATGTTGATTAATCTTGATTGTGAAACTGACCTTAATCACTTTAAAGGTATCATGGGACATACTAAATTTTGATTACATGTATATTAGCCATGTAGATTTCTATAATAATTACTTTAATCTGGAAAGAAAGATAATAGACTTTCTTTTTACTTAAAAACAATCCAATGATTTCTGCGAATCAAATACCCCCTTGGCGAAATGGGAGGGTGAGATAGAATTCCTGACTATCGATTCTGGTGCGAGTGGGTCATCGGGTAAAACATCTCTGGGATAGGCAAAAGAGAAAAGTGGCTTGGTTCGGTCCCGGAATGGAGAAGCGTAATACAGTTTTAGTATACATAATGATTTCTTGAGCTGCTTTGTGTTTCTTTTCCTTGATTGGATTGGGAAATTTATTGGAATGTGGGCTGCTTAATCACTTATAAGTAGGCACCGACAGTTAAGCAGATATTATATCCTCCCATATGTCACATTGTAATCTTCTGTTTGTTGTCTCCGCCTTATTTAGAAGCTCTCTTTGATGGTTGGATGCAATTGAACTCTCCAACCATGTCAGCAATATTGATATTTTGCTTGTTGCTTTTATCTGCCTTTTCTTACCTTGAAGGCGATTTCATAATATCTGAAATTTTATCCAATTTATATCAATTTTGTCCAATTTATATCAGCGATATCGATATTTGGAAGCTTATCAAGTTGATCGTAAGCTTCAGAACTTGGAGCTGAGCACTTTGGAGACTGCTAGTGAAGATGAGATTTCCCAGACAAGATTGATAGCTCGGTGGAGGCAAGGCTTGGTTGTAAGTTTGTCATACTTTCTCTTAGCCCTTGCACTTGTTACTGCCATTGAATGCTAAGTTCTCACCGTATGTTGGATGTGTTGATTTTATTTGTATGTTGGATGTGTTGATTTTATTTGTAGTTTATATGCTGCTTGTGCTATAATCATAGTTGTGGGCATCATTTCATAATCTGTACTCTCTGATTAAATCTTGACCTTCTGAACTGGACATACGCAGGAAAGAATGTTCTTTTACAGATTTATTTTAATTTTCGGTGTAAATAGTTCTAAGTTCATGTTCTTTGTATTTCTTTAGTTTCTTACAGTGTGAAATATTTCTACAGGCTAGAAGCCTCGAGTTGCTTCCTGAGGTGCAACGGCGGAAAGTGGTTTCCTCAAATGTGGCTAATGATCTTTCTCATGAATCACCTAATCATTCTATTTTGAGTTCTGTAGATTCTTTTGTTCTGCAGAATAAGGTGAGTTCTCATTTAGAAAAGTATAATGCTCACACGCCTCTCAGCAAAACCAGCAGTAATCCCTATAAGGAGTTTGGCAGCAGGAGGGCTCCGACTATTATCCAGCATAGACTTGTTGCTACTCCGGAAGATTCCACCGATTACAGGATGAATTTAACATCAGCTTCCTATGACATATATTCATCAAAAAACCAGTATGGAGAGATTTCAAAGTCAATAGATATGAGCAATGTTAGAGAGAGTACAAGGCAAGCTGGTTTTAGGCAAGGACATCAATATGGTGACCATCTACTTCCGAGAAAATTTCACTTTGGTTCTCACGTTACACCTCTTAAGGAACAAATAAACACAAGCTCATTGAGATTGCCATATGGCATTAGGTTCCAAGAGGAATCTATCAGGATGAACCGGCTTGATTTCACTGCTCGTGCAGAAAATTCCCATCTGTTTTCGCCAGAAGATGCTCCACTTGGTCGAAAGGAGCAAGGAAATACAGCTCAGAGTAATGGTACTGCAGAAGAGTTAATTGATGATCAGAATCTGACAGAGTTACCGAAACAAAATCTGCTGGAGAGTTTTTCTACGAAGAGTGTGGAAGAGGCTAATATAAAACCACGGAGGTAATTCCCCTTTTCTTATCTTTACAAAGTGCAATGTGTATCTGCGCTCTTGTTTCTTCAGAAGTGTTTAAGGGATCTAGAAGAGTAGTATCTGGTCTTTAGTTTTTCTATATTGCTGACTTACCATGATATAATAATTTGCTTTCTAGTTTCTATTGAATTGAACATAAA
Source organism: Tillandsia leiboldiana (assembly GCA_029204045.2). Taxonomy (NCBI): domain Eukaryota; kingdom Viridiplantae; phylum Streptophyta; class Magnoliopsida; order Poales; family Bromeliaceae; genus Tillandsia; species Tillandsia leiboldiana. Next base: position 52,231,396 of record CM055066.1, on the reverse strand, counting down.
AGAAAGTTTGGTTTAAGGAATTTTATTCACAAGTGTTTTCTTTTCTTTCTTTCTTTTTTTTATTTTTTTTATTTTTGATGAGGTTCATACATAGTTTCACAATTGCAGTATTAGAAAAGGTCGTTCACCTGTTGAATATGGAAGCATGAGAGGTGGGTCAAGGTGGCGGTCAGACGAGTCTACTAGCGAGGATGAAGTAGAAGACCACAGGCTTGGCCGTAACATGGATAGTGGAGTTTCCTTTTCTAGAAGACGAGCTAGAATTTTCAGAAGATGACCAATACTAGAAAAAAATTTCCCCAGTTCTTTCATTGTTGGAATTGACAAGAGATTGGATTTTCAATGGACAACTGAGGCCTGTGAGTTTTGTTGCACCTGTTTAAAGAAGTAAATGGGGATGATTTGTGTTCTGAAGTACTGTTGTATATGGATGATCTTGATGTTGAAACAAGCTCCTGCTAATATTTCTGTTCTCACTGATCATAGACTGGATTGTTTTAGCTTTTTAATGGACGAGAACAGCGAGAGCAGCTTCAGGGGGAATCAGTGTCATTGCGTGGCTCAATTTATTTTGACAACTTGATCATGATAAATTAATCCTTTTCTTCTCGTCAGTACAGTTTAGAAGTTTTGTTGTGAATGCTTTTGGTACAATAGTCTATTTTGAATATATTCTAGAATTCAGCTCGAGTACAAATACCATGCCTCTCATACTTTCACATTATTTTTTATAAACGTGATTAAATATAATCTACAGCACGTATGACTTGTTAGAAACCAAATTTTATAGTTTTTAAGTCTTACTTAAATAGCCGATATAATGTATCAGCCTATCAGGCCATAGCTTCTAATTAATGAGAATCTCGGAGGTCTGGGATGTTCTCAACAATAAATTAAGAAGCTGTGGATATCGTGTCCTCATCTCCGACCGGATCTCATTTACCTTCCTCTGAGGAGGGCCTTCTCGGCGGTGTCCATCTCCTCCAAAATACGGGCCTTACGCTTGGCCGGTATGGGCGCGGTGGGGCCGAAGCTGATGTAGTGGCCGGACACGGCATTGAGAGCGGAGTACATGTCCCGGAAGGATGGCCGGCCGAGGAGCTCCTTCTCACGCCGGTACTTGGCCACCCACGAGTTGGACGCCTCCCTCAGCTCTGCCACCGCAGCCTCCACGTTGGGATCGGATTTGTCCATGTTGATGGTCGACCTTACTTTGTTGATTACCTCCGACGTCTCCTTCACGTACTCCTCGTCCGAAGTGGCTAAGGCCGGGGGGGTGAGCACAGCCGACGAAGACAGTAAGACTCCTGCGGCGGTAGCCAGCGGGACTGTCATGAGGTCTCGCCGGCCTGTGGGGCGGGTACCGGCTAATGCATTTGCTGGGACTACTACTTTCGTAACCGTGGCGGCAGCGGCGGAGGAATGGGCTGCGCAGGAAGAGTACTTTGACTTTGATGAGGGAACAACAGGCTTGGTGGTGGGTGTGGGTGTGGACCGTGTGGTTAAGAGGGAAACGGAGGCCATTCTTGATTCGTGCTTGACCTGTAGCAGTAATATATACAAGTTCTAACAAACCAGCAGAGAGATTGGGATCGATGGAGCAAAAATTGGTGAGAATCTAATCTAGTTCATGGCAATACGACACGAGGGGAACGGAGAAGCATAATATTGTATTGAGCAGCAAAGAAAAATAGGGATGAGGAGCATGGTTGGAATTAACAAGGGTGAGAGGTGCCACGTTGGCCTATCACCTTATCCCAACTTATTCTTGGCTTATCACCTTATCCCAACTTATTCGAAGGAGAGCCAGCATTGAATGGACAATTTAATTTTGAATCTATTATTTAAATTTTTGAATCAAACTTAAAATTTAAATTTATAATTTGAATATATTATTTGAATTTAAATACTTTTTTATTTGATAGGTTTATTTTTAAACCATTATATTTTTCAAACCTAAAATATTTTTATTTATTTATTTTTTTTTCTATTTAAAATTTCATCCGTCTTACCAAATTTTTTATTACCGGTACAATCACCGCTGAGTAAGCGTAACCTCAAATTTTTTTAAGCCAACAACCCAATAAAAGTAACTTCCGAGCAATTGGGCGGCGTTGTGAAGGGAGGTGAGCTCAATGCGGTGATCAGACTCACAAACTGTCCTGAACGGGCCTGAGACCAGCCCGGTCCGTCCAAAAAACTCGGGCCGGGCCGGGCCAGTATTTTTGTTAGATATTAAAAAAAATTATCTTAAAAATATTTAAAAATTTAATATTAAAAATCTATTATGGTTAAAAATAATGAAAAATTTAAATTTTTTAATTATTTATACAAAAAAATTAAATTTAAAATTTAAAAAAAAATTGAACAAGAGTTTAAAAAATTATAAATCTTTAAAAATTTATTTGGACATAACTTAAAAAAATTAAATTAAAAAATTATTTGAATAAAATTTAGAAAAAATTAAAAAAATATTATTTGGATAGTTTTAAAGTGAAAGCTATTTTTTTTTAAAAAAAATATGGTCCGTGCCAATTTCATGGATTAAGTGTTCCCTTAATCTTAAATTTAAAATTTTAAATATTCATTTATACACCCAATCCATTATGGATTAAGTGTTCCCTTAATCTTAAATTTAAAATTTTAAATATTCAAACTCTTAATGTTAAATTTTAAAATTTAAATATTTAAATATTTTAATTTTAATTTTAAAATTTATATTTTAAATTTTGAATTAAAAATTTAAATTTGATTTATACAACAGAATCATTTTGGATTAAATGGGCCATTATTGAAATATATTTCCCTAAAAGCCGTATTAGACTCTTAATTTTCAAATTAAAATTTTAATTTGAAAAATTCAAATATTCAAATTTTAATTTTAAAATTTAAAATTACAAACTTTAAATTTTTAAATATAAATTATAAATATTAAATTCGAATATTTTACATTTTCTAGTAATTTTTTGAGCAACTATGATGCATAGATTTATATAAGGGTTTTAGGGTTTAGAATTTAAGATTTAGGATATCAAAATTGAATAAAAAAAATAATTGGATGAAAATTAGGTTCTCAATTCTAGATTATATGGGAATTCAAATTTTGATACAATTTATTTTATTTGAACGATTTTTTTATTTAATTTTATCATTTGAGTCCTAATAATTTGGACTCTAATTTTCTAAAGATTAATAAATTTTAAAAACTTTTATTCAATTAATGTTTTATTTTTAAAATTGTAAATCCTTAATTTTCCTTTAGATAGTAACAATTTTAAAATGTTTAATTGTTTTTAACAATAATTGCCTTTTAATACTTAGAATATATATATAGTCATAATTTTACCCGATAACCCAATAATCCAAAAACAGCCCAAATTATCGGATCCGATAACAACTCCTTCACCCGAAACAGCCCGGCGCGGCCTGGCCCGGCGTGGCCCGGTGAGGACCGGCCCGGCACGGCGCTGCCAGGCGAGGCCCGGAGCGGCCCTGCAGGCGCGGCCCGGCCCGACGCGGCCCGGCCCGGAGCGATCCGGCCCGACGCGGCCCGACCGGAGCGATCCGGCCCGACGCGGCCCGGCCCGGAGCGATCCGGCCCGACGCGGCCCGGCCCGGAGCGATCCGGCCCGACGCGGCCCGGCCCGGAGCGATCCGGCCCGACGCGGCCCGGCCCGGCGCGGCCTGGCCCGGCGAGGCCCGGCCCAACGCGGCCCGGCCCGGCGAGGCCCGGCCCGACGCGGACCGGCCCCGCGCGGCCCTGCCCTACGGGCCCGGCCCGACGCGGCCCGCCCGGCCCGGGTCGGGCCGGCCCGGCGCGGGTCGGCCCGGGTCGGCCCGGCCCGGGGCGGGTCGGCCCAGCCCGGCGAGCCGCCGCGTGGCGCCCGCGTGGCGCCAGCGTGGCGCCCGCGTGGCTGCTGCGTGGCTGCCGCGTGGCGCGCGCGTGGCGCCCGCGTGGCGCCCGCATAGCGCGCGCGTGGCTGCCGAGTGGCGCCCGCGTGGCTGCCGCGTGGCTGCCGCGTGGCGCCCGCGTGGCTGCCGCGTGGCGCCCGCGTGGCTGCCGCGTGGCGCCCGCGTGGCGCCCGCGTGGCTGCCGCGTGGCGCCACGCGTCGGTACACAGGGCCGAGCCGGGCCGGTCCGGGCCGGGCCGGTCCGGGCCGGGCTGGGCCTGCCGGGCCCCACCGCGCTGCCGGGCCGGGCCGCGCCGGGCCGGGCCGGGCCGCGCCGCGTCGGGCCACGCCGCGCCGGGCCGGGCCGCGCCGCGTCGGGCCACGCCGCGCCGGGCCGGGCCGGGCCGTGCCGCGCTTTGCCGGGCCGGCCTGCGCCATTTTGGGTGAAGAAGTTGTTATCGGATTCCATAATAATTCTGTAGTAACCGCGAGGTACTAAGACCCAGCCCAGCCCAGCCCGTTTTCTATCACTAGAGCCACGCAGTACGTTCACCTGCTAGTATATGTCACCTCGAATTATTTTTATGCCATACCCCAGAAAAATATTATTTTGCGGCGAACGGGACGATATTCTATGCGCGGTGAGCTCACCGGGCGTGACCAAACTCAAAAAACACTACTTCGCCGGTTCACCTTGTATTTTTATTTTCTCGGTCGTACCGTAATTTAGTTAATTAATGATTTCTAGGCGTAGTATTGATTTCTATATATTAATTAATTTTTATTTAGTGTCTATATATATATATATATATATATATCACAAATATTTTAATGATTATTTCAAATCAACAATAATTTATAATAAAATTTAAATTTTAAAAATTTATTATCTACATTTTATTAGAAAATATATATTATATGGTAATTTAAATTTACATGATTGTTGATATATATTGAATATTTTAGTATATTTTTTGAAATCAGATAAATACAAATTTTAAGCATTTATTTTAAAATAAATGTGTCAAAATTTTAATTTAAAAAATAAAATCTAATTTTCATCCAATTTAATTAATTTTTTGAATTGTTATTTTAAATTTGATATTCACAATAAATTTTAATACACAATATAAACTCGAATTTTAACTTTAATTTAAAATTTCAAAAAATGAATTTTAAATTAAAATTTGAGTTTTAAATTTAAATTAATGAATTTTAAATTAAAATTTGAGTTCTAAATTTTTAAAATTTTTATTCAAATAACTTTTTCAAATTTTAATTTGTTGAAAAAACAATTAATTTTTTTTAAAAAAATAATTATTTTTAACCAAAATAGTTTTTTATTAGTTAAAGTTTTAGATTTTTAAAGATAAAATTTTTTAAAACCTAAAAAAAAAAAAACACTAGGCCAGCACGGGCCGGGCTTGGACCGGCACGGCTCGTGCTTTCCTGGCCTAAGTGCCGTTTTGGGATATGGGTCCAAAATTTTGGCTCAGCCCGGATCAGTACGGCCCGACTTTGAATGCGGGCCAAAATGGGTTGTGGCCCGTATAGGCCCGGAAAATATGGGCTTTAGCCAGGCCGGGCTGGGATGGTGACTGTTTAGGACTGAAAAATATTGGTTTTTCCAGGGGTGGGCTGAGCTGAGCCCCGTTTAGGCCGGGAAAATGTGGGCCGTAATTGCATACTCTAAGGCGAAATAACGACACGGTAACCGCACTCTCCCCGCCCCTCAAGTGACACGGTAATTCAGTAGCTGTTGTCTGTGTCCGGTCACGTCTAGTTTGCTCACCCCGCTAAACAACGTTGTTCCATTCCCGCGAAATTTTTGTGTGTTATTGGCTAAATTTATGGTCACGATTAATTAGCAGTGAGTGTACCGCACGAGTAGATGGGCGAATCGTGCGGTACACTCACTGCTAATTTTATATATATATATATATATATATATATATATATATATATATATAATATAGGGTCCGGCTACTTATACTCTTATGAGTAAAATTTTTTTGTACTTCCAAATTTTCATCTCTTGGATGAAGTAATATATGGGTAGGAGTATAGTAGTTCTTAGAATTTATACTGTTTTCCCAACAACCTAGTAAACTTTAGGGGGACCACTATCATTCTAACCGCATATTTTTTCATCCAAAGATAAAAAAATTATGAATATAAAGAGATTTATACTCATAAGAATATAGTAGCCCCACGCTATATATATATATATATATATATATATATAAAACTAGGCTGCTATGCTATCGATAGCATTAAGTCATTAGTGCTATCATATTTTTAGCTTTTGGATCAAGCGATGTGCATCATTTTAGTTAGCTTACTAAAAATCTAGACCTAGCCAGCAAAATTCAAAATAGTAATATATTTTTGTAAAATTTTAAAATCGATAATTTTTGTATACAATTTGACCAAAATTAAAATAATCTGTTATTTTTTTTTGAAAATATATTTCATATCATAATTCAAATTCACATTAAATTCAAAATTTAAAAGTTAATTACGATCTATTTAGATTAAAATTTTTATACTTATTAAAAAATTTACCATAAAATTTATAATTTTTACAAAATAAATTCATGTTTTATTTTTATTCAAATATAACTATTATATTCAAATTCAAATTCAAATTCAAATTCAAATTCAAATAATTGCTGCGACAACCGTTAGTTTCCACATATATTTACGGAGATATTTATTAGGAAACTGTTCGCTGTCATTAGAGGATAAGTACGGATATTAGTTTGGCGAGAGCAATTAACATTTAACAGTTGAAAATTAATTAAAAAAAATTAAAGCGGCGTGGCGTGTTGCTGCAGCCTGCAGAGTTGAGACCCCTACCTAATCCGAGTGCTTTGCGCTGGACGGCATACTGAGAGGTGGGTAGGTGCGGAAGAGCGAAGCGCGGATTCGCTCCTCTATTCTCGATTAAAAAGAAAGATATTCTATATTCAAATTCCAAATTTCGAAAGCTATCAGAGATTCCGATCGGGCGCCATCCTCCGCTCTCGACCTCCCAAAAATCACAGAGGGGCGAGGTGAAGAGAGGAAGAACAAGGGAGAAGAAAACAGAGAGGGTTCGGTCGACGCAGCAATGGGTGCGATAAAGGCGGCGATCAGCGATGCCGTGATAACGTTCTCGTGGGTGTTCTGCGTGTCGACGGTGGGGGCGCTCACCGCCGCCATCACCGCCTATCTGCAGGTGCAGGGCGTGGCCTCGTCCCTCGCCGTCACCGTCGCCCTCATCTCCCTCCTCTTCTTCGTCTTCAACATCATCTCCGACGCCATCGGCGGCGCCAGCTTCAACCCCACGGGCACCGCCGCCTTCTACGCCGCCGGCCTCGGCTCCGACAACCTCGTCTCCATGGCCCTCCGTTTCCCCGCCCAGGTAAAGCCATCATATCATATCATATACAGACTGCAGGATCTGCAGGATCTCCTTTTTCATTTCCATTTCTCCCCCCCGGCAGGCTGCTGGGGCCGTGGGCGGCGCGATGGCCATCGTGGAGTTGATGCCGCCTCAGTACAAGCACATGCTCGGTGGGCCCTCGCTCAAGGTGGACCCGCACACCGGGGCCATCGCCGAGGGAGTCCTCACCTTCACCATCACCTTCGCGGTTCTCTGGATCATCCTCAAGGGCCCTCGTAATCCCATCCTGAAGACCTGGATGCTTGCCGTCTCCACTGTCGCATTGGTTCTCGCCGGCGCTGGTTATACCGGGCCGTCCATGAATCCCGCCAACGTGAGCCGCTTCCTCTTTCCTAATCTATTGATTCCTCCTTGCATCATCCATCATTACTTGCATCAGTAGTATTCTGAATGGGTCAGTCAAATTACATATTATGATGCTATACTTCCCCATATAAATGCTTCCTCCGGATGCTTAAAGATTAGAGCACATGCGTGAGACCTTTTATAATTTTTTATTTTTATTCCAAAGTCTCTGAATTCGCTTCTTTGCTGAAAAGTTGGTTTCGCTCATACTACTCGGTTGATATAAATTAAGAAACTTGCCTTATGCACTGAAGGAGTTTACACACATGCTGAAAATACTTATTTTGGATGAATCAAATTTGATCTGCAGCTAACTAGCTCAATTGATTTGTTCAGCTAACTCGACATTTGCAAGATGTTTCAAAAGAAGGCAGGTGTGTCTTTTGTTCTCCAAAAAGAAATTGGTTCGAGGCTAACTGATTGTATCATCGCGTGAACTAGTAATATTAGCATGATGCCACTAATCACTTATTGTTGAAGTAAAATTAGTAGCAAATGAATTTTCACCGAACCCTACCTGAATTCATAGGATTTGGTTTATTAAAAGAAACCAACAAAATCCGTCTGATTGAATCTTATAAAATCATGGTAGAATTAAGAAGGATGTAAAGGGGATTATCGTGGACAATCCTGTCCTGTCTTTTGCTCTATCCTATGTAAGTCCATTATAGCTCTATCCTATGGCAGTCTTTGTTTTTTTTTTCCCTTTCTTCTTCTAATGGTCTCGAATGATGTTGTTGTCAACATCCCTCTGCTGCGTTTCATGTCACTTACTAGGATTGCTTCACTCTTTTATGATAGTCTATTCAATTTCTAGCTTTTGATAGAAAACAAAGAAGTGGTTATGAACTAACTGAGGGAAGACTCTCACTTGATTGCTTTTGATGATAGTTTGATCTGATGAAGGACGGCTTTGCTTAGGTCTTAAAATTGATTGTAATCTATCGTAAATTCTAGTAATTGAATTGAGTTCTATAAGTCTTCGATTACGTTTAGGAATTTCAGTTGAGTTGCAAATTAGGCCAACTAGGTGCTTGAGTCCATTTGGATCATGTTTGGTCTAGATTTCCTTTCGAGTCCCAATTTGGTTGTTTAGGACTAATCAGGGAAGTTAACCAGCTATTTGGGATTTATTTTGAATAGATTTCATATCTATTAATGAGAAAGGAATCCTCGATGAGTAGAGATCTGATTAGGTTTAAGGTTTGTCAAGAGGTCTATATGAGGACCTCCTAATCCCCTTTGTAGTCAAGTCATGAATTAATGAATTTGAAATCTGGTGTTTACTGGTTTTCCTTAAGCTATATTCTCCTGTGTCTCTTCATTCAAGTGGCATAGCTGTATCTGTCCCCTTATTTGCTATCCATGAAGCTGCAGGTGTTCCTTCCTTGCCCTTTATTTTTTAGGATAAATGCATCGGAATATTGAATTTATACACTTCGCTTCTCTAAGCTTTAAAATTTAACATAAATCACCCCAACATTTACGAACATTTCGATGAACCACCTACCCCTCATTCTGTTAGTTTTTGCAACGTCTGTTAGCCCATGACATTCACATGAACCTTGATATTTCAAGTCTTACCCCTCTTATTTTGAATGCATATATATCAGTTTAGGGGCGCTTGTGTTATTTGGCTTTCATATGACTAATGATTTTCAGAAAAACTAGTTGTTCAAAGTTTATTTATCATTTTAAAGCTGAGGTGCCCATCTGCAGGCGTGCGATTTTTCAGCTGGTTTCCTATCTTTTTCTCTCCTTTTGTTCTCCTTTCCCTCTGTAACTTTTCACTTCTCTCTCCATTTCGTACAGAAACACCCCCTTTCTCCCTTGTTGTACAACCCAATTATAAAAGCCATTTAGTTCCCCATGTATGAAACTGAACCCGATTTCAGCCATTTTCCTTCTTGTGCACCTCGCAAGAATTCAAGGTACTGCGCCCTACTCCTTTCACACAGATATGGAGGAAATACTTTTCTCTCTTATGCAATAATCAGAACTCACCCCATCCCAGTTCCTTTCTATCTCTATAGCTCCAGTCTCGACAATAAGCATACGCATAGACTCATTTTCCTCAAAAAACTAGTCCATAACTTACCCATAATAGAATTTAATCTCCTGTCATTACTCACTCCCTTAGGCCTATTTCTTGATTCACTATTCATTTAGTCCTTAGCACATCACAACCCTCTTGTGTAGGATATACTTGAAATTTTGTTTATATGCACTTTAGGGACATGGCCATAGTTTTAACGGACCTGTCTGTCCAACGTCATGATCTACTTCTTTTTCACGAATATCTGAAAAAGCTATAAAAATTTCAATTGTGCAATAATTGCCATGATCATCATGAACATTGTCAGCAATAAATCTCTATATATTTAGATATCATCGCAGTATCACGAAGCTTGCTGTAAATGCATAGTAGAACAACATGATAGCAGCATGTGCTCCTTCATATCATGCTGCATGACAAAAGCAAAAATTCAGTGTATCAACTGCAGCTGGGAATACAATTGGCCTGTAAATCTATCAGTCGTAATTAAGAGAAAATGTAGCAATTTAGGAATGATAAGGCAAGAGAATAGGAAATGTTAAGTGAGATGCTTATCCTTCCTGTTTAGGTCTGAGATGAATTATCTGTCTTCAAATATGTCTTTTATCTTGTGACTTTGATTCATTTATGAGGAAGATTGCTACACCTTTAGACGGCAATTAATATAGATTAACTAGGACTTTCTTCTCATGCCACAAATGAAATGGAATAGTCCTCGTCTAACTCATAGGTAGAGAACTAATATAATTTGAAGTAGCCTGTTATGGAAAGGAATAGTTTGTTGCTGATAAGGAGAAATATTGGTCGGTGAAAATAAGGGTTTGAATTTTGATTCAAAATTGCGAGTACTATAAGGGCATATTGGGTTTGAAGTATTTGATACTTGGAATGGGAATCGAAATAAGTCATTCCTATTGTTATTGTTTGGATTGAGGGATTGACATTTCGATTCCCATTCCGGAATGATACGAATCCCTCAAAAGTGACTCCCACCTCCATGGTGGGAGTCAATTTTGATTCCGGAGTAATTGAGAAAAGTTTTTTTTCACTAATAATTATTTGAATTCAAATATAAATCATATAAATTCAGTATATTAAATTATATTTTCAAATTTGAATTTGAAATATAAATTTAAAATTCAAATTTTAATTTCTTAAATTTTAATTTTTAGTTTTAAATTTAAATTTTGACTTTGACCTAAAATTTGAATTATAAATTCAAATTTTAAGTTCAAATTTTGATTAAAAATTTGAATAACAAATTTAAATTATAATAAAAAAGTAAAATTTTTGAATTTTAATTTGAACATGATTACAATTTCGATTCTTATTCCTCCTATGAGCCAAACAAATTATTGTTTTTATCATTCCGTTTTGGATTCTTGCCCATTTCCATTCTTTTTCCGATTTCGATTCCTCTCCTGGACCAAACGTGCCCTAAATGTTTCCTATTAGAATTGTTTGATAGCTTTTGCCCAGAGCATGTTTATTCACATCCGAATTGTTCCGTTTCTCTTGATAAATGAGTTGCTTTTATATTAGTCTTGCAGGGAGCATTGTTGGCCTTCAACAGATGATTTTTTTTGTTCTTCATGACTTGGTATGTGAGTACTATATGTTAATAGCCTAGTACAAACTGCAGGATGGTTAGCAATTGAATAAGCTTTCAGCAGCTTACCAACTGGAAGCTGCTAATTTATTACTTTGTGGGTTCTTGGCAGTCTAGGTGTTTATTTTGTCAAGCATGCTTGTGCTCATCACCAGGATGCTAGATCTAACTTTCATCTCATTTGCCAACTTGTACTGCATTCATATTTCCAGTTCTTTGTGCCGTTGGGATTTGTTTCACTCCAATGGAATGTGATTTTACAGGCATTTGGCTGGGCATATGTCAACAATCGTCACAATACATGGGAGCAATTTTATGTGTACTGGATATGTCCTTTCGTTGGAGCCATTCTTGCTGCTTGGGCCTTTAGGCTTATATTCCCACCTGCAGTCAAGGTTAAAAAAGCATAAAACTGGATGTAGTATGCAATGCACTTGATATGTCATGCTTTAGAATGAAATAAGCTGATTAGACATTATTGTGTCAGAAAATCTGTAATTGCAATGTCCATAATTACAGTCGACTGCTTAATTTAATTCCTTTGACTTGGTTAGTTTCAAGAAATGATAGTTCAGTTATTTCTGTAATTATCTCTTTTTGGTTACTGTGACGAGTATTATGAAAAACAGGTTCAGAGTTTCATTAAGCAAGTGGTGGTTATTTCATTCTGTTAAAACATAAACTATGCTCTGGAACCACAAATCACCAGCATTGCAGTAATGGGTAGATCTTCTAATAAGCATGCAACATTTTAATAACTTAGGTGCATTTTATTTGTTACAAATCTGTAGTAGAGTAGTTGGATGTTCATGTAGTCTTGGGTCAGCTGGGGCATACTTCTCAGACTGGAAGCCTGCAATGACCAAAGACTACACGAACATCCAATCTGTAGTAGTGTAGTTGAATGTTCGTGGTGAATTGAACAGCATGCACTGGGGCTGGAAGGCATGTGTGGTTGGGAGGTTTTGAACTTGCAGATGAGCAATGGAATTATATTGAACCCCTTATCCAATGACAATCTCAATTGTAATTCTCATTCAAGATTGTACAGGAATAAACAAATTCCAATATTACAAATACAGCCTGTGGGAGTGAGATCCTTGTGGTTGTTCCAAGGTGGCAGGAATTATTCATTTCAGCTCCTGTTCTTGTTGTGAACCAACCAATTTTGTTATCTCCACTCTGATTCCAATCCACTATGTTTCCATTTCGGATGCTGGTTGCAAACCAAGCATGCCGTTTATGTACTACTGAGCGCATCTAACAAAATGATGTGTTTGCCACTTTGCCTTAGTAAGAAATCTTGATCAGCAACTACGCCAGAAACTGCGCCAGGAGCAGTAGGTGAGTAATGCTCTCGTATACTTTTGATCCTTTTGGAGCTCTGAAAAATTGAACAACCTGTGTTTGGACTTTGGATAGCCCATTCTCTAACCAGTTATGCTAGCATACAATTGTGCGGTCAGAATGCAGAACCAGGGAAGTTTTGATTCACTAGATTGTTTCGTGTTAGTATCTGCTGGTGATTCCTTCAGTGATGCCCTGACTTTCCAGAAAATTATCAATTCTAAAATTATTCTAGTTCTACCACGCTTAATCTTCTTAATCTTTTAGGTCTAGCTATCATCCAAAATATTATAGCCAGCTTAAAAAATTTAATCTTATTATATCATTTATACATAAAACTAATCTAAATTTTCGGAGTGTTACATTTCAGTGCATCCACATCCATAATTGTTGTCATTAAAATTAGGTGCGAGCACAAGGTTAACATCTATGCTAATGCTTAAAGACCTGCTTACAGTTTCAGAAAAGCATAGAAGTATTACATCATGCACAATATCAAAAGACAGAAAAGCAGAAGATGATGCACATACGGACATCAAATCCATATTCGTATTCACATGAAGATACTACATCTCAAGTCTCTCATTACAAGAGGAAGAGGATTAGTCCATTGCCACTTCCCAACATCAGTGAGACTGAGGTCACACACGCATGCATGGGCAAAAAAGGTTACATATATTTACAAAGACGGAGCACACATATAATCCGAACATGCTAAGGTTGGTTCAACGGAGCTCAAGTGGCGACGCCTAGGCATTCCCTGTTGCAAACTGCGCGACATGGAATTGTGCCGTATACTTCTGTACGGAGTTGTTCATATCATCACGCGGCGGCTCGTTGAGAAAAGCCCAGTTGCTTCGGGTCCACCTGCATCCGTGCCACCATTAATCATGTTTTAAGGAAGTTCACGTGTCAATGTAAACTACGTGATTAAAGGAAGTTAATGTCTCAATGTAAACTACGTGATTAAAGAAGCAGATGAAGGAGAAAAGGAGCATGCAACCGCGGAATTCATTAATGCCCCGATAAGATGAAATGATGCAGCAGGATGGCATGACACGCAAACTCTTGCAAACACCACCGCCAAGGCAGAGGCGAAGAGTGCTCCAATAAACAAGCATGCATGCATGTGTCCATCCGACTACTGTGAATAAATCTGTGACGAACTACACCACTCAATTGTACATTTTTAACTAGACGGGTAATTAACAACAGAATAGCAAATTCGGAAACATAGTAGGATAGAGTTCCAAAAAGCCAGTTTGTCGGTGCATTGCTTAATTACTTACCAGTCGCCGGTCTTGTCTGGTTTGCCGCCCTCGACTTCCTCCAGCTGATCGTTCTGCACCAAATGAACCGACTTCTTCAGCACCAAGGCATCTTTCACCTACAGAACATGTACAAAAGTAAGCACAGATCATAATAATTTTGCCACAGATCGATCATAACTAGGAAGAACAAATTGGTAATTCTGCGTACAGTGTTCCCCCGTTAAGTTTCCTGCTGATTGAGATAATGAATGAGAATAGCATACCTGGGATTTTTTCGGAGAAGCCAAAGTTGGTGAGAGTTGGCCTTCTCCCTGATCCTCTTCTGTATCGTTTTTTCTGTGCAACTTCCGGAATGCCTCGATCTCTTCTCTCGTAAACGATCTATTCCTCCGAGCTCGAACTGTGATAATCGATAAAACACGACATGCACGGATGGATCCGTGAGTCAGTATCATATAAATAAAAACAGAAAAGAATGCATGGGAAGTCACTGACCTTTGTGCTCGTCCAGAACAGGTGAAGCCCATCCAGCCATGAGGGAACCCATCTTAACTAGTTCTGCAAGGCTAGGAATATCTATGAAGAAGAAATTGAACAGTGGCGATTGGGAGCTGGCTTAGGTACTATATGAATGTATATTGAAGGAGTGTAATATTGAGTGGCGACTCTATATATAAAACGAAAGTGAAAGTGAATTAATAGGAGGAAGATTCAAAGTGGGAGCAAGTAATTAATTAGCACACAGAAATGGCACAAATCCAAAACCAGACGGGCGAAACCCGGTGCTCGTCTCTTTCGCCAAAGGACATGAATGAATTACAGAAAAATATATATATCTTTGCTTTTGTACTCTCTGTTTATGGACAGGCTGGCCACCTGGACCATGGTATGCACAAAAGATAGGGGATACTATGTCAGTCTGTTGTTAGGTAAGACTGACAACAATCCGAAATGACAACATGGGGTCCGGTGTCGATAAAGACGAGAGCTCACGTTTGACTTGGGCCGGCTCATCTTCATCCTTATCCACAACTCTTCCAGAATCATCTCATGCCAAATCTCACGACTCTGACGTTTAACAGCCCCAATTTATTATATTATTATGTACGTTACACTAATTTTTGTTGATAAAGCTAAGAGGTAAATTTGAATAAATGAAAGACAATTAGAAGAAGATAGATGAGCCTCAACTCGAAACTCTTATACACTAATACAAGAGGCTGTGATACGGTTAACTATAAATGAATACAAGTTGGACATATGCGGTGGATAGCATGACCCTTGCATGTGACCCTGGAACGGTGGATTAGACGCGCACCATCCAGAGAGAATAGAATGTTCAACGAAGGGCTGATCTCTGGTGCTTCCTGTATATTATTGCAGGCACCATCAGTGGACGGCCCAAGATTCTCTACCCGCGGGCCGCGTTGTGAGTGGATTGGATTGGAATGGAATGGATGCTCCATTTTGAGGCGATAAGGACCGAATGAGAAAAGGCACGGAAAAGCCAAACTGCTAGAGGCCGCAGCCGTAGCATTGTTAGCATTGTTAGCATTGAGGAGGAGGAATATCTACCTGCTGGTGACGGGATAACTCCCGGCTATCTCTGTCTCTCCCTTGGGAATCTCCTCCCCCTACGCAGTGCAACGCCAATAGGTACTATAAGATAGATTCCGTCCGTCGATAATAGTAGAATTCAACAATCTGCTTCTCTTCTCTTCCTAATCCATGTTCGATTAATAATCCCTCTCTGAGGGTTTGGTTGTTTTTATTTTTTTAATTTTTTTTTTGGGGTTAGGTTCGAAACAGCAAATCAAATCGAGGAGGAAGGAAGAGTGAGTATCAGCAAGGAAAGGAAAAGAAGAAGAAGAAGGAGGAGGGGGATGAAGTTCGGGAAGGATTTCCGGAACCACCTGGAGGAGACGCTGCCGGAGTGGAGGGACAAGTTCCTGCGCTACAAGCTCCTCAAGAAGCTGATCAAGCACCTCCCCCCCGACCCCCGCCTTGCCGCCGACGCCGACGATCCCCCTGCCGATGATTCTTCCGCCGCCGCTTCCACCGCCAACGATCGGCCCTGGATCGGGCTGGAGGAGTGGTTCGTCAGGATCCTCGATGAGGAGCTCGACAAGTTCAACGACTTCTACTTCGACAAGGAGGAGGAGTTCGTCATCCGATTGCAGGTATCTGCCTAAAATCAACATCCTTCTTTTCCCTTCTCCTCTTATCTCCGCACTTTTTCACTATTATATTTATATATTTTTCAATCTGAAAAGAAGAGCGGAGCTTTCTATGGTAATTGGAATGGATGCCTGCAACTTATGAAATCTGTCTGTACTCGCATTCTTCTCTTCTTTATGTATTTGCCCGATTGCTTAAAGTATTTTGTTGGGCAATTATTCATAACACTATCAAAGAGCGACAAATTAATTTCTAGTTCTTGGAAGGTACATATGTTCTAAATTTTCTTCAGTAGTGGGCTGAAAAGATGGCATGATTAATCTTGCTGTTGAGTCATCTGCAATTTGAGGACTGGGGGTTGCATGATCTGATTATTACCGCTGGAACCTTGCTTAAAATGCTTTTGGCAGCTCTGTAGGGCTTGCATTGATGTCAGTATCAAACATTGCTGGCAGATGTTCGCCGGTTTAGTTGTATATGAATTATCAGAAAGGGTGAAGAAAGTGGATTCAGCTGGATGTTATCATTAGATTTAGCTTGCTCTGAAAGTTGATGAGACGGAAAATCTAGGGGATGTTTGATTTTAATCATCTGTTTCTCCTGCAGGATGAACATCTTCTTGTGAATACATGACAAAATGACATTTGAAGTTCCTAAAGATGCAACAACATGCCTGGTATTCTGCCTGAGAAAAACATCTGATTGTAGTTGTCTTACGTTTTTGGTCTGTGTAGTTTGGAGTGTTTAGATCGAAAGATCTAGGAAACTTTCACTTTCTTAAGAAACGAATGATGCCTAGATCAACACGATCAATTTTGTTCACCTGGCTTCGAGTAATATTATAGGTGCTTGAGTTTGGGAATATGCTCTAAGATTATGCAAGATGGGTTTGTGAGGTCACTCAACCAGTGTGATTCTAATTAAGTAAAAAAAAACTGACTATTCATCCATTGTACAGTAAGTGCTATGTTAAGATGGAAGTTTTTGGACATGAACAAAATAAAGTAGATGTAAAAGCTTAGAAGTATAAGCTGTTATAACCCACACCATACAACAATCACTAATTATTATAGTTTATGAAAGCGCAGAACTAGAGAGAAGGCACCTATTTTACCACTTCTTCCAAGCTTCAAGTACCCATTTATATGCTCTGCAAAGTAAGAACAACTAGATTTTCTTTCTATTGGCGATTCAGAGAAAAATTTGTAACACCAGAGCAACAGAGAAGAGTAAAGTAAAGGGGGAGTTCTTGAAGTGGTCAAGGTGGAAGAGACAGGATCCAGAGTCTGTATCCTTCCAAAGGATAAGGTAGATCATAATGGACCGAGCAACAATAGTGAAGTCCACAAGTAAGGGGGTCAACTGCAACCATCCAATAAAGAGCAACACCTTAAGGAGTGAGGGGCCCAACTCAGGCCCAGTTCAGGCCAGTCCAGATGAATGGATCAAGCCCAACCACACAATTACCATATTTTATTGATTAGTACTTGTAGTAAGCAAATATTGCAGTAGAATACAGTAGAGTAAGAGTATAAAGAGAAATTGTTAATGAGAAAAAACATGGAAAAATAATATCAATTTGAATCTTTCTCAAACCTCTGTCGTTCCCTCTCAACTCTCTCATCTTCCTCATCTCTTACCTTCTCCCTTCCAACTTCCTTCAATTCTCCTTGGATCCGACCTCGAAGTGACCACACTTGCACCAAATTGATTGTTCCTGCATCCCCACCGCCATCCTCGCCTCAGATTAGTGTCATCATCGGGGGTTGCGGATCGTCGGGTTGTAACAATTTGGTATCAGAGCCAATTCGAGCCCAGGGAAGGTGCAGTGTAGCCACAACGCTGATCCGATCCTTGGATTGTTGAATCGGCCTGTGATAAAGGATCCGAGCTGCGAGGACCCAACACTGGTTGGATCTCGATAAAGGATTTCATTGTTGAGCACTACTCGAATTAGCTGGAGGCCGAGGTTGATAGTTGAGCAGAAGTGAAGTCGTGCTAAGTTGGCGATCGGATAGGAAGGCAATAAAGGAGGAGCCAACCGGTTGCAATTGAGGTATTCGTCACAATTACTATTGCTTGGTTACCATACCTGCTTATAGTTAGGATCATTCCTAATAATTGTGGATCTGAATGTGATGAGGAATATGGTGCCATTAGTCTAGTGTAATTGTGATCCTAGCCCCAATTTTTGTTGAGAGGTTCAAGATAGGGAGAGCCAAACACAATCAATTCAAATATAGCAGTAAGGAACCATCCATTGAGGAAATGCCAGAGAGAACTAGACTAAAAGAATTGAAAATGAGCATATCAAAGCCCTGGAGGATAAGATGCAAATATTTACCTCTGAGTGTAACAATGCCATGGAGATTAGGATGCAGCAATTTGGGGTGGAATATAACAAGAAATTAAGTGTTATAGTACAACAATTGGATGAGATTAAGCAAGAAGGCCAGCAAAGGTATGAAGCTTAGCATATTGAAGCTGCTAGAAGGCATGAGCAAAAGTTATTCAATTCACAACCTCCTATTATTAAAAGTGCCACTAACACTTCCCTCCAGATAAAAGAAGGAAAAACCACTTGTGAAGGCTTGCCGAGCAGTAGTACTAAGACCCACTTAAAAGAGGACAAAGGAAAGGGAGTCCTGCCAAACCCACATGTTGGTAATGAGAACAATTATAGGTAGCCAGGCCCTAGGAATCATTCCCATATCCCCTATCCCAAACTGGACTATCCTACCTTTGGAGGGGATGAACCTAGAGAGTGGCTTAGCGAAAGTGAGCAATACTTCAAGCTTTATCACATACCAGAGGAACAATGGGTAGAGGTGGCTACCCTGTATTTCTTTGGCAAGGCACACAGATGGAAGGAGGGTTATCTGTTGGATAAACCGGTATCGACATGGGAAGAGCTGGCTGAAGCAGTGTGCAGGAGGTTCGATGGAGCTTCCATGAAGAAATTAGTGAGAGAGTTTAACAAATTTGAGCAGACCACAACTGTGGATAAATACCAGGAGAGGTTTGAAAATTTGAGGGCAAGAACGCTATACCTGAATCCAACTTTGAGTGAGAAACACTTTATATAGAGTTATATCAGTGGGCTGAAAGAGGAGCTAGTTCCTTCATAGATATCTCTAATCCAACCTCTTTGGAAGAAGTGTATGAGCAAGCCAAGTTACATGAGCAAGCTCTCACAATGATGTGGAAAAAGCACAGATTCACTAGCAGAGCAGTTAGTAACCAACCACAAGTATTGCAGAATCCCAAGTCCTATGATCAGAAAATGAATCCAAGATATCTGGAAAACACTAAAGCTGTTACCCACAAGAGCACTGAGTGGCAACCTGGAATTAACAGGCAGTTAATTGAGCGGAGACAAGCAGCAGGCTTATGCTTTAAATGTCGGGGTAAGTTCCATCCAGGGCATCAGTACCAAGGTAGAACCATAAATCAAATGGGGGGTGAATTTGAGATAGAGGAGGTTTTTGATGAGTTAATGTTACAGAAAGGGGAAGAAGAGGAAGAAAAGCAATCTGAATCAGAATAAGTGGGCATCTCTGTTCATGCCCTTAGTGGGGAAATTCCACATGAAACCATCAAGGTGCAAGGGGAAGTGGGAAATAAATTCTTAGCTATACTAATAGATACTGGAAGTACCCACAGTTTCATTGATTTCCAAGTTGCCAAGGAATTGAAAGCAAGTATGACTGTTGCCCCTCCTCTTATAGTCACTATGGCTAATGACCACAAGGTGTTAAGCAAGTTGAAGTGTTCCGATTTTAAATGGATGATGAATGGGGAGACCTACAAGATTGATTTGGGAGTAATCAGACTAGATGGATCAAGCATCATCTTGGGAATTGACTGGCTCAAGAGATATGGGAAAGTCACCTTTGATTATACTAACCATTCAGTGACTTTTAACAAAGAGGGAAAACTCATTGCAGTAGAAGGGATCACTGAGTGGGCTAAGCTTAAAGCTATTGGAGTCAAACAGTGGGTAAAGGCTAGCATGCAGGGTCACTGTTGTGCCATAGCACACCTCAGGAAATTTGAAGGGAAGAGTGAGCCATAGATACCAGCAGAGATACAAGAGGTATTGAGATAGTGTGCCATCATCTTCTAGGAGTCAAAAGGGCTGCCACCAAAGAGAGAGCATGACCACAAGATACCATTACAACCTGAATCATGACCAGTCAAAATCAGGCCCTATAGGTATAGTCATGAACAGAAGGAGGAGATAGAGAAGCATGTTTCAAAGCTACTCAAGTCCACTCTTATCCAAAAAAGCACTAGTCCTTATGCATCACCTGTGCTATTGGTGAAGAAAAAGGACCACAGTTGGCGAATGTGTGTGGACTATAGGCAACTGAACAGGGCCACAATCAAAGATAAGTACCCCATACCTGTTATTGATGACTTGTTAGATGAATTGGAGGGATCTAAACTATTTTCCAAAATTGATTTGAGGTCTGGGTATCATCAAATAAGGATGAATGACAGCGATATAAGTAAAACTGCTTTTAGAACTCACTCTGGACATTACGAATTTTTAGTCATGCCTTTCGGCCTAACTAGTGCTTCTGCAACTTTCCCAGCCTTAATGAACGACATATTCCAACCTTACCTCAAGAAATTTGTTTTGGTCTTCTTTAACGACATATTAATCTATAGTAGAAGTATGTTGGAGCATGTGAGCCACCTTAAGAAGGTCTTGGACTTGCTAAAGGAGAATCAGATGGTTGCTAAGAGGAGCAAATGTTTTTTTGGACAGAAGCAAGTGGAGTATTTGGGCCATATCATCACACAAGAAGGAGTAGCCACCTATCCTGAAAAGATTAAAGCTATGGTCCAGTGGCCGAGACCAACTACTCTTAAGGAGCTGAGAGGGTTCCTTGGGCTCACGGGCTATTACGGCAAATTTATTAAGGGCTATGGAAACTTAAGTAAAGCCCTTACAGAGTTACTAAAGAAAAATAGCTTTAAATGGACAGCTCAAGAAGTATTCGAGGAGCTAAAAGTGGTAATGACTACTGCACCTGTTTTGGCAATGCCCAATTTTTCTAAGACATTTACCATAGAAGTAGATGCAAGTGAGCAAGGAATGGGTGTTGTGTTGACCCAAGATGGAAAGCCACTAGCCTACCTTAGTAAGGCTATTAGTTCCAAAAATATGGGTTTATCAACTTATGAGAAGGAATTTTTGGCAATCTTAATGGCTGTCTCCAAGTGGAAGCATTACTTGAGCCCTCGACCCTTTGTCATAAAAACTGATCATGAGAGCTTAAAGCATTTGTTGGAGCAGAGGATTACCATAGCCATCCAACAAAAAAGGATGCTGAAGTTGATGGGCCTCGAGTACATCATTAAGTATAGAAAGGATAAGGAGAACCTTGCAGCAGATGCCTTGTCAAGGAGAGGCATAGATGAAGGCAGTAGTCAGGCCCTAACCGCCATCATTCCTACTTAGGTTGAGGAAATTTCTGACAGCTACCAAGGGGACTCCAAGACTCAACAACTCATTGCTGAAATGTTGCTACAACCAGGTTCACAGAGGGATTATTCTTACCAGCAGGGAGTGTTGAGATATAAGAGCAGAATTTATATTGGGAATAAAAGAGATCTGAGAAGGCTATTGGTGGATCAAATGCACTATTTTTCATTGGGAGGGCATTCAGGTATAGATAACACTTACCGAAGAATCAAGCAGTTATTTTATTGGCCAGGAATGAAAGGGGAGGTTGAGAAGAGGGTGAAGGAGTGTGAAATCTGCATAAGGAATAAGGTGGATGGGACTCCCTACGCAGGGCTACTACAACCTTTACAAATACCTACTCAATCTTGGCAATTGGTGAGTATGGATTTCATAGAATCCTTGCCTAGATCTGAGAATAAGGATACTATATTGGTGGTGGTAGACAAACTTACCAAATATGCCCACTTTATACCCCTTGCTCACCCTTATTTTGCTTTTGAAGTGGCTATGGCTTTCCTGACTTCCGTCTACAAATTACATGGGATGCCAGAGGGAATTATTTCAGATCGAGGCAAGGTATTCACAAGTCAAGTTTGGCAAGACCTGTTCAAGTTGCTGGGGGTAAAATTGCACATGAGCATAGCATACCATCCCCAAACTGATGGACAAACCGAAAGAGTAAATAGATGTTTGGAAACTTATTTGCGCTGCATGTGTTTCCAGCAACCTCGCATGTGGTGTAAATGGTTGTCCCTGGCAGAATGGTGGTATAATACCAATCACCATTCTTCCTTAGGGATAACCCTATTCTAGGTACTATACGGGTATGCACCTTCATCTCATTCTGTGGCTAATTTGGGCATGGAACTAAGCCCTGAGGTAGAAGAATGGAAGAAGGGAAGAGATCACATGATACGAATATTGTGGGAAAGGTTGCAGGAAGCCCAAAACCGCATGAAACAAAATGCTGACAGAAAGACGGTAGATAAAGAGTATAGAGTTGGCGAGAAGGTCTATCTCAAACTGCAACCTTATCGACAGCGCAGTGTGGCTGTGCGCCGTAGCTTGAAACTCACCTCAAAATACTACGACCCTTTTGAAATTCTGCAGAGAATTGGACCCGTAGCTTATCGGTTGCAATTACCTGAGGGTGCTAAGATCCATCCAGTTTTCCATGTATCCCGGCGTAAGAGAGGCATTCTAACACTAGAGCAACCCACTCCAACCAAGCCTTAGACAGGAAAATGAGGGAAGCTACTAACCCAACCCGAACAGATATTGGAAAGAAGAATGATGAAGAGGGGAAATCAGGCCATCTCCTCAGTCCTCGTCAAGTGGAGCAACATGGATCCAAAAGACGCGACGTGGGAAGATTACTGGGTGATAAAGGCCCAGTATCCAGGGTTCGATTCTTGAGGACAAGGATCTTTTGGAAGAAGTGAAGAGTGTAACACCAGAGCAACAGAGAAGAGTAAAGTAAAGGGAGAGTTCTTGAAGTGGTTGAGGTGGAAGAGACAGGATCTTGAGTCTGGATCCTTCCAAAGGATAAGGTAGATCATAATAGACCGAGCAGCAATAGTAAAGTCCACAAGTAAGGGGGTCAACTGCAACCATCCAATAAAGAGCAACACCTTAGGGAGTGAGGGGCCCAACTCAGGCCCAGTTCATGGCAGTCTAGATGAATGAACCAGGCCCAACCACACAATTACCATCTTTTACTAATAAGTACCTGTAGTAAGCAAATATTGCAGTAGAATACAGTAGAGTAAGAGTATAAAAGGGAAATTGTTAATGAGAAGAAACATGGAAAATAATATCAATTTGAATCTTTCTCAAACCTCTGTTGTTCTCTCTCAACTCTCTCATCTTCCTCATCTCTTACCTTCTCCCTACCAAATTCCTTCAATTCTCCTTGGATTCGACCTCGAAGTGACCACACTTGCACCAAATTGATTGTTCCTTCATCCTCATCACCATCCTCGCCTCAGATTAGTGTCATCATCGGGGGGTTGCGGATCGTCGGGTTGTAACAAAACTCATGCACAACAATATGTGATATCCGGACAACTTCAAAACCCAACTGACATAGGGTTGAAGCTCCCCTTAACATAATAACAGTAATCAAATGAACTATCGAGTCATTTTGAGAAATCCAATTCTTGTTAATTCTAACCATGTTCTCTATGCCAAAGTGAATAGTAATTTTGGTTCTTATTTGAATAGGTTGTTGCTATTAGGTTTACTTTGCAAATTGCATTCAAGTAAAATAGATTTTTTATGTACTTTTTGATGATGCATATCTCTACCTGATTTGAAATGTTTATGGTAGAGTTTTCTTTTCATCTTTTTTTCTTTTCTTTCCAAGTCCCTTGGGAATATATTATCTTCGGTAGTACAATGTTACATCAAGTACTATCTGTAAATTTATCTCCTGTTGATCTGAGATATTCTCGTCACCCTCTCTCTTCTTCGTCTTCTCTCTGACTATGTTTCTTCTTTTGGTGATTCTTTCTTCTTCGTTCCCTTTTTATTCTTTTATCTACTATGCAGCTTATAAACCAGTCCCATAATTCCATGTTTTGAAGTTGAGGGCCTAGTATATTTGTATCTGTTTGAAGTTCTGTTTCTGGAATTTTTGACATATAATGGATAAATGAATAGTTCTTTCCATTTCCCAATTTTTCCAAATGACTGAAAAGTTCCCCTTTTTTCTACGGAATGTAAAACATGTTTAGTACATTTAACAAATGATTCATAGCGTTTGAAACACTAATTTTTCTTTAAGGATTAATCAAATGACAGCACATCTAATACTTTTCATATCTATGTAAAAACGTGGCTTAGTTTTTTTGTCTAGTATTCCTGTCACTTTATATATATTACATTTCAACTTTCATGTACCCATTTTCAGCCTAAGTTATGACTTTCTTTTGTATATTTGGTATATCATTTTTTATGCTTTCTTTTACACTAAGGGCCCGTTTGGTAATGGGTTAAGGCAGAACTAGCTAATCCAGGGATAAGTATAAAGTACGGAACTAGTGTAAAAAAAGCGTTTGGGATGGTTCCAGGGATAAGAGATTTTATGTTTGGTATGAGAATGGGGAATAAGAAGAATAAAGAGGTTAGGTTGGGATAATTTATCTTTTTGCCCTCAAGATTTAATATGTGATAAAAGTTGTTAAAATCTAATTAGTTCGTTTTAATTAATGGATTAAAGCTTTAAAAAAATTAAGATAAAATCAAAATCATAATCAAATTATATTTTTTAAAAATAATATTTAATTTAACATTTTATTTTCTCAAATTAAATTTAAAATTTTAAATATAAAATTTCAACATTTAAATTTTAAAATTTAAAATTTTATAATATTAATTTTAAATTATAAATTTTAAACATAAAATTTTTTAATTTTTAAATAATAACTTTTACCTTCTTCGTTTTAATTAATGGATTAAAACCTTACAAAAATTAAGATAAAATTAAAATCAAAATCAAAATCAAAATCAAAATCGAAATCAAATTTCAAATT
Source organism: Tillandsia leiboldiana (assembly GCA_029204045.2). Classification (NCBI taxonomy): domain Eukaryota; kingdom Viridiplantae; phylum Streptophyta; class Magnoliopsida; order Poales; family Bromeliaceae; genus Tillandsia; species Tillandsia leiboldiana. The sequence continues at coordinate 52,206,242 of CM055066.1, read as the reverse complement.
ATATTTTATGAAAATAATATTTAATTTAACATTTTATTTGTTTAAATTAAAGTTAAAATTTCGAATATAAAATTTCAAAATTTAAAGTCTTACAAAAATTATGATAAAATTAAAATCAAAATAAAATTTCTAAAATTTTGAAAATAATATTTAATTTAACATCCAATTAAATTAAAAAGAGAGAGAGGAGAGAGAGGGATTTGTGATGATGAGAGTGTATTGGGAAGAAGGAAAAGAGAGAGAGGAGAGAGAGAGATTTGTGATGATGAGAGTGTATTGGGAAGAGAGAAAGGAGAGGAGGAGGGGTAGTTTGGTAAAAAAAAAAAAATATAAAATAATGGGTAAGAACTGTTGTTCCAGCTTATTCTGTTTGTACTGGAACTACTGTACCGAATAATTCCTGGTGCGTTTGGTAGAATAAGAGGGATAAACCCCTTATTCGTTGTTCTAACCCCGAAACAAACGGGCCCTAAGGGTCTGTTTGGCAATCATTGAAAAATAAAATAGCGTTTTATTTTACAACATATTTGATATTTTGAAAAATTCAATACTTTGTAAAAATATTACTTTGTTTTTTACTGTTTGGATTGTGAACTTTAAAAAAAAATTTTGTTTTAAATTTAAACTTTCAATACAAAAAATTAAATTTTAAAATATAAATTTTTAATTTTTAATTTTAAAATTTTAAAATTAGGATTTAAATTTCAAAATTTAAAATTTCAAATTTGAATTTGAATTTTAAAATTTTAAAATTAGGATTTAAATTTCAAATTTTAAAATTTCAAAATTGAATTTGAATTTTAAAATTTTAAAATTTGAATGTGAAATTTTAAATTTTAAATTTCAAATTTCAAATTAAAAAATTTAAATATAAAATTTAAAATTTAAAATGAAAATTTAAAAATTAATTTTAAATTTTAAAATTTTAAATTTAAATTTCAAATATAAAATTTTAAAATTTAAAATTTAAAATTTTATAATATTAATTTTAAGTTTTAAACATAAAATTTTATTATTTTAAAATAATAAATTTATTTATAAATTATAAATTTTAATTTTAATATAATAAATTTTAATTTTACAATTTAGAATTTTAAATTTAGATTTTATTTTTTAATTTTTCAGTTTCAAATTTAAATTTTTAATTTTTAAATTTAAAATTTTAAAATTTTAAATTTTAAAATTTAAAATTTTTAATTTTTAATTTTAAATTTTAAAATTTAAAATTTTTAATTTTTAATTTTAAATTTTTTAATTTTAAATTTCAAAATTTAAATTTTTTAATTTTAAATTTTAAATTTTAAATTTTTAAAATGGGGTGAAATGCGAAAGAGGGCGAGTGAGAAATCGTACGCGAAAAGCAGGGAATTTTTTTTCGCCGCTCGGAGCACTTTTTTCTTTTTCCCAAAAATTACTCCGAAACAACAAAATTATTCTGTTATATTTTTACGTTGTTGGGTCATTCAAACGGGCCAACTAATAAAAAAACACAACTTTTTACAAAACAGAGTAAAATTGTCTAAAACAGAGTTTTGAAGGATTCCCAAACGGGCCCTGAGCTATAATTTATTAGCACTTACAAATTGATTCATTACCTGACAATTCGTGTGCCAAAGTGTTGTTGTATCCTTATTAACCATGGTTCTAAGATGCTGTTGCTGCTTAAGGATATAAGTTTGAAAATACACTCTTCGAACTCAAATAATTTTAAATGTCAAATTCAGAGGTTAGATCAGTTATTTTTTACTGATTCTTTTTTGGATAAGGTGAAGAAATTGTTATCTCTCTTTTGAGCTTTGTATCCGAAGTTGGACTTTTTAGATATTAATAGTTTGATAATATTGCAAAAATTTGAAGCTAAAGATGAGTATTGGCTTCACTTCTAAACTTGTGCTTATGCTGCATGGCCACATGAATAGCATAAGGGTTTTATATGTTATTACATGAGGGCTTCTTTAAAGACCTTGTGTTCACTCTACTCATGCCTTCTTGCAAAAGCAATGCTCTGAAGCATCAGTTGTTTTGAAATGGCTGTGTATTATCTATGGCTGGAAATCACACCTTGTATCCTTATATATGCCATGCGATACATGAATCCGTTTTATATATTCAGCTCTTTAGTAGGTAATCTCCGTTTTCAATAGTTATTGCCGTATCCCTTGCTTACTGCTTCTAACTAAATCTGTTTTAAGGTATCCTTCTGTCCCTGTGGTACCCTCCATTTGCACACCAACTAGCCAAATAATCCATGTGATGCACAGGCATGTATTTTCGTTTAAACTGTTAAAAATTAGCACTGTTGAGAAATTTCTTCTTGTGCCATCTAACAGTAACATCTGGTTTGAAGCTTGACTTAAACTTTTTCGAACAAATCATTATTGCAAATATTATATTTAAAAAGTTCTAAAATTCTTGGCTCAGTGTTAAAGGAACAACATCGCATAGGTTCGTAAAGGTAGCTAGCAAGTTCTTTTTGTTCTCTTATTTTCATCTTAATACTAATCTTATTGATATTCTTTGCAAGAGATGGTAATAAATGCCTATTGTAAGGGCCTTCAGCTGTCAATTCGTGCCCATGCTTCATTTTTTTCATTGTTGACATTTAATACTAAGAACTTTTGGATAGACAAAGTGCCCTGGCTAGTCCCCTGCATAATGGCCCCATGTTCCTGAGAAGTTAAATACAACCATCATCAATGTGTAGTGTATTTATAAAGTATAAATAAAATTAGTGTTGTATCTGTGGGAATTGCATAATTTTGACAGTTTTATGTTGTTTGTACTCCCTGCAGTAAACCTTTTCTTGTAATTTCCTGCAGGAGCTGAAGGAGATAATAGAGAAACAGAAAGCTAATAAGAACGGGGCTTTTACATCGGAAAGTGAATTTAGTGAAGAGTTGTTAGAGATACGCAAAGACTTTGTGACCATCCATGGAGAGATGGTACTTCTGAAAAACTACAGCTCCCTCAACTTTGCAGGTACTCCATTTTTTTGCAGAATGCTCCATGACTCCAGACATCAGTTTACAACCTCACTTATATGAATTTTCTGTGTAGGACTGGTTAAGATACTAAAGAAGTATGACAAGAGAACCGGAGGTTTGTTGAGTCTACCATTCACACAGCGTGCGCTTCACCAGCCCTTCTTTACAACAGAGCCTCTGACGAGGTTAGTCCGTGAATGCGAAGACAATTTAGAGCTTCTATTCCCATTGCAAGCGGAAGTCACCGACTCAGAATCACCTGGAAAGGAGGGGACACGTAGTTGTAGTAGTGATCGCAAAACCTCATGTGTTCAAGAGGAGACGGCTGATGTTTATCGCAGCACTCTAGCCGCCATGAAAGCAATACAAGGCCTTAGAAAGGCCAGCTCTACATATAATCCTCTCTCTCTTGCTCAGTTCTTCAATGGCCAAGATGACGAGAATGGTTCTGGAACTGTTACAGCTGCAAATTCTCCTTCTAACTCTTTAACTACTAAGCATCAGGAGGTTGATCAAGAGAGCATACATCCACGGGACTGATGCGCGCCAAACAAACTAGTCTTTTTGTTTTTCAATTTTATCTTGTCTATTTACTAATCAAATCTCTGGCATGATCCAATAACTCATGTGGAGGTGCACTGTTGGTAAACTGTACAGTTATCTATATTTAACAGAGATTATGGTGCTTTTGAATTAAGTTTATTTAAGAGGCCTTGGAGTTAGAAGCTGCTCGAAATCTATTTAATGTCTCAGCATCCTTCATATTTTTTTGTTTTCTTTCTTGCCTCTATGTTTATTTTCGAAACAAACTTAGTTAAAAATATAAATCAATTAAGTTTTGAATTTGAAATTTCGAATATCAATTATTAAATTAAGTCTTTTGCCACGTTATGTATGTCAGGGACGGTTGGTGTTTATGTTTTGAAATTTGGGATTGTTGGTGTTTATGTTTTGAAATTAGTAGTTGAATTATGTATGATTATCATGCATGCATGTACTACATACAGTAGGATAGTTGGTAAATAAAATTCTTCTTATGAATAGACTAGTAAGAATTTGTGATGGGACGATGATAATATTTTTTACTGCAAAGAATGTGTTTCAGGAGTAAGTTGAAATTCACTGCGTCGCAGTGGTACACATCTTATATTTTTGCCACGATAACTCGGTAACTCTCTGCTGCGAAGGCTTCGGGGATGGTGTTGAGATCTTGCGGACCTCACTCAATGTGTGTCTGGTCCTAGCACAGTGTCATTATCATTAGCCACCCGATTTTGCTCCTACAACAGAGAAAATCGTCGTCGAACACTATCGGTACCAATAATAAACGGCAGCATGCCAGCTTGAGGCATGAGAGTAGCAGCGACGGCGGCGGCAGCTTTCCTTCCACTCCGTCGCCGCTGCAGCCTGTCTCCAATTCTCGTCCCATGCCTTGTCGCCCTATCATCACCGTCGTCGTCAGCGTATTCATCGTCAGCCCAAACCCCAACAATAATAAGTGAAGCCGCATCAACGGTATCCGTATCCGTATCAGAAGAGGAGGAGGAAGGAGGAGGAGGAGGAGGAGGAGGAGAAAGGGGGGTGGTTGAGAGCCAGACCCCGGCCGACGTGTTCCGTCGGTGGGGCTGCACGGAGTCGGAGGTGTGCCGGATTCTGGCGCGGCACCCGTCGCTGGCGCGGCTGAGGGTGCCCCTGCTGCAGGCCAAGCTGGAGGCGCTCCGCGGGGTCGGCGTCGGCGGCCAGGAGCTCGTCAAGATCATCACCTGCCGGCCGCGCTTCCTCTGCGGGCGCGTCGGCCACGGCCTCGGCGACCGCATCGACTACCTCCGCACCACCCTCTTCCCCTCCGACGACGCCGGCGCTGCCCTCCTCTTCCTCCGCGCAGTCTCCCGCAACCCCTCCCTCCTCACCTACGACGTGGAGGGCACGATGCGCCCCTGCGTCGCCCTCTACCAGTCCCTGGGCGTCGACCCGCGCGCCCTCGGCCGCCTCCTCGTCTCCCGTCCCACCATCATCCCCCGCTCCGCCCTCGACCCCGAGAAGCTCGACCTCCTCCGCCGCACCCGGCTCTCCCCCGCCCACCCCATGTACAAGTACGCCCTCTCCGTCCTCGCCATCTCCCGCCTCGACACCCTCCGCGCCAAGGTCGCCAACCTCGAGAAGTTCGGCTTCACCTGCGACGACGTCATGGGCCTCTTCGCCCGCACGCCCAACGTCCTCACCCTCTCCGTCGACAAGGTGCAGCGCAACATGACCTACATCGTCGGCACCGTCAGGCTGCCGCCGCGCTCCGTGCTCGACGAGCCGGCGCTGCTCTACTGCAACCTCGAAAAGGTGCTGCGGCCGCGCCACCTGCTGATCGTCAAGCTGCGCCAGATGGGGCTCCGGCCAACGCCGCAGGTGAAGGAGCCCTTCGTGGTGAAGGCCATCCGCATGCCGGAGCGCCGGTTCCTCAGATCCTTCGTGACCTGCCACAAGGACGACGCCGCCAGGGAGCTGATGGAATACTACGAGAATGTCAAGGGATTGAAGCGGTTGGCCGAATCTTCCAGATCCACCAGGCGCCTGGGCTTCCCCTTCTGACCACTCTTTACTCCTAGATCTCCTCAACTCCATTCTTATCCAGCACAGCCGACTAATTGCTTTACTTTGCTCTTGTAAGATTGCTTGCTTTATCTGCTGTGCGCTTTTACTAATTAATTCGGACTCTCTTGAGCTCTGGACATTTTTTTGTTGTTAGATTAGTTCCATAAAGAAAATACTTGTTAAGTTACACAGATCATGATTCACATTTTACCATCTGCTTAGATCAGAACTAGTCTTGATTCTAGTGTTTGCCTTAGCCAAAAGAATAATTTAAGAACACTCGCATCCATAATTTGGACCCTCTAGTGTGTCTTGTGTTGGGAAGCCAAAGCACTTATATGTCTAGAATCCTGTTACCTTCTCCTCTATCTTTTTCTTTATTCTTTTTGTGATTCATTCTTCTCTATAGTTTCAAAGTCTTCGACCCGCGGAAACACGTATCAGTTCAGGGTAGGAATTCCGTGAATATTAATTAGTTCAGCGACTAAAATGACTTTCATAGGGGAATGCTCTATTGTTTTAGTTTTGTTTTCTGAACACTGTTCCATGGTATGTCTGTGAATTTTCTGACCGACTGGTCTTCCTCTCAGTTATGGTCATTTTAGCAAGTTGATGTTTTTCTAGTTTGAACCAAGTTTCTTGATGCCGTGCTTGTGAAAATGCATCCGTTATACTAATTTGGCTTGTTCCAGGGACTTCGATCTGCTGGATGTACATTTCTCTCATTGGTGCTCTATCGACTTGTGTCCAGTTCGATACATTCCTTGTGTACAGAATTTAGTTTTGATCTTGTGCGAGCGAGGTGGCCATGGCTGCAAACTTTGTCACCGGCAGGTCTCATACTGAACTTTCAGGTTTTATTACTGTTTTCAAAATGCTGATTCAATTATTGAGGAAATGACGAGGGGGAGAAAATTGCTGCCTCAGTTATGACAGAAGAAGATTGATGAACATAATTACAGATTTTTCACAATGTTGGTCTAATTTCAATAGTGAGCCTCATGTTTCTGCTGCTTTTGTAATGTCGTTTTCTTTTTGTCATTACTCTGTAGGCCATTTGTATGGTAAGACATTGCTCAAACTTTGTTTTGGTCTCTACGAGGCATAGAGTGAGCTGAGCATGGCCCTTCAACTTTGTTTTTATTCGTTGTTATTTTTCCAATCTTGAAATCATGCTCTCAGCACCTCTGGTTCATCTGCCTTTTATGTTAATACATGCATTAGCCTTTATTCTTGAAATATGTAGTAGTTTGAATGAAGTTTGCAAAGCACAAGTTATAAATGTATCAATTTCAGCAGTAGATCTTTGTTTCTCTTTTTTAGAACTATCCGATTTACCCTTATCCAAAGGGTAAAGGCCTTTGTGTCGCTGCCGAAAGAGGGCCATTCACTTGTTAAATAAATTAGGCCATAGCTATCATGTGCTGAGTAGAGGCTAACTTTTAAATTGAGAGCAGTTTTGTGCAATTATTCATGGATTTGCTGTTTTAGATTTTGGCATTGGGTAAGCAGTGATCTGATCCGGTTGATGAAGGCAACCTATGAGGTATGAATGTATTTTATCTACCTCATCTGCAATCGGTGCCCATTTGAAGAGTGAAGCTTTCAAAAGAAAGGCCAAGTTGGAACTTGCTTCAATCTGCGGTTTTAGCAGGCTTGCCTTGTTTAGTTGGTTTTGTTCAAATGCTTGAAAAAGTATTTGATGAACAAAATTTGTTTTCCATGCACCTGTTCTTTGTTGGCTTGGTTTTTAATTTGAAAAGGAAAGTTGTTTGGGCCCCATCGCCCGCCCCAAACATTAGTGCCGTGCTTACTGGGACATTTTCCTAGTTTTGAAGGGGCCCTTGGCCTGCCCATTAGGCATTCATTAGCAAGGCACTAGTTGCGAGTATATGCATATATGCATGTGAAGTATATATATACACCAGGTTCGGGGGATAATCGCTCGTTGGGAAGAGCGGGGAAAGGGGAGGAGCGAGGGAGACAGGTACAATTTCGTTTGAAAACAAAAAAAGAGCGGGTGTCCTACTGCTACTGCCTTGCAGTAGCAGGCAGTAGTATGATGGCTGCGAGCAGCACCGCGGCGACGATGGCGAGGACGCACACAACGGCAACTAGGAGGTGGTGGAGGCGGAGATCGTCATCGGAGCCTTCCACTCAAGCAAGGGCAGTTCTACCCTTGCAGCAGCTGCGGCGCCCCCAGCACCCCTCTACTCGTACCACCACCACCACCACCACCACAAAGCAGCTCCCGCACGGCTCTCTGATTACTACCGAGGGAGAGGAGGAGGAGGAGGAGGAAGAGCAGGAGCGAAGGGCCCCGCGGAGCAGTGCTGGTGGTGTCAAGGCAACAGCAGGCGACGTGCTCCGCCTCATGGATGCTCTCCGCCTCCCCGTGGAGGAAGACATGTACGTGGACCTCATCAAGGAGTGCACCCATTCCCAGGACGCCGTCCAAGGAGCCGAAGTCCACGCCCACATCCTGATGATGACCTGCAGAGACGGAGCCGGAGCCGGAGCTGGAGCTGCTTCCATCAGCCTCGTCCTCGCCAATCGCCTGCTGCTCATGTACGCAGCTTGCGGCAAGACGGAGGCCGCACGCCAGCTGTTCGACCGAATGCCTGCGAGAGATGCCGTCTCGTGGGCGGCCATAATCGCCGCTTACTCTCACAACAGCAGCAGCAGCAGCAGCAACTGTGAGGCGACAAAGCTCTTCGTAGAGATGCAAGCTGCAGAGTTCACGACTGTCGCGGAATCAAGAAGCTGCTGCTGTTTGGATGCTATCCTCGCGGCTCTTCTGAGGTCATGCGGGCGTGCGAGGGAGCTGGGACTTGGCCGACAGGTTCATGGGCTGATTGAGAAGATGATGGGAACAAGCTGCGTTGTTTTGGGAGATGTTGCCAGCTCCCTTATTCAATTCTACAGCATGCTCGGGCGCCGAGATGCCGCGCGACAACTCTTAGATAGGATGATTGAGTACCCTTATCAGAAGGAAGATTGGACGTGTATGATCGCATGTTGCTGCAGAGAAGGCCTGTTCGAGGAAGCGATCAGCATCTTCAGGGAAACGGCGAGGTTGGGGAAAAGAGGGAACCCCTGTTCTCTTCTCTCAAGCGTCCTCACGGCTTGTGCAAGAATAGGGGACGGTGGGTGGATTGGGAGACAAGTCCACACCATCGCCATCAAGCTTGGAGCGGAATCAGATCAGTACGTGGCGAGTGGTCTGTTTCGCATGTACTCCCAAAACGGGCTCTCGACGGACGCAAGGAGGTCTCTTGATTCAATCAGTAGGTTGCGAGATGATGTGTGCTGGAATGCAGTGCTCACCGCCTACGCTCGTCGAGGGTGCTTTGAAGAGGCCATCAGACTGCTTTATGAGATGAAGGCTGCTGGATTACAACCTCCCCAGTCTATCAGTAAGCAGATCTTCGAGATGGTCTATGGAGGTTAAAAGTGCCTAGTATCCAACTCTGTAAATTGTACAAAAAACTTTACCGCAACCATGTTAATCAAATCTTCATTATGATCTGTGAGGGTTGAAACAGCAGAATGTTCGACCCTGCCAGCCGTCCAAAGAATTAAAAGAAAAGAGACGCTTGAAAAGCTTCTATGCACCAAACACGTGAATGTCGACTGATCAACTGTCCATGACCTGGCAGTCAGGAATATATGCAGTTACTTGCACTAGGCCCTTCACAGTACATGGAAAAAAAATTCACGCTGATTCATTGAAAGAATGAAAAGTCGAATACCATTGATGTATACTAGAATGATTGTCAATCACTATGAACCTATCAACACTGTTACATTTAAGCAGCATATGAAGCGGCGAAGCTCATAGTAAATCAAGTGAATGCACGATTTCCCAATTCAACTGTTTCAGAGCTTCAAATTTGCCTACAAAAGCGTTCCTCTTACATTTAAAGGTCATCGTTTGCTTGAATCATCAACTGCGGGTACCTCAGCTGGATACTTAGACAAATCTATGTCACTCAAGATAGATAGATCATATGGGCGTGCTGAAGCAGCAGCATTTTCCTTGAGCAAGGAGGATTTAATTACATCCTGATCCGACTGGTTAGGTGGTGGTGTGCTGCTCAAAGGGCTGTTAGAAAATTGTGCATTGTCAGCTCTGCCGGTGTACGTGTGTTTGTTCCTTCTCACTGCATCCATTTCCGGTCCGGTGGGCACAAATGTGCGCGATCGGTATTTCCTTGCTCCGTCATCACCCTCACCATTATTGTAAAGTACATAATCATGATAAGTAGGGGCAAACTGTTCCACAGAAAATTCTCATCAGTAATGTAAACATGTGTTAATCAAATTATGTAAATACAAGAGGCTCCAACTGTGTACTGAGTGTGATCACCTGGTGGACGGTGTCATGATAGAAATCGTTCAAATTTAAAGCGTGAGCCAGGCTTCTCCTAAGATCGCGAGACCCTCCTATATTAGCACCTGCATACTCCTTGTAAGGGAAAGCAAACAAATGGCCAACAGCTGCTGCGAGCATCTCAATGCACAGCACAAAGTTCTGAAAATCTGCAGCCTCTCTAGCATTCTTCACAAATCCAGACTTGGCTGCTAGGAAAACCAGAACACCCTGCAGAATATATAGGTTTTAATTTTTTTAACATAAAGATTATGAGAATATTTTGATTTATGACTACCAATAGCTCTCCAAACAGCCAGAGAGCTAAGGGCTGAACCCATATGAAAGAAGACTATGAAGGGAAGAATACCTGCCAATACGTGAGAAAAACAACTGATTTGATGATTATAAACTTGGGGACTGGGTTGAATGGTCGAAGCAGATCTCTACATGCCGCATAGAACAAAGCAAGAGCATACAATGCAACCGAATAGGATATTGTATAGATGATTGTGATATAAAGATAGGCTTGGTTCACACTAAAATTTCCATCCTCGTATTTTCCTTTTGCATATAGTATAAAGGTAATCACGACCAAAATAGGCTTAAGAATCACAAATTGGAGGCATCCTTGCTTGCATCTCCTAATGAAACGCCTGTTGAAGTGAACGCAAACGATTTTATCAGAAACAACTGCTTCAGAAAATCTCAACTCATATTAATGTAACGTCTAGCAATCCTGTAAGCTAAACATCATACAGCATGAAGGTGGCTTAATGGACTTTTTACGCACCCATCAAGAGGAATAGCAGGGAAACAGCATGTCATCAGCACCCACGATGGCTTCAGAACTCGGCCGTTCAAACTCAATACTACCGCACCTGGACCTCCCACCCATGCCAAGCAGAGTGAAAGAAAATTATAGATGACCCAGGCATCATAACTGAAACATTATAGCCCATCAACTCAAATTCTGATCAAGCTTCAAAAGGACAAATATTTTTTTTGACATTCTTTGTGGATATTTCCATAAATATCTATTTAAGTACACACAGGGCACACAGCAAGTAAACATGTGGAGAAATAAGACGCTCAAATTTGCAGGAAATGGAAAGCCACAGTCATTGTTGCAAAACATTTGCTAAAGATTAAGAAGAGCTTGAGCTAAGTATGCATTGTTCTTGACTTTACTAATTAAATTTAAAAGAAATTGTGACCAGAGTATGTATTCCCGTACACTTTATTGATTTTGTTACAGAAAACATGTATTAAGTTTTATGAGACATCAGGTTCAAGATACAGAAAAGCCTAGAATTAACCAATGTACAACAAATATTTTGTTTCCTGCCAAAATTGGACAAAATTATTTTGCTTCCACGTATAGACTCTGCACCAAACAGTGCATAAAAATCCCAAGTATCCAAAATCCTGGGTAATAGATTTGGACCACTTGGTCCATTTGGTCCATAGGGGAGCTTCACCCAGGGGGAGACCTGGCAAAGTTAGGAGACTAACATTCTAGCAGCAAATGCTAAAAGCCATTTCTGCGATTGCCAAATTGGTCCTTCTTGGTTCTTTACATACTACATGCACAAGCAATACAAACACATGGCCTGATCAACACACACAACAGCAACTTACACTAATAATCACTGCTTTTGACAATATTGATTCAATCTAGCTATGCTAAATGACATACAAACTAGAAGAGGCAAGAAAATTTAAAGAAATCTGCGTACAAAATCGAAAATAAAAAACTAGGAATAAAATATCAACATTTGCTTGACGGGAGAGTAAACTCACACTTCTCTGATTGAATTGAAGTAAATCGAGTGTTCACGTAGAACAAGGGATAGAAAGGACATCACGGCATAGACCTGCCAAAACAAATAGGGCATGATTGAGATGCTGTACAGCAACATGGTAAAAGAGAACGCGCGCGCGCGCACGCACGCACTCACACCATGCACGCACACAAACACACAAAAAAAGTACAGTACACAAGGTAACAATAAACCAAATACGATGTTTGCAAAAAACAAAATTCACATCTACTCTGCATGAAAGATTGAACCAGCAGATGCGCCATGTAATAGCAGGCAGAGTTGCGAGCGAAGCATGCAGAATCTGTAAGGAAGGATATCTGGCAGAACTGAGGGAACACCAATGCATAGAGCTGTCGACTGATGAACAGAGAAGAAATTTATAGCCTTTTGCTAATAGTAAGCTACACCTAAAGCTATAATAGGATGTGTGGGCAAATGATTATGATCACAATAGAGAACTCTCATGAAGAGATACTCATCTAATTAATTCTAGCAACTTAGATCGAAAAACAGAACCGTCAATGTAAATGTCTAGAGCAAGTGATTTATATAGCCCGTATATAAGAGTAGGATATAACAACAGTTATACTTAATGTTAGTAACGAGCGCACAAACTAAACAAAATCAATTGGCGATCACGACAGAAAAGTAAAATCCAAATTGCACGACAGAGAATTAACACACAGATTTACGTGGAAACCCTTTGCAGGAAAAAAACCACGGACGAAAGAAGAGAGATTTTCACTATGTAGAAAAGAGGGAATACAAGAGTTCGTGATGATACAATCGCTCGATCTAACTCTAGGGAAAATAAAAGAGAACTTAGAGTTTTTCCTTAGCGGATCGGATCCGTACCTCGGGCCTAGTGGCCCGAGCCCTTCGCTTCCACCACATCCACAAAATTTCCTGTCGAACCGCGAAGCCGTCGGCGAACCCGAATCATAATATCGAAGCGATTCTAATTTTGAGTCACATCTAACACTTAATCAAAATGGCTAAGCAGCAAACCTAATAAGCTTTAAATTATCGTGAAGGCGAAAAACAACACTTGGGAGCACGACGCAGGACAGAAGAAATTTTGATCAAACATTTGGACGACTAGTGCATAAATCCTACAAGCATTCGTGTTCTTTCTCTATCCGCGGTGTTGTATCGGAACTTTCAGCCAATTGACTGACACTGCGTTTGCTCGTCAGCAGCAGAAAGCACGAGGAACAACACAACACAACACATCAGTCTGCTCAGATCAAAGCGAGAGAGAGCAGCAGGCAGAACAACAATTTCAACAGAATTCAGTGATGGCATTCTGATAGCTGCCGACGTTACCGGGACCATGAAGATGATGCGAACGATGAGGCGCTGGTAGGTGGGCTCGGTGTAATTCTGGAGGTGCCGGTAGATGTGGAGCATGGCCAGCACTGTGGCTCCGGCCGCGCACGGCAGCGCGACGGCCACGAAGAGAACAGAGGCCATGGAAACTGACTAATTCACACTCACCCCTCTACCCAACCAATAATCTACTACATCAAGTAGTAGATTAGATGTAACCACCGAACTGAGATGATGGAGCAATTAAGAAAGATGAGGAAAGAAAGGGGGAGATGGGAAACCCTAGAATTAATCAAAGGAGCACGAAGAGGGAGAGGGAGCTCAAAAGTAATTGAGGTGGGGATTTGATCGGGGGATTTTTGGTGTGTATGGAAATAGATTCGATTTTGGGATGATGAAGTGGGAAAATCTGGGGGTCTCTCTAACACTGGAAAGAGGAGAGAGGAGTTGGGAGGAATAAAATCGAACGCAGTTTAGGTACGAGTTCACACAGCGAAGAGAATGAGGAGAGAGAGAGAGAAAGAAAGAGAGAGAGATTCATGAGCAGAGCAGTGGAAACACAAATTGCACAGCACCCCACTTCGGAGAAGCAACAGAGACGCGTCAAAGAGTGTGCTGTGCTATTTCTGTTTGCTGGACCAATTATCTCCTTCTTTATTGCGCATCATAAGAAAGAGATTTTTGAGATTTTTTTTTCTTTTTCTTTTGGGTAAAATTGTATCGAGACAATGAAAATTAAAATAGGAACGAATATTAGCTGGACAAAATCTTGATCAACTTTGGTTAGCAGTAATTGGATGAATTTTAGTTAAGTTTAATGAATCTGATCAGTTCATATTAAAAATAAATTTGTTCGTCTCAACTTGCATTGGAAATAGACTTCCAAACTACATTTTTTTTTTTTTTTTTTTTTTTTTTTTTTTTTTTTTTTTTTTTTTTTTATCACCACTTGCTTAATCCGTGTTATGTTTAAATTTGAGCAATTTGAATCAGGTAAGTTAGGAATTTTATTGAATTTGATAGCTTTATTAACTGCAATGATCCGTAATTTTTTATGAAGCTCCTTACTTCCTTCAACTGAAAAGTAATTAGAATTTTAAGTTTTTAACAAAGTTTATTAAGGTAATAGTAACTCAATCAAAGTAAACAAAGTTATAGAAGTGGTCCAATGGCCTATATTTTTGAGTATGAGATTGACTCCAATAAAAAAAAATGGAGAGGGTCTTCAGATACTTGATTACCCTTTTTTCTGTTTCTTTTTTTTTTTTTTTTTTAGATGATAAGGGTTCCAATTATGTAGACGCTTCCACACAACATTAAAGAAATAATGTTATATGTACATTTCAAAAGAAAGTCATCTCTCAATATATACATTCCCAAAGGAATGTACAAGTAGTATTTTCACATTAAAGTTAGCCTCTGGGATCACTGCAATAAAGATAAATAACCCTTCTACTGCAACACTGTTTTGGAGCTCAAAGAAACTCGGAGCGGCAATACTTTTATTATACAAAAGAATCGTTATCCAAACAAGGGTGCTCTTGCGAAAATAGAACACTTACTTTCTCTTTGGTTTTACCACTTGGACTCTAGCTAACTCTACCAAAACACACAAAAGATCCAAAGTTGTAAAAAAGAAAATATGTGGACCTTTTTGCAAATGGCGGAAATTAGCTTCGAAAAAGAACAAACATATTCTGGCGAGTTCTTCCTGACAAAGCACTTGATCCTAAAGATGATCTGTTCCACATCCCCACCAGAGAAAGCAGATTCTATCATTGACTACAGGTGAAGAAACTTAAAAGCTATTTGTTAGGGTTTCATTATGATTACTTAGTAAGACATCATTTTCACAAGCAAACTCTGCAATTTAAAGCTGCAGTTGTAACAGCTGGACACAAATTATATAATTTGAAGTATGCAGTGCACTGCAAGCAAGGGTTACAACTCACTTCCAGCTCTTGAAGGAGTTCAAATAAAGCAAACAAGAAATCAGGCGGCAAATCATGCACATTAACATAAAAGAAATGAACCCAACCAAGCCTACATGAATTGTTCATCATAAAAATATGCAGCTTAAGGAATCTCTTATCCTTATCTTCCTCCAAATGCACTAGTAGTTCAGTGATATAAATGCGACGACACACAAACCTAGCCATTATGATGTTCTCTTTCCAAACACGAAGTCCGTTTCAGAACTTTAGCTACGTTCCACAGCCTCACCTGCTGCTCCTGCTGCTGCAGCTGCTGCTCCTGCTGCAGCAGCTGCTGCTGCAGGTTCCTCCATTCTCACCTGCATCACCAGACTCTCAACAGGAATCTTAACAACATCACGCCGAATTCCAATATCTGATACATATCTTCCGATGCAGTACATCCCACTCGTCACCAACGCCAGCCCACTCGCACTGGTTGTCAAGAAACGAAGAGGTGAAGACGCCAACGCACTGACCGCAGCCGTCAGCGAAGCCAACTGCCCGCTCCTTCCCACACTGATTGTACTCTCCACAAGCAGACCTGTCTTGCAATATATCGCAAAGTCCTCGCAGTTGTTCTTGAATAAGCAGTACGTGCCAAATCCATTATCAAGGAGATACTTGGCACGGTGGATGACAACATCGGATGGATCAGAAGCAGCAAGAGTACAAGTTCCTCCTCGAGCTTTAGCGAAGAAGAAAGCCGGTGAGACTGAGTAGTTGAAGATATACAGATTGCCGCCATCTAAGAAGCAATCAAGGCAGGAGATTATCACTCCCTGTCGCCCACTATGATCGCCGCATCTCTCGCAAGTGGTATTTGCATTTGATGGGGAGGAGCTAAAAATAATGCGATCTAGGAAAGTTCCTGTCCCGATTTCTTGCCCAGCTGCTCTAGTGTAATGAATTACCATACCATCTCCAACATATATCCCTGAGAGAATAGAAGAAACGCAACATTCAATCCTGCATTAAGTCTGAGAAACTAAACCAACTAAGAAGTTTTGTACTCCCCATTAGATGCTAAAGAATGTAAATTAGCAGCAAGATACAATGAACGTCTCGGGGTCAAATAGGAAAGAATTTGACCTACCATGACATACGAAGAAAGATCCATTCTTCCAACTAAAAGAGGTATTATTTAGAAAAGAGGGCATGCTTTTGAAGGTTAGTTAGCAGAAAGAAACCTAAAAACTTAACAATATCGCAGGCAAAAGATACTTTGACAAGACAACCACAGAACAAATTGATCTGCTAACTAGAAAGAACAAAAGGACAAAGATACACAACAAAAATCACCTCACATAAAATTAGACAATAGAGAAATATTTGTGGTTTTAGTTCTCAGGCTAGTGGTATCAGTATGAAATCTGCTCTCATGACAAAAATTGTGCTGCATAACCAAGATTTGGAAATTGTTAAGGACGTCGAAATGAAGTAGGGTTTGTCCAAGTTCTGAAGTCTAATAAAAGTAGTACTGCACAAATAAAAAGACAAGGATCAATAAATAAACTAAAGCGGATTTACAATAATCTAGCCATAAGAACTGATAAAAATAGTGAACCAACAGCATGTCTTTGCTCAACACAGAAAACTGAAGATAAAGGTAGTTCATGAAAAAAAGTGAAGAAAGCCTAAAGGGACACTTTCAAGAGAATACACACAACTTGCGCTGACTACAGCAGTTCTGATCGAAAGAAATTGCACAGCAACAAAAATCCTTTTACAGCTTAATCTTGTTAATTGCCCATTGTCCTGCAAAAATAGATCATAAAATAGTGTCCATGTCTACAATTAGTAAACAGGTTTAGAATTGATGAGGAATCAAAAAGGAATTGCCACCATGCCGGGATATTTAGCCTTATTTTCTTTCGAAAAACAAGTTTGTAAATATTAGTAAAAATTTAACAAAACCCCTGTGTATAAAAGTATTGATCAGATAACTCCTTCACTTGGTAAGAGAAAAATTTAGTCTGATTCAGTGGGATGGTCAATCAGATATCATGTATGTGATAAGAATACATCAAAGGCCTATACCCTAGAAGGTTAATAATGATTTATTCCCACTAATCTGTTTCAGAATGGATTGTCCTTCAGACCATAATATGTAGATATCTCTTCTCATCTATTACATTCCACCAACTGATGAAGAATAGAGATCCCACAGTGAAACTGCAAGAACAGAATTGTTAGTGCAGAGAAATCACCATTCATTTCCTAAATACCAAGCCCGAAACTCATCATTACCAAATAGGATTCAGGAAAAAAAAAGGTAGCGCGGGCTAACCTTGACCCAAACTCAATATACAAAGACAAACCTAAGTTACTGCTCTCAACTTTTTCAGACAAACCTAAGATGTCCTTTCAGGCTTGTACCAGTAGGGACGAATTTAACTGGCGTTGGACCAACTCTAAATTATTTTCAGTCAAGTCTATGTATTGCTTTTTACAAGACAGTGGGGAAGTCGACAATCGTTTTGTTCAGCTATGGAGCATCAAGATACCGCTGAAAGTCAAAATTTTCGTTTGGCTTGTTCTAAAACGTAGGGTTCTGACCGGAGACATCTTGCTGAAAAAAGGCTAGAGTGGACCTGGAATTTGTGGCCTCTGTTCAGAAACAGAGGAGACGGCGGACCACCTATTTGTAACCTGTGTTTCTGCAAGATCACTGTTGGAGGGCTTGCTGTCAAATAAACGAGAGGTTCGCAACTGTGCAGCAGTCGATAAGCTTTGGGAGGCGAGCAAACTCAAGCAGGGAGCCTTGGGAAGAAGGGAACTTACCAGTATCGCGGCTACGTGGTGAAACATGTGGCTGGAACGGAATGAAAGAATTTTCGAAAACAAGAAGCGAAGCCTTGGGATTTTGCTAGCTGATATCCGGTCTTTCCGAGCGGAATGGACCTCGTTCTGCGTCTATTTTTTTTTTTTTTTTTTTTTCGGAGCC
This sequence comes from Tillandsia leiboldiana, assembly GCA_029204045.2. Taxonomy (NCBI): domain Eukaryota; kingdom Viridiplantae; phylum Streptophyta; class Magnoliopsida; order Poales; family Bromeliaceae; genus Tillandsia; species Tillandsia leiboldiana. Next base: position 52,188,225 of record CM055066.1, on the reverse strand, counting down.
TGGTTGCTCTATTTATGTAGCTAAGTTCATTTCTCTATGAATGAAGACATGGAATTAAGCCTAATATAAAAGGACAACTGAATCTTCTCAAAGAAATTCTTTATTACTTTAAAACTGGTCAAAATTATAATGTAACATTAATAGGATATAAACATTCTAATCCTACTCAAAGATAGAGAGAACTGCAACAAAAACACAACCATCAAAATGCTTCCGCCAATTCTGGCAACAAATGCAGTGTATAATCAACCAATCGAATACTTTGATCCGACGATTTCGCTTCTCGATGATCCACAACATATTTAATTGCCTTTGTTGTTGGATCTGTCATGCTCTGTCATTTACTTGTATTTTTACAGAAAGGGTCTCGAAAAAAACAGCTGATTAGCTAAATTTTTTTCTTTTCCCTAAACATTTCTGACATAAATAGAAATAGCACCCAGATAAAATCAAATGCAAGCGCAAATTATTATACTTGAAACATGCCTCTCAACCACCCCACAACACCTATTTTCTCTTAGCTTCGAAGAAAGCAAAGAGTGCAGCTTGTTTAAATTTAGCATTTCAAAACTACCCAGATTGCAGCAAAAGTTTAATTTGGTAAGCGATGCGATAATAAAAAAGCAATCTACGGATAGAATGCGCATTATATATATATATATATATATATAAAATACCGTGATGGGCGTAGACATATGCGGCCCTCCAGGAATAGATGTGATCCCCAGGCTTGAGCTCGTCCCTCTCGATCTTGTTCGACAAAACCCCCATCCTCAGGTCACCGACCACCTTTCTTTCCCCCCGCGCTCGGTATTTATAGATCCTCCTCAATCGCCACTTTCCAGGGTTTCCGATTCGCTCCTCTCCTCCGCAACGCTACGGGAACGAGGAAGGAGAGGAGAAGAGGACTCGCTTAGTCGCGAAGCAGCGGAGGTGGGGTTGGGGGAATAATGTGTAGAGAGAGGCGATCGAGGATGATGGTTGGGCACGGAAACGGATCGGATCGCGTCCGTTCGTTAACCCAGCACGATTCCGATGCGCCCGTTCAGATCCCGCCTTGGACGAACTAATGCTCAACCTACCCTTTTTTTTTTATTTTTTTTCCAGCATGCTTTTTAAAAAAATTCTCAATCTAGCCTCATTTAAATAAATTAAAAAAGATAAGATAATTTAATGTTATTAATATGAGTTTATATATTAATTAGGAGAGAATATTTTTTTTCTTCCAACCCACTTTCTAAATAATTTAAATTTAAATAAAATATAATAATAATAATAATAATAATAATAATAATAATAATAATAATAATATTATTATTATTATTATTAAATAATAATTTAAATTAATAAAATTTAAATTATTTAGAAAGTGAGTTGGAAGAAAAAAAAAATTCTCTCATAATTAACATATAAACTCATATTAATAACATTAAATTTTCTTATCTTTTCCAATTTATTTAAATGAGGCTAGATTGAGAATTTTTTTAAAAAGAAGGCTAGATTGGAAAAAAAAAAATTAAAGAAGACTAGGTTGGGCATTAGTTCGCCTTGGACTCGAATTTGGACCGCCCGTAATCAATAAAATTTTGCTCGCGTCGCTAAACAGGGTGTTAAAAAATATTTCAAATGATAAATACAAATCAACTAGTAGTTAATTGTTAGGCCATATTCGGAATGCTTTTTAGTTAAAATTGCCCTTAAACTCCGAATTTTTAATCACATAAAAAAAATCATTGAATCGAACAAGCTATTATTATCGCACACAACATTTATGTAAATTTTTGTTACACATTAATTCCAAAGGGTATACATGGGCAGAAGAAAAAACCTACCAACTATGACAAATGGTAGATGTATACTACTAGCTAGCATGCAAAGGGATGATTCTTTGAATCCATCTCCTGCAGCCCCATCTTGAAAGGAGTCGCATCGCATTGCATTGCATTGCACCACGGGCGACATGATGATCAGTCAGTCAGTCAGTCGAGTTTGCTGCGCTTAGCCCCATCCCTGCTCACGAACGAGCCACCACCACCAGCAGCAGCAGCCGCCTCTTGAAAAGAGATGGCCGAGCCATCAGAGGAGGACCGATCGTGCAGTGTCGATTGCGGAGCACTCGATGTGCACATATTTCCGGCGGCCCATCTGTAATCACCAGTACTGCTACTGCTACAACTATGCTTTGCAACTCCAGATGGTGACAGTACTCGCTTCTCCAAGCTTGATAGCGGCCGAACGTTAGTGTTTTGTGTTTTCTGCCCATCAGTAGTACTATAAGCAGCAGATGGAGATGCAGCAGATGCAGGTGCAGGTGCAGGTGCAGCGGAAGGCCGGCGCCAGGGCACCCCTGCCGGCTGCTGGTGGGCCCCGTGTCCCGATACTTCTCCTTGTTGAGACGGCAGCTTCGACGCAGTCCCCGCCTCGAGCAGCTTTGCCTTCAGCAAGCCGATAAGGTCCTCCGCCTCCGCCTCCGCGTCCCCTGATCCATTCTCGAACGAGAACGACTGCAGATCCTCCTCAGCTACTCGGCCATCGCCGGATGACGAAGACGACGACGACCAAGTGCCGAAGTTAGTGCGCGCGTTGGCGTCCCCCATCCTCAGGTCACCGGCCACCTTTCTTTCCCCCCGCGCTCGGTATTTATATATCCTCCTCAATCGCCACTTTCCAGGGTTTCCGATTCCCTCATCTCCTCCGCAACGCTACGCGAACGAGGAAGGAGAGGAGAAGAGGACTCGCTTAGTCGCGAAGCAGCGGAGGTGGGGTTGGGGGAATAATGTGTAGAGAGAGGCGATCGAGGATGATGGTTGGGCACGGAAACGGATCGGATCGCGTCCGTTCGTTAACCGAGCACGATTCCGATGCGCCGTTCAGATCCCGCCTTGGACTCGAATTTGGATCGCCGTTCGTTAATCAATAAAATTTTGCTCGCGTCGCTAAACAGGATGTTAAAAAATATTTCAAATGATAAATACAAATCAACTAGTAGTTAATTGTTAGGCCATATTCGGAATGCTTTTTAGTTAAAATTGCCCTTAAACTCCGAATTTTTAATCACATAAAAAAAATCATTGAATCGAACAAGCTATTATTATTGCACACAATATTTATGTAAATTTTTGTTACACATTAATTCCAAAGGGCATACATAGGCAGAAGAAAAAACCTACCAACTATGACAAATGGTAGATGTATATGTAACGACCGGGCACCCAAGCCCTAGATGGCGAAGGGGGAGGAGAAGTAGGAAAAAGGGGGGATAGAGGAGAGGCGGTCAGCAGCGAAGTGGAACTGAAGGGATCCAACAAGTCAAGGGCTTCCGACTTGTTGATGGATAGAGTAATGATCACAGCGGCTTCGGATTGGAGGAGAGGGGACATTGGCCATAGCGGGCCACAGGCGGAGGCCCATAAGGAGGCCTTCGTGACATCCACATAGTAGGAGTAGCGGGGGCCCACTTTCTGAGCCCAGCAGAGTAGTAAAATAAGCCTTAGTGGCCCAGTAATGTTAGATTTACCAATTCAGATATTTCAGTTGTAATACTTTCATTAATTAGCACAAATTAGGATTAGTAGAGAAGAGTATATAAGAGTAATTGTAAAGGAGATAGGATTATGAATGGAATAGTAACTTTCCTCCCAATTCTCATCTTACTCTCTCCTCATTCTCCCTTCCTCAACAAAACCCCTTTCTTTCTACTGTAATTCCCCTCTCAATTCTGTCCTTCACCCATCAATTGGGCACCATCATCCTCCCCTCCACCTCGACTCAGAGCATTCTCATCATTGACGGGCAAACGGGTCGTCCGGAATTCCCTCGCGTCAACCGTCATCCTCACCGCCATCCACGCCTCCGAGATAACTCGTCATAGGCGGGTTGCGGATCGTCGGGATATAACATTATTGGTATCAGAGCGGCACGATCCCAGGGATCGGCGCCTCCATCCTGTACCAGAATTCAGGCAACTATACCGAAGGCCTCCAGGCCACAGCAAGCAACAGGCAGCAAGTTACCGAACCAGCAAGGCAACCGGGCAACGAATTCGAAGGCCACTAGCAACACAAGCCACTCACAGGCAACCATCAAAGGCAACCGAGCTACTGAGCTACAGGAAACTTAAAACCCACTCGAGCATAATATCGAACAGCTGGTGGGCGTGCCCAAGGATCGCTCCAGCGTGACCCACCCGAATTTGCAGCCACCACAATAGGTACAAAGAAGAAAAACAAATTCAGATTCAACAACAGAAAGCTCATAGAAGAAATTGAAATGGCAGAAGGAACCAAATTAAGGGACATGAACGAACACATACACACCTTGGAGGAGAACCTTCAGCAATTTGCAGTAGAATACGAGGGCAAGTTGGAAGAGAAGATTGGTACCTTAACTCAACAAGTGGAGGCAATGCAGCAAGAGAACCAGCTACGCCATGAAGCGTTGCAAACCGAAGCGGCCAAGCGGCACGAGGCGCTGCTCCAGGAGACTGCCCGGAGGCACGAGCAGCTACTCAAGTTGTTCACTACCCCACCTCAACCAGCCAGCCCATACTCCACAGGGATTTCAACCGCCAATAGCCAACCAATCACAATTCGAGAAGGTAAACAGCCTGTTAATATTCAGGCAGGGGGAAGCTCCTCTAGAGCACAGATAGATGAGAGGGGCAAGGGTATCTTACCGAACCCGGGCCGGTTTCAAGAGAGGATGGAGGAGCCATACCACAGAGGCAATACTCACATTCCCTATCCCAAATTGAAGTTTCCATCGTTCAGCGGAGACGAGCCCCGAGAATGGAGTAGCAAATGCGATCAGTACTTCAAGATTTATCAAATACCTGAGTTGGAGTGGGTCGAAATAGCGACAATGCACTTTACAGGGAGGGCCCATAGATGGAAGGAGGGGTACCTCATTGACAAACCCAACGTTACCTGGGAGGAGCTAATCGAGGCAACTTGTCGTAGATTCGAAGGGTCCGATACTCGTAGATTGGTCAGGGAGTTTAACAAATTGTCGCAAACCGGCACAGTGGAGCGGCATCAGGAAAAATTCGAAGATTTGAGGGCCAGAATGCTTTACTTCAACCCTACACTGGGCGAGCAGCATTTCATCGAGAGCTATATTAGTGGATTAAAGGACGAGTTGGTACCATTTATCGACCTCTCGCAACCGACCACACTCGAGGAGGTGTATGAACAAGCTAAATTACACGAGCAAGCCTTATCCATCATCATGAGGAAGAGCAAGGTATCATACAAGCCACCAGGAGTTCAGTATCAAGGCAACAATCAGACTAAGGCGGCTGTCACAGGGGAGGGAAGCAAAAGTATGCCACCAAGACAATACCCGAACCCACAACAAGGAATTAGCAGGCAACTCTTTGAACAAAGGAGGGCCGCAGGGCTTTGTTACAAGTGTGGCGAGAAGTATCAGCCCGGTCATCAATGCCAACCAAAGTCTCTACACCACATCAAGGCCTACTTGGAACTAGACGAGGTGTTCGACGAGCAATTGTTACAATGGGAGAATGAAGACGAGGAGGTTCCCGAGACTGAAGAGGAAGAAGAAGAAGTGGGTATCTCAGTGCAAGCTCTCAGTGGCCAAAACCCCCACGACACCATCAAGGTGCAAGGGCCAGTGGTTGATAAGAACATCACAGTTCTAATCGATACGGGTAGTACCCATAGCTTCATAGATTTTAAGGTGGCTAAGGAAGTCAAGGCGACCATGACAGCAGCCAACCCCTTGATAGTGACCATAGCTGATGGCCATAAGGTAATGAGCAAACTCAAATGCTCTAATTTTCAGTGGACCATGCAAGGAGACAGCTATCAGGCGGAGCTAAGAGTCATTAGATTGGACGTGTCACGCCCCGGGGTCGAAACTGCGACCCGGGCTCGCCAACAGATCCGCCACCTATGCCAAACCCGCATAGGCGAAGCGTCCTACCTGCAAAAAGAGCTACAGCTAACAGATATCAGAGCTAAAAGATAAAACTGCTATAGAAATAAAATCAACCGCTGTACAACTGAAGATAAAACAACAAGGTCCATCTCCCAAAAATGATAATCATACAATAACCTCGAGTACAAAACTCATAGCTCAACAGGGAGATATCTTAAATACAACATCAGTGTATTAGCTCTCAATACATCATATCCTCACTACATCAGTCTCTCAAAAAGGAAATAAATACTAATTTACCGACTATGCTGAAGATCTCCTCAAAAGGGGGGGGGGGGGGGTGTACCGCTACTCTCCAATGGGTCAGGATCTAGCTCGCTACTCCCTCACCGCGAACAGCAACCGCAGAAATGGCAACACCCGCCAAGACTCTGCAAAACAAGGGAGAGAAAGGACAAAAAGGGGAAAAACCCCCAACGGGCGTGAGAACTACGCAAAAAGGGAGTTCTCAGTGGGTATCGCCACTAGGCCCGACGATCTGCCCACCAAGACCACTAGAGGCAAAAGATAACTAATGCAGTAAAACTTAAAAAAGAAGCAGAAGACACTCTACAGCTACCATGCCTCTATCTGAATGCTCAAATGGGGAAACTCTGATAAATATATGCAACACTCGCACACGAGGTGCTCAATCGACCCAATCGAGCTGACTGCCACATCGGGTCCAGTCAAACCTGCGCCCACCTACAACCACCTCCCGCTGACGGGCAGGAATTACGTAGGGCGTCCAAACGGACTAACTCGCTATTGAGTAGTGGCTCATGCAGGCTATAGTCATAATCCATGCTCTCTCTCTCAGAACGGATAGACTCAAGATGCTCAACCTCTCACACAATGGTCAAGGAACTCACAACGACCACGGGACCACCGTCAAACCCCGAACGGTTCCCAACAATACTAGCACTGGTCTAAACACAGCTACTAGACTCCACTCGGTCCCCCAGGCACGAGTGTAACAAAAAGTATCTGCCTGAATAAACCCAATCGATAGACCAGTAATCACTGGTACAGCCTGCTCTGCTGTCAAACTCCAGATCTCAATCGCGGAATACAGACCGACCTCGGACCGGTACGGTCGCATCCCAAAGTAAGTAACAGATCAGCATCGAACCGTCCGATCGCACACAAAAGTAAGTAACAGACTGGCATCGATCCGTCCAGTCGCACACTCCGGAGTGGCACTCGAGGGGAGCGACCCACACGAGTAAAGTAACTCTGTCATCAGTATCACAAGTATCTCTGTATCAAGCCTCTCTGTAACCAATGCCTCACAATAGCAGGACTGGATCAAGACTATGATCAAAGTGGGAAACTCCGTCCACTAATAAAAACCCCGATCTGATGCAATAGTACTCAAAAAGTGGGAAACACCATCCACTAGAACAAATCGGATACCCAATCTGATGCAATAGTAAACATCCGGTCAACCGCCCAAAGTCCACGGTCACCGCAATAACCCACATCCCACAATTGGGTAAAATAATCAAGATCCGGTCAACCGCCTACTGTCCGCGGTTGCCGCAATAACCCACAATCCAACATCACGCACACCCTGTCTCTGACCCTAAGGTCCCAGCTACACTATCCCAACCTCTGCTCGAACCCGAGCAACAGAGACCGCCTGACTAACAAGAAGGAGAAAGGAATAACATGGTTTCTCCTAAGTCAAGTTCCAATATGTAGTGCAGCAGTAAAAGATGGCCTAACTATATGTCCATACACATATGTCCATACAAGCATGCATTTGTCCTCAAGAAGAATAAAGAAAATAAACCTCATGCCAGAATTAGCAATGACCATACCTGTCCATAATTTTCGATCCATAATCACTCCTTGGAGTAGAACCTGCACATAACTACATAATCCTATCCCATTGTATAAACCAGCCTCATAAAAGGGTTATATGCTAACATGGCATGATAATTAATCATATAGGGTAACCTTGCCTTAGGTAAGCTTCCACTAATCATCAACATAAATGTCTGATTAATACCATTGTCATAATATGAATAATTAACTTGCAATTCCCATAAATCAACATTGTTAAGCTTACCAATCAATCCCAGGTATTGTACCCTACACCTGCATGCAATTCTAACAAATAGAGTTAGAGAACCGTCCACCGGTTCTAGGAACAAAGCACCCACCTGAAAAGCTGACTGTCCAAAGCCCAACAGCTGAAAACACCAGATAACTCTAATCCCTTGCTCCAATAAGTTCAGCACACCCGTAACTCTCCTGGCACAACACAAAGCCCACTATTACACATACATTCCAAAATCTGCTCTCACACACACATACAACAACAGTCCCAAAAATGCTTAATTTTCACCTGCAGCAAGAGCCCAGAAAATTCCCAGAAAAATATCACCGTGATCCTCGCGTCGATAGCTTCGCAACGGTAGCTTGCACGCCCAAATCTGAGTTCGGTAAGCCAAAATATAAATTTGACAGGGGGGTACATTCACAAGATTTCAGCACAAAAAGACTGTAGCACTGTACACAGAGAAACAGTGGTTTTCACCTCTGATGAAATCTCAGAAAAATCCAAGAAAAATACGAGCACGTTCCTTGCGATCTGAAGATGAAAAAGTTGTATAAGCTCGTTTCCGTCTGACGCTCGTGCACAAAGATATGGCCAAAACACCTCGATGCTGTCCCACAAAGCCAAACAGAAAATGGGTCACAGTGTTGCCTCGGGATCCGTGCCTAAAACTCGAAACGGGAAAGTGCGACCAAAACAAAAGACGAAGTCCTACCTCTTAGGAGTCTGCCGGCGCAAGAATCACTGCAAAATGATCTCGGGGTAGCCCAGGGGAGCTAAAACACTGTCGTTGCGCCGTAAAAGAACACAGGAAAGCAACGTTGCGTCGCGCCGTAAAATGGGAAACCTCGGGATTCGAGCCTCCAAAAATCCTAGAACTTGGTAGGAAGATCAAGGGTGAAGAGGTGAACAACTTTGCTTCAGGGGGCTCGGGCAGAAAGTGAAAGGGTTGAGAGAAAGAAAGCAAAGAAGGGGGCTCGGGTTGGTATAAATAGTGCAGGAGAAACAATTGCAAAAATACCGAATGAGTCCAGGTTTCGGGCGCCAGGGATTTTTCGGGCGGTTACAGTAATGGGCCCGGCCCATTACTGTTCAAGCCCGAAACGCTGCGGGCCGGCCACGTAGCCCACTACACAGGATTCCTGGGCCCCGCTGCACCCGGCGCACCTGCGCCAGCCAATGGCGTCGCGCCACGTGGCCCCGGCAACCCGTGCACCGCGCACGTCGCCCCGTGCACCGCGCACGTCGCGACTGCCCTGGCCGTACGGCCACCTGCCCCGCCGTACGGCCACCTGCCCCGGTCACCAACTCCACCGGTTGCATGGACCGGGAGCACAACACCGAACCAATCACCTCATGCCACGTGTCCCCCCGGTCTACCGTGCACCCGGACCAAATTCCGTGGACCGCGTCTGCAGCACCGGCCAACCGAAAAGCGCCACGTGGCCCGCCCCCGGCGCACGACCTCCGCGGTGGACCGCGCTCCTGCCCGCGCCCTCAGCCGCCTGCCCGCGCCCTCAGCCGCCTGTCCGCGGCCGCTAAACGCCTGCCCGAGGCTGCGCCGCCGCCCGCCGACGCTGCCCGCCGCCGCCGGCCGCCGCCGGCGATCGCCGGAGACACTGTTCCGGCGTGAACAGTACCCGCAAGCTCAAAAACAGTAAGTAAATAGCCCATCTTGACCGTTTTCGCGCGCTGATTCCAAAAACGGCGTCCATTTTGCCAAATTCCACTCCTATAATTTGCCGGAGGCTCCCGAAAAGGTATTTTTAATCCGAATTTCGCGCCGAGCCTAAATTTGATTGCCACTCTGCGCATAAACTCTTCTAAACATCCGACGGTGTCCCCCGATTACCCACGTGATCCATTTTAAGCCCCGAGTCCATCTCTTGTGTCCAAATTGGCGCGCGAACACCGCCGACATGCCACGTAGGCTTCCAGAAGCTGCTGGTCACACTGTAGAAGCCCTGCAAAGATCCGGGTCACCACATCCTCCCCCACTAAAAGAAAGTTTCGTCCTCGAAACTAAGGCAACTCCCAAGGAGTCTCAGAAACCAGGGGTCAATATTCAACACCGCCGTCTCCAGCTCTCAAGTCACCTATCACTCCCCGTGATTACTCCTCAGCAACAACAACAGCAACAACCAGTACGGCATAGCCCGATTGCGCAATTCCCTCACCTCACGAGTCGGAATTCGCAACGGGCGTCCCTCGTACTCCAAACTCTCACAGACCCCCAAAAGGAACGAGTCAATCACGGGCGAGGGGTCCAAAACATAACACTCTTGAGCTGAGACGCAGAAAAACCTCCAAACTCCAACAAAAGACTGGGGGAAAGGAACGAACAGCCTGAGTAACATGCTCTAAAATCACTCCCAAGAGCCAGCTCAACCAAAGCGACCCGAATCACATCCACACAAACACCTGCACAGAAAAGGGGCCCAAACAAGCAGGGGTTCACACTCGGTCGCCCTCAACACTTAACCACCTAAGTGGATTGCTCAGCCGCAGCCTCTCATCAAAAGGGATCCTCTGGGACACAAACTCAAACTCTGTACACCAGAATGGCCCCACACAGTGCCAGCTATGGAACCGTCAAACTCGACTCCCAAATAGCTCTTCTGCTCCAGGCATCCGCCACCACAGTGGCTCTGTCGGGGTGATACTGGATGCTCACAAAAATCCAATGGTGGCTCTACAGCCACTACTGGAGGTATCACTATAACTCACAAATCCATCTCCCACCACTGACTAGGTTAGAATCGGCGCTGGTACCAATCTCATCACCCGGTCATCAAGCTCTGCTGACACTATCCGGTCCAAAAACTCCTCACCCCAACAATGACCGTCGATCTCGGCCAGTCTTAAATAGCATCCACTTTGGCCGAATTTCCACCGCCGCCCCTTCGGCTAGAAGAAGTAATCCAGGAAGATATGCTCTCGAAGCTAAAACTTGCACCACAACGACTTGACAAAAAGCTTCTTCCCCACAGACCTTGTCACACCATATACAAAGGCTGTACAAGCTCTAAATCACTCAGGGAGGGGGGGGGGGGGGGGGTTAAAACCAAAATATTCCTGGAGGATGCCGCTATCAAACCGTTCAAGGCCAACTGAAACACAGAATTCCTCAATCTAGAGGCAACAGGGCATTAGTCAATCCATTGGCTTCACTGTACTCGTAATGCCCCTACTGTGTCCTGAACACCATCTAGACAATGCCCTCAGCTGAAATTCCAAATTGGCGCAGGCATCATACAATAACTGCCGGAATATAGCTCCTTCAAAAGGTTCTAAATAATACCTGGACCTGCCTGGACTCCAATCCCAAAGGGCTCTCACCGTCGTGTATCAACGACGTGGCACTAGGTCAAACAGACCCTCTATCCAACAGATCCCTACACCGGTGCGATCAACTCTCCCAGCTCTTACAGATAATCCAAGTGGTGCTATTGAGGTTGGCGCGGTTTCCAGAACCACGTCAACCGCAATCAAAATCTCCCTAACAGGCGGCATAATCATCAACTCGAGTGGACTCACACCCGGATTCGCAGCAATAGAAATATCCTTTGGTCCCGGCGCCACCATAAGCTCCTCTCACACAGTCGCTAAACCCTGTGTGCTCGAACAATCTCCCCATAACAAGCCTCCTTTGTCTGCCTCGCAAAAGTCACAATCAGCACCCTCTCTGCACTTAACCATCCAGTGGTGCCGTGCCAACCAATCCCAAGCACTGGGTCAAAACATCGAACTGCCACCCATATCAAGAGGTTTGCCGGTATAACTCATGGTCTCAACGACACTGAACATAATCCACAAGCCTCCTTCACATGCACAACACCGATGGTATCCTGTACCTCTAGTGCACGTGGTAATAACTCTGCCTCTAGTCCATGCCGGAAAGCAAAGTGCACTAACTCCGACTGCTGTGATGAAATCACACATGCAACAACCCGATCCACTGCCGTGGCGCCCTCCAACCAGGCGGCACAACTCATCCACACGATGCAAGCGGTTGTCGCTTAGTCCACCAGAAAATATCTAATCAATCACAAGGGAGCACGACCTCTGTCTCTGCTCACGCTGAGGCAACAGATACGATCCTCCGCAGACAACAAAACCACGCTACCGTTGCGCTACTCTGATAAAGACACTGATACTGCCATCGGGGTCCACCCGATCCCCAACATCTCAGAAATCCATCATTGCAACCGTCATAAGACAAAACACCATTAATCCATGCAATTCCCTATACACTTATCCTTACTAAGCTCACCCCTCAATCCCATATAATACATTCAAAATATGCAAGTTATAAATCACAAAGGGTAGAATTCCCTTGGGTAAGCTTTACATTAACCATCCACAAGGATATCCACCACCCAGGAAAGCAAAACGAAAATGCCTCTGCCTGCCGATCTGTCCTCCATCACCTAGCGCCAAGCGCCTCCCTCCAGAATTCGCCTCTAGCGGCAGATCCCCAACCAAGGAACTGCAGTGTCCAGCTCCAAACACAATGCCTACTCCGACGAGGCATCCACAGTCCAAAACCCGAACAGGAGGGACCGAAAAGAAACTAAAGAGTATCCTGGCGCAATCCACTCCCAATCTCACTTATCCTATGTGCCTCGTCCCTCGAAACCTGGAGCGCCAGTTCAACAACTGCATAAACTCTCTAGCACCGGGAGTCTCTCAATTGATCACTCCATCACCCCCAACCACGACTCTGCCTCCAAAGGCTCCAAGCTTAATCTTACGAGTCGGGGTGGTTCATCCGCCAAATCTGGCTCACTTAATCAAACATGCCCTACAGCTCCTCTGCTGTCAACCATCCACCTTACCTCAGTGCCTTGGCACTAAACATTGGCACGGAGGGGGCCACTCACTCTATTGGCACTACAGAAATCCCTGCCGCTGAGGATACTACATCCTGGTGGTCTCAGAAGAAAAGTACTGTCGGGCTGCCCACTGCTCTGACAACTGCGTCACCAAACTAGCTGCTCACTCCGCCGCTGATATGCCTCTGACAATCCTGTCATCTGGGTCCGGAGTTCTCTGACCTCAATCCGGGTATCCGGCCCAAAACCAACCGCTCAAGCTCAACTGCCATGACAGGATGCACAAGGGTCCCAAACCCAGCGTCGGGGAGACACCGCTCGCCACGACGAAACCACAAATCAGCACACAACAACGCTCGACCCAATCCAGCGAAAGTCTAGAGTATGTCACCCATTCCACAGCGTTATGTTGTCTGCAGCCAACATAACTACTTAGGAGAATAAACATGCCAATCACTCATCCCGTCCCTCGGGAGAGATGTAAAACTCAATCAGGACTCTCGCTACAAATCACGACTCTCACGAAGTCATCATAGGGTCCAACCACAAGCCTAGGGTTTCTAAGTCCACCATGACCTACAACCTAGGCTCTGATACCACCTAATCTGTCACGCCCCGGGGTCGAAACTGCGACCCGGGCTCGCCAACAGATCCGCCACCTATGCCAAACCCGCATAGGTGAAGCATCCTACCCGCAAAAAGAGCTACAGCTAACAGATATCAGAGCTAAAAGATAAAACTGCTATAGAAATAAAATCAACCGCTGTACAACTGAAGATAAAACAACAAGGTCCATCTCCCAAAAATGATAATCATACAATAACCTCGAGTACAAAACTCATAGCTCAATAGGGAGATATCTCAAATACAACATCAGTGTACCAGCTCTCAATACATCATATCCTCACTACATCAGTCTCTCAAAAGAGGAAATAAATACTAATCTACCGACTATGACTGAAGATCTCCTCAAAAGGGGGGGGGGTGTACCGTTACTCTCCAATGGGTCAGGATCTAGCTCGCTACTCCCTCACCGCGAACAGCAACCGCAGAAATGGCAACACCCGCCAAGACTCTGCAAAAACAAGGGAGAGAAAGGACAAAAAGGGGAAAAACCCTCCAACGGGCGTGAGAACTACGCAAAAAGGGAGTTCTCAGTGGGTATCCGCCACTAGGCCCGACGAGCTGCCCACCAGACCGACTAGAGGCAGAAAGGAACTAATGGCTTAAAAAACTTATAAAGAAGAAGCAGAAGACACTCGACACTAAGCGACAATGCCTCGATCTGAAATGCTCAAATGGGGAACCTCGATAATATATGCAACAACCGTCGCACACTAGGTGCTCAATCGACCAATCGAGCTGACGGCCACATCGGGTCCAGTCAAGACCTGCCGCCCACCTAAACCACCTCCCCTGACGGGCAGAGAATTACGTAGGGCGTCCAAACGGATCTAACTCGCTATCGAGTAGTGGATCCTGCAGCTTATAGTCATACTCATGCCTCTCTCTCTCAGAACGGATAGACTCAGATGCGCTCAACCTCTCACACAATGGTCAAAGGAACTCCCAACGACCACGGGACCACCGTCAAACCCCGAACGGTTCCCAACAATACTAGCACTGGTCTAGAACACGTACTAGACTCCATCAGTCCCCCAGGAACGAGTGTAACAAA
>CM055066.1:52131804-52173641 GCA_029204045.2 Tillandsia leiboldiana | reverse complement strand
TTTGACGACATACTAATTTTTAGCAAATCACTTTCGGATCACATAGCTCATTTAAAAACTGTGTTGGATGTTTTGAGAGAGAATCGGCTCTTTGCCAAGAGGACCAAGTGCTCCTTTGGGCAGAGAAAAGTCGAATTCCTGGGCCATATAATATCCAAAGAAGGAGTGGCCACCGACCCCGACAAGGTGGCTGCCATGAAGGAATGGCCTACGCCCCAAACTGTGCGAGAATTGCGGGGTTTCCTCGGTCTCACGGGATATTACCGGAGGTTTATTAAAGGTTACGGGGGATTAAGCAAGCCCCTTACCGAGCTGCTCAAGAAGGACAACTTCGCATGGAATGACGAGGCGCATAAGGCATTTGAGAGGCTGCAGGAAGTGATGACTACAGCCCCAGTATTGGCCATGCCCGACTACGCCAAACCGTTTACTATAGAGGTGGACGCATGTGGTAATGGGATCGGAGCAGTGCTTACCCAAGACGGCAAGCCACTAGCGTACCTCAGCAAGGCGATCAGCCCGCGCAACATGGGGCTATCGACGTATGAAAAAGAATTTTTGGCCATACTCTTAGCCGTGACAAAGTGAAAACATTACCTCAGCTCCAAACCATTTATCATCAAGACGGACCACGAAAGTTTGAAGTACTTGCTGGAACAGCGAATAACCACCGCCGTACAACAAAAGGGGATGCTCAAATTAATGGGGTTGGATTACACGATCCAGTATAAGAAAGGGAAGGAGAATGTCGCGGCGGATGCCCTATTAAGAAAAATGAGGGAAGTAGGTGATAGCAATGCCATTACTGCAATCATTCCCTCGTGGGTCCAAGAAGTGGTGGAGAGCTATGAAGGAAATGCCCAGGTGCAGCATACTATAACTCAACTGTTGTTGAGCCCCGATGCCCAACCACATTATACCTTCCAGCAGGGGATCCTTAAATACAAGGGAAGAATCTACATCGGAGGCTCGGGGAATCTAAGGGTACGGCTTATGGATCAGATGCACGCATCGGCCATAGGTGGGCATTCAGGTATGAATCACACTTATAGAAGAGTGAAACAACTGTTTTATTGGCCCGGCATGAAGCAGGACATAGAAAAGTGGGTGAAGGGGTGCGAAGTATGCATAAGGAACAAGGTCGACGGAACGCCTTACGCTGGACTGCTACAACCTCTACAAATTCCTGTACAAGCGTGGCAATCAGTCAGCATGGACTTTATAGAGGCTCTACCAAAATCCGAGGGCAAGGATACAATACTTGTGGTAGTCGACAGACTCACAAAATACGCCCACTTCATTTCACTCACTCACCCCTACAATGCTCAGGATGTGGCCAGAGCTTTTATGGATACCATCTACCGATTACACGGGCTCCCCAGGGGATCATATCGGATCGAGATAAAATTTTTACTAGCCAGATATGGCAAGACTTATTCAAACTCATGGGGGTCAAGTTGCAATTGAGCACGGCATATCATCCGCAGACCGACGGCCAGACGGAAAGGGTCAATAGGTGCTTAGAGACCTACTTGCGCTGCATGTGCTTCCAACACCCGCGCAAATGGCACAGGTGGCTGACCCTGGCAGAGTGGTGGTATAACACCAACCACCACTCCGCCTTAGGGATGACACCCTTCCAAGCCCTGTACGGATACCCCCCTCCGGCATACCCAGTGGTACACCTGAATATGAACATCGGCCCCACGGTGAAAGAGTGGAATCAGGATAGGGAAAAGATGGTGCACTTACTGCGAGCGAGGCTGAAGGAGGCGCAAAACCGGATGAAACAAAACGCCGATAAGAAGAGAATCGACAAGGAGTACCAGGAAGGAGAAGATGTTTACCTGAAGCTCCAACCCTACCGCCAGAGCAGTGTTGCCCTGAGACACCACCTCAAGCTCACCGCCAGATACTTCGGGCCCTTCAAGATACTTGAGCGGGTCGGGCCAGTGGCCTACCGACTGTAGCTTCCCGAGGAATCCCGCGTGCACCTGGTATTCCACGTCTCTCTGCTCAAGAGGGGGATCCCAGAGAAGGCGCAGCTCTCACCGGCGGCTCCCAGGGCAAGCGAAAGTGGCCAGATCTTAGCAGCCCCGGAGATAGTGCTCGATCGCCGCCTAGCGCGCCGCGGTAAGCGAGCGACGACAGAAGTCCTCGTCAAATGGAGCAACCTGGATGAAGCCGAAGCCACATGGGAGGACTACTGGGCTCTTAAGAAGCAATTTCCGGAGTTCGATCCTTGAGGGCAAGGATCGTTTCGAGGGGGAGGGTGTGTAACGACCGGGCACCCAAGCCCTAGATGGCGAAGGGGGAGGAGAAGTAGGAAAAAGGGGGGATAGAGGAGAGGCAGTCAGCAGCGAAGTGGAACTGAAGGGATCCAACAAGTCAAGGGCTTCCGACTTGTTGATGGATAGTGTAATGATCACAGCGGCTTCGGATTGGAGGAGAGGGGACATTGGCCATAGCGGGCCACAGGCGGAGGCCCATCAGGAGGCCTTCGTGACATCCACATAGTAGGAGTAGCGGGGGCCCACTTTCTGAGCCCAGCAGAGTAGTAAAATAAGCCTTAGTGGCCCAGTAATGTTAGATTTACCAATTCAGATATTTCAGTTGTAATACTTTCATTAATTAGCACAAATTAGGATTAGTAGAGAAGAGTATATAAGAGTAATTGTAAAGGAGATAGGATTATGAATGGAATAGTAACTTTCCTCCCAATTCTCATCTTACTCTCTCCTCCTTCTCCCTTCCTCAACAAAACCCATTTCTTTCTACTCTAATTCCCCTCTCAATTCTGTCCTTCACCCATCAATTGGGCACCATCATCCTCCCCGCCACCTCGACTTAGAGCATTCTCATCATTGACGGGCAAACGGGTGGTCCGGAATTCCCTCGCGTCAACCGTCATCCTCACCGCCATCCACGCCTCCGAGATAACTCGTCATAGGCGGGTTGTAGATCGTCGGGATATAACAGTATACTACTAGCTAGCATGCAAAGGGATGATTCTTTGAATCCATCTCCTGCAGCCCCATCTTGAAAGGAGTCGCATCGCATTGCATTGCATTGCACCACGGCCGACATGATGATCAGTCAGTCAGTCAGTCAGTCGAGTCTGGTGCGCTTAGCCCCATCCCTGCTCACGAACGAGCCACCAGCAGCAGCAGCAGCAGCCACCTCTTGAAAAGAGATGGCCGAGCCATCAGAGGAGGACCGATCGTGCAGTGTCGGTTGCGGAGCACTCGATGTGCACAGATTTCCGGCGGCCCATCTGTAATCACAAGTACTGCTACTGCTACAACTATGCTTTGCAACTCCAGATGGCGACAGTACTCGCTTCTCCAAGCTTGATAGTGGCCGGACGTTAGTGTTTTGTGTTTTCTGCCCATCAGTAGTACTATAAGCAGCAGATGCAGATGCAGCAGATGCAGGTGCAAGTGTAGCGGAAGGCCGGCGCCAGGGCACCCTTGCCGGCTGCTGGTGGGCCCCGTGTCCCGATACTTCTCTTTGTTGAGACGGCAGCCTCGACGCAGTCCCCGCCTCGAGCAGCTTTGCCTTCAGCAAGCCGATAAGGTCCTCCGCCTCCGCCTCCGCGTCCCCCGATCCGTTCTCGAACGAGAACGTCTGCAGGTCTTCCTCAGCTACTCGGCCACCGCCGGATGACGAAGACGACGACGACGACGACCAAGTGCCGAAGTTAGTGCGCGCGTTGGCGTCCCGCAGGCTGCGCGCGGCGTCCTCGGCTGTGTCGAACGTGCCCAGCCACAGCCGGACCTTTTGGGACGAGTCCTTGATCTCGGCCACCCGCCGCCCCGACGGCCTCTGCCGCACCCCGATGAATTTCTTCGGAGCCGTCCCCCCTTCCGCCGGCCCTGCCATCACCAGGGCACTGTGACGCCCCACTTCCCAGGGGGTCACCCATCTTAGAACTACTCTAGCTCTAGCACGCTTAACTCTATTAACCTCTTGGGTCTTGCTACCACCCAAAATGCTATAGCCGGATTAAGAGATTTAGTCCTATTATATTATTTATATATAGGACTAATACACATTCCATAGGTGTCACATTCTTCCCCCCTTTAAGCCCTGACGTCCTCGTCAAGCTCAACGACACTCACAAGCATCAGGCGATATGAGACTCATCTCGCTAGCCTTAACCGACCTTGTGGGGAGCTACACTCCACCCACAACGGTCATTAGCCGGGGAGCCTCGCTCTACCCACTATATAACCCTGGCTCAGCAGAGACTCATCTCGCATTTTCGGCTGGTGAATGGCTCTGATACCATCTGTGACGCCTCACTTCCCAGGGTTTCACCCATCCTAGAACTACTCTAGCTCTAGCACACTTAACTCTCTTAACCTCTTGGGTCTTGCTACCACCCAAAATGTTATAGCCGGGTTAAGAGATTTAGTCCTATTATATCATTTATATATAGGACTAATACATATTCCGGGGGTGTCACATTCTTCCCCTCTTTAAGCCCTGACGTCCTCGTCAGGCTCAAAGACACTCACAAGCACTAGGCGATGTGAGACTCGTCTCACTAGCCTTAGCCGACCTTGTGGGGAGTTACACTCCACCCACAACGGTCATTAGCGACTCATCTCACATTTCCGGCTGGTGAATGGCTCTGATACTATCTGTGACGCCCCGCTTCCCAAGGGGTCACCCATCCTAGAACTACTCTAGCTCTAGCACGCTTAATTCTCTTAACCTCTTAGGTCTTGCTACTACCCAAAATGCTATAGCCGGGTTAAAAGATTTAGTCATATTATATTATTTATATATATGACTAATACACATTCCATGGGTGTCACAAGCACTGCATGCATGCGTGCTTGCGTGCCGATCGATCCGTAGATCACCAACTGCTGCCCACAAGACGTTGTGCGTCACAATCGGCCGCCCGCGGCCGACGGGAAATTAATTGTTTACGGACTAATTTATTATACCTTTCTTGTTTTTTTTTATTAGGAATACTACTTATACATCCAAATTTTGAATGTAAATTTTGTATCCAATCAATCAATTCAGAGGTTTAAATTATCTATTTGAAGATGGTTGCATAAGGGAGATGACAATGGCCAGGTATATGCCAGGAGTTAGCTAGCAACCATCCAAATGGTAAATATACACTTGTTTTTGGATATAGATAGTATTAGCCACTAAAAGTAGAAAAAAATGTTAGAATTTATTTGGATTTTATTTGATTTCAAACTTTGATTTTGATTTATGGGCTTTTCTGGTGGCCTAATATCAATGAGTTTTGTTTGAAAGTCCAAAGTTTTAGCCTTCTATATGTGATGTTTAGTCCCATATCAAAAATTCATCACATATAGTAACTATTTATATACTTTTTCATTCTTGCTTATATTGATTTAGGAGAAAGAGAGAGTAGAGTTTTTTTATAAACACACACGCACCAGTACGAGCTGAGTCGGGGCGGGCGGCGTGCGTGATCTAGATCTGACTTTTTCTTGTTTGCTTGACTTAACCTACCTTCGGAAGGGCCTTTTCGGATTTCCCAAGTGCCTAGCCTTGGAAGTGCTTGGTGGGCTGCCTAGAGCAAGAGGAGCTTGGCTAAGCACAACATACACTGCTTATACTATTTTGATTTTCAGTACATTCTTACACTGAGATTTACAATTTTACTAATTTTCTTTTATTTCGAGCTTTACTTTTGCTAGATCTCTAAAAGTCGCCGAATTTGCTACGCGCCATCTCGAAATCGTGCGGACGGGGTGGGCATTAGTCGTTGTATCACTAGGAGTGATTGTCGGAGCCTCGCACGTGGAGGGACAATCTTGCTTTTAGGATAGTTCTTCCGCACGCCTCGACTCACAAGTTTCATCTAATCTCTACTATTTTCTTATTAACAGTATAGTAGTAATTTGCATGATATATATTGCAATCTACTATTTCGAATTTAAATCATTTAAATAATATTTTACTAAAATAAATTATTTGAAAAGAAATATCCAACAAATAATTATTTAAAAAAATAGTTTTAACCACTAAAAATTATATATCATTCATGATATATATTACAACATACTATTTCGAATTTAAATGATTTAAATAACATTTTACTAAAAGAACTTATTAAAAAAGAAATATCCGACAAATAATTGTTTTTAAAAATATTTAATAGCTGAAATTGAATTTAAATCATTTAAAAAATATTTTACTAAAATAACTTAAAAATATTTAATAGCTGGAAAAGGTCCTACCGGGAGTCGAACCCAGGTCGCTGGATTCAAAGTCCAGAGTGCTAACCACTACACCATAGAACCTGTTGCTGATATTAAATCTATTAATATATATATAATAAAATTTCTATTCGGAGGCCCCTTATATTTTAGCCTTGATGCATTCCTATATGTACATGTACGCATGCTTTACTCATCGGCAAATTGATTTAGTACCAATTTAGTATCTCTCTCTGTGGATTGTGCAGAGTAATTAATAATCATCGTGCCCAATGTGTAATTGCTTCTAAAATCTGGAGATTTTCTCATAAATAGATTGTTAAACTTCTCGATTGAGACGAACATTATGGAGACTCGAAAATTTTATCGATGTTCTTTGCTGCCAACAGAGTTAATAAGAGCTCTTTGTCAGTGGTTCTGTAGCTATTCTATAAAATCCTCTATTTGATTTTGGATGAAGCTATCTAAATGGTGAGTGCTGATCACTGGAACTTTTGTAATAAAAGAAACATATATATATTTTTGAGAACAAGGTAGCATGTTGTTGCTTGATTCATTTAGAGAAAAAAAACATATATTGTTGTGGTATTTTGAGAGTAGCAGGTTTTAAGGCAATGAGGTGAAAAACTAGTAAAGATAATTCGGGCAATATTTAGTGTAAACAAACAGGCAAATAGTGCATCAGGAAAAGGATAACGAGTGATTTTGTTAGCTGAACGATTAATCTAACAGGAAAAGACATATGATTAGTGTTGATTATAAATATTAAAACCACCATTCTCTAGCAAGTTAAGCTATTGAAGAATAATGATTGTTTTATATTATTAACATGGTATTAGAGTAGAAAATTTTGATTTCGAATCTTGTTAGGTTTCTGGCGTTATTAAATTTTTTCCTATTTAATTCAAGTCTACGTTTTGAACCTATTAAAAAAACTCGAGCCTAGGAAGAGTGTTGATTACAAATATTGGAGAACAATGATTGTTTCATATAATTTAACAATTAGTCTTGTAAAGTTTTATCATGCATGTTGCAAATCAAATTAGTCTTGTAAAGTTTTGGAAAAGATAAGAAAAGAAAAGAAACTTGGTATCTATCCTGGATGAATCATTGAAGGGAAATGCTGATATTCGATGTCTTTTTGATGCTGCATTCGCTTTGTTAATACACCGCAATGCACTTATGTTTTTCAATACTATTCGAAAGGTCTTTTTGGTAGCAAGATCTATGAGGTGAATGGAGACCTTAGTATTGAGATAAATACAAATCTAAACCAAATTATAACACTCTCGCTATGATCTTTTCTCCATACTCTATCTCTTTTCTTTGTGCGGTGGTCTTCATATTCTCTCCTCGTAAAATATGGAACATTTCAACATTATCTTATCCAATTTTTGTGCCGGAGTCTTGCGATTCCATTTTAAGCTGTAGTCGCTCATAACATTTCTTTTATCCTCTGCTTAATCTTGGTTTTCTTGATAATAACTGATTGCAACCTTCCAACGGATGCTGATTAAGCATTTAACTGCAATTATTTGGTTGACATAGGTTTCTGAACTGCTATGTTGGGAGCTGAACTACCACTGAGGTCATCATGTTAACAACCTCCACTTCATGGCCTGTGTCCTGGAGAATATACAGAAACTGTTAGATATGTCTCGAATTCTAGAACCGAAAGGTTTTTTAACCCTATTCTGTTTAGCTTATTCAATTAAGATAAGCTAGGATTATGCCTAATCTTAGTGGATTCGTATTCCTAGTTGTATTAGGATTTAGCCACTATTATAAATATACTATTATTCCATTAATTTAGTGCGGCGGATAAGACGGAGTATGGGTGTATTTTGGGATTAGGGTTTTTCGTGAGAGGCATATTTTGTACACTATTTTGATTATAATGAAAGTCTCCGCTCCGTCTTCGCCTGTGGACGTAGGCATGCTGGGCCGAGTGTGTTGGCGGCCAAGCATGGTCGTGCAATGGAGGTGCCAGGGGGTTGGCGATGCGGGGAGAATGTCGCTAGATTGGCAAACCCTTGCGAAGGGAACACACGCGGGAACAAGTAGTGTGGGGTATTCGGGAAGCGGACCTTGGACCGAATCGGGAGCGATGACGGAACTAGGTGGCCGGCGGAACGGGACATGCCCGACTCGATTATGGATCCTGTCGTGGGAATTGCGGGGCGCGCGGCGCCTTGGCAAGGCAATGGGCTGGCAGACGGGCGAGATGCGTGGGACGGGTCGCTCGGTTAAGCATACGAGCGGAACGCGCAAGGGCAACTCGCTCGGGCCCATTCGAATGGACTAAATTGTGAGAACTTGTATTGTCCTGGATGTTTGCTTCGGAGGCAAAGGGACATTCGGTTAAGTAGCACTCTCGAGGAGAGTTTGTCCGGCTAGGCGGAATATACTCGGCTTGAAGGCCAGCCTCGGTGGCGGGGTTGTTTGTTCGGAACTCGCGGAGTTCGACAAAGGGTTCGACGTAAGGCGCGGCACCGGGCAGTCAGGCTCGTGGAGGAGCATGCTTGGTTAATGCTTGAGTTTGGATCCCGCTGTTTAAGTTCGAGGGCGTGTCCGTGGCAAGGGGACTCGGGAAGGCTGGCTCGGGTGTGCGACACTTGAGCGCCGCATGGGATAATTTTAAGGCGAAAAAGCTGACCCCGTGACAAGTGGTATATTGTGTGCTTTATTTTTTCTTCTCTCTTTCTCGATTCTCTTTTGGTATTTTCGCACCCAACGAACTAGATCTTTTCCGCTTTTGTCGTAAGAGAAACTGCCTGTTGTTTTCTGTTAGTTAAAAACTTTCTGCGGAGTTAATTTGGAAATGAGAGCTGAAGCTAGTCTTTGCAAGCTACTCTGATTTTCTGTTAGTTAAAGACTTGTGCCAGTTGCTTCAATAAGCTAATATTCATCATTAATGCTTCCTAATCATGATCATTCATTTGAAATGCTCAAGCATTGAATGGGAATGGTAACTAAACATCATAAAATACTTCTTGTCAAGGGGGTCTTAATTATTCTCTCTGATTTACATGCCATATTGCGTTAATTCGTTAAATGGTCACATGAATCCTAGGAAATATTTTTGGCTTGAAGCAGTAATAGACAGCAAAGAAACATTAGCACAAATAAGACATCATTTCAAATAGCTACTCGTCCAAATTGTTCCAGTGACAAGTTCAATTCAGTGAGAGAATTTAGAAAAGGTCACATCTCACCTGTTTTTCACTTCAAAAGGATCTTGCTGCAAACATTTCCTGCTAGGTGATGACAATGCATGCAAAAATAGCATTTCATAACATGTATGCATGAGTCTCATCCACGTACTAGTGTAATTACTATTTGAAACTTTTGTATGCAGATGATTGGAGAAGTTCTTAGCCACTTTTTTTTTTTTTTTTTGGAGAAGGCATTAATTCGCCTATGTTGTTTGTTAAATTGCTTTATAACAACTGATATCCTGTATAGGCTTCAGAAAACTAGAAAATAACATTGTTAAAGTTGGTACTGTGATTTCGCTCGTGTCGAATCAGCAAGTGGCCTCTCTCCATACTTTTGTGAAAGTAATAGGCCATTTGTGGCCATTTCTCTGTAGGCCTGGAAGAGCTTCCACTTTCCATGCTGAATCAATATGCTATAGACCAGGCCCTACTTAACAATGGAGTGGGTGTGAAACATTAAACACCCCGGCCCCCAGTTATTCAGATCTTAAATGTATATATCTTACTTGTTTTAAGGTTCTTCAATCATAGTGCTTGCAGTGTTAGTGGCCCAGCTAAGCTAGTTGTTAGCCTAATGCCTGTTTTTTTTGAGATCAAGATAGCATGCTACCGCTTCATTTATTTGGGTTAGCCTAATACCTGTTAAGGTTAATTATTTGTACCAATCAATACATTTGCATCCCTTTTCTTCCCTACTTCAGTTCAACTAGCGTGTGGCATGCGTACGTGTTACATTTGGCATAGGCCAGCAGATGATTTATTTCATGCACATACAATATTAATGTTGGGAAAATCAGCTGATACTCGCTCCGGTACCAGATTATGTGAATCTGCAATCTGCTCCGGTATCACAATCCATGCCGGTATACCACATAGAGTTGGGATTCCGCAGCGGAAACGTTAAATTGGGTTTTTACCCAAAAACCCGTCTTCTTAACAAAACTGGAACCAATACAACCACCAAGGAGAAGAAAAACCAATACAAGAAAATATACGGGTGAAATAAAATTCATTAATTAAGAGAATAATTACACCGACTCCTCTTCTGCAATAGAGTAGCTTCAATCCGAGCCCTCCTCCTGAATTTCTCTCACTCTTATCGATCTCGTCTTCTATAAACCTAGAAGACTATAGATGTGGCTAAATCATAACCCCCGCTAAATCATAACCCCCATCATCTCCTTAGGTGTGACCACCTTTATGGGTATTACCACCACCGTTGGTATAACCCACCGCCTTGGATATATCCCACACCTTGACACCACCGTAAAATAATAGCACATATACTATATTTATAGCTTACATCAAAAGTTATCCAAATCTCAATTTAAATAGATTTTTATTCTAATTAATATTTAAATCTTAACAAACTTATCTCTTTAAGATTTAAATATTAATCTTAATCCAACTAGAATTTAACTACAAATCTAACCAAATCCTAACAATTAATAATTCCTTTAGCATTAATTGTCTCTTGCAACTTGGATTAACGAAATGGAGGCGCATGTGCTTTTTTGTTTAATCACCAATTAATCATTTGATTTATATATGTTGGCATGTGTAACATGGTGCAGTTGCTAATTGATTTGCATTTTTCGCCTCACTAGGATCTCACTTTGATTGGCGATTCAAGGTCTTCGACGAGCAATTTCATATAGTAATGATCGTGCGTCAGAAATTAAGCAAAATTAAATATACGGAGGAGAGTTGGCAAGAATCTGGGTAATCTTTTCTGCTTTGTTGTCTTCTCTGACGACGAATCTGCCAGTAGAAAAGATTATATAGTTTGCGCAAACTTGAAAGAAGTGCACATTAGAATGAGTAAAGGGCATATATACAACAAGGATATATTCCAGCTATTGAAATTTGAAAATCTCCTTAATTTTAAGCGGGGCTAATTAAATTAGTGTTCAACTATATATAATTTAGTTTTCAGAGAACAATTTCTATGTGGATTTTACTGCACATTGATTTGAACAGTCTGTATTTAACCGATTTCCCTTCTTTTTTTTTTTTTTTTAATCATGAAAATCAGAATGTTCAAAAGATTGATAGAATGATTGGTGCTTAATTATGAAAATCTATATATGCAGAATATATATTTAAATATGGTGGGGTGAGCTCTCCAATGTGATGTGGGCCTTAAGTTTGAAGTAGGAATAAGGAGTCAAGATAGTGGTATATAGGATTAAGACCCACAACCAAAAATGTTAATTACATAAAATAGTGTTTTATAGCTTACAATTGTGACATCATTATGGCGTTGGAATGATGCAACGTATATCCTTCTTAGCTCTCAACAAGGACTAATTAATGAATTAAAAAACTTTAGTGGAAGCTCATTCTGTGTTTTGTTCAACAGGTTATACCTTGCCACAGTTCATCAACCCTCAATTTTTTTGAGAGAGAAAGGCAGTATGCTGCCGTTTCATTCATAACGAAAATGAACTAAGCAACTGGGCTGCCGAATTCCGTAGAGGAGCGGGCCAAAAAAAAAAAAAAAAAAAAAAAAAAAAAAAAAACTGAACCTAGGCACAGAACCTGGTCCAATACGAACGGAGAAGTCTAATTTCAGCAAGAATCGCGGCGAGACAACGTTTCTTGTTTTCAAAAGTCCTTCTGTTTCTTTCCAACCACATGATCCACCAGGTGGTTGCGATAATGGTTAGCTCTCTTTTTCTCAAAACATCCTTGTGAGCGCTCGTATTCCAGAGTCTGTCAACGATAGTACAGTTGAGAATCTCCAGTTTGTCCGACGTCAACCCTCAATTTTATAACAATTATTAGTTTGCTTCATGAAATTTTCAAACCTGCATATTCTGCTTCCTCAATGGTTGTGGTGTGCAATTGTGACTCATGATCTGTACTCTCTTTTTTTTCTCTCTTCTAACTATGTATTGGTGAATCATGAGGCCAACCATGTTAACATCCATAATGTTAATATAAATATATAGTTAGCGATCTTATAAATGAAATGCATCGTCGTGAAAATTAGTGCTAATTAAAGTCAAGCTTCTGCATTAGGATACATTATGTCATCGAATAAACTAAAGAGAGACGCATAGATCATGTCATTGAAAAAATCGATCTGATAGAAAGTAGATCTATGAACAGTCTCAACAATCGAAGAACAACTTTGGATTTCATTTATGAGTTCAGCAAGGAAAGATCAAGCTATTTGGCCTCAATGCATGCGCAAGAAACATATTAACTTAATTACTGTCAAATTAAGGTTGGCCATTTTACTCATATGATTTGATTTCTGGGTTAGGCGTCACTTTCTTTAATGAGAATGCATGTCATGTCCTTACCTACATTATTAGATGTCATCCTCCTAACTATAGACTCTACTTAATTTCTTTTATTATTATTAATAATATACGTACGTAATTATGAATTGGAAGAGAGTGCAACTTAGGGACAATAAGATGAAATGAAAAATATATATCAAGCACAAATTAATATTTGTATCATTTTTATGAAAATTGTCATAATATCATATCCTGAATTTACTTTGGAACACATAACCAAATCTCAATGATTTGATTCAGCCTTATTATATAATATAAAAAAATGTATACTCCACAATTCATTGCAAAGAGGTAGTTACTTACTTTGGCAACAATTATTTTTTGAATTACATTGAGTTTGAAGCTATAACTCCTAATGATAAATGACAATCACAGAAATGACTATGAAAATGCATAGGATAACTACATACAACTAATCCCTGATAGCTAAGAACATCAAAATAACAACTGTTTTGAGCATGACATGCATATACAATGACCAAAATTAGTGCAAAAAAAAAAAAGGTGGGGAGTGACAAGGCCAGAAACAATTTATAAAATTGAAATGCCAAATGCTTGTACTGTGGAAAAGATCATTGAACTAATTAAAATGATTGATTTGCCAAAAAAAATTGTTGAAAAATTGTTGCTTTCTAATTGACAGCCTGGCAAGTTCCAAATCTTGAGAATCTTCACCTAATAATACGACTTGGTCTTAATTGCCTGCTGTCATTGAAAAATTTTGAGACCTATATTTCGTTAAAGCTTCACGTTTTATAAAAAAAAAATTTAGTGGGGAACTACGTACCTGATGTTGCTTAATCTATTATTATATGTCAGTTTTATTTTTATTAAAGAATATAATTTATTTTCTTTATAATTATATTTTTTATTTTACTAATAAAACTAATACGTGACAACGAATTTAAAACTCACAAATAAGACATCGTTGGAAAATTTTTTACCGTAGAAGTTTTGTGTCATACTGTGGTTAGTTTTAGAAGTAATCGAAACTTACACGAAATGGATACGGGAAAATGGATCTAACTTAAAAAAATGCAGGCTGAAGCTTCCCTAAAATTAGTGTATGGATGAAGTAACAAGATCAAAGAAATACTGATCATATCTTGCACTATTGCCTCCGTTTGTTGTGGGGTGTGATCAGCTTTTGTGTACAATTTTTATCCAGGAACTTAGAGCAATAATTACTCTTATCAGAATAAATATATATATAAATATATATATATATATATGATTAGATGCAATTTCTTTTAATAATAAATATTGCTTTGTTCTATTCTTTTGATAAGAAATGAATTGTTAATTAAAGCACTTATTATAGACTATTGTTGGTTGCATATAAAACTATAATTGCATTG
The DNA here is from genome assembly GCA_029204045.2 of Tillandsia leiboldiana. Taxonomy (NCBI): domain Eukaryota; kingdom Viridiplantae; phylum Streptophyta; class Magnoliopsida; order Poales; family Bromeliaceae; genus Tillandsia; species Tillandsia leiboldiana. Next base: position 52,159,539 of record CM055066.1, on the reverse strand, counting down.
TCAGATTCAAATTTGGCATTTAGTTTGATTACTGCATTAGCAGTTGAACAGAATAATTTCAAATAAAAAATAATCCTACCTTTCTAATTACTTTTCAAATAAAAAAAAGTTTTTTTTTTTTTTTTTTTTATTGATGATAATCTTTTCATATATATATATATATATATATATATATATATATATATATATATATATATATAAAATTTAAAAATATACTTAATTGCATCAAACTTAACGTGATGCATATATTTTTAACTATACCATAATACTAATTAGATCCAACCAAATAGTGTCTTAGTCAATTAGCGAAGAATAGTATGTAATAACAATAATATCTGAATTTTAATGATTAATTAAGATTGTACGTAAAATTACAGGGCTTGTATTCACGTATTTACTCGTTCATTTCAACTTATTTCAGAACAGGAATAAAAACAAAAAAAAAAAAAAGGAAAAAATTGAAACTTTCGTATTCACATAATCAAATCTCTTTCCCCTCTCACTTGGTGGTGGGGGAGGTATGCCCATAAATATTTTCCCTTCCTTTCCTTTAATTTCTTTTCCTTTTTTTTTTTTCTTTTTTTTTAATTTGTGTTGGTTTCATCCTCCTCCTCAGCTACGAGCCTACGAGGCTCTCGCTTCGGATGATTTCTAATAAATATTTAACTTGCGACCGTACACGTGTAGCTGCCGAGGACGCGCAGGGAGCCCGCGGAGATCTCGTCCAACCTGGGGAGTGCCGCCGCCACGTCAGAGTGGGCCCCTTCCACGTCGAGCACGAAGACGTAGTCCATGTAGACCGTCTCGGTCCCGTCCTTGGCGGCGACGATCCGGACCGGGCTGGAGCGGTTGGGGCGGTGGTCGAGGCGGGTGATCCGGACCCCGCGGCTCTCCAGGATCCACATGGCCCGGAACAGCTCCGAGGGCCCGTTGCGGAGCGCGAACGCCACCGTCGTCTTCTTCTTCTGCTGCTGCTGCTTCTTCTGCTTCTTATTCTTCTTCCTGTTCATATCCATGGCCTGGGAGGTGTGGGGGTCGAGGAGGGCGAGCTGGAGGAAGCGGTTGACGTTGCCTGGGCGGTCCTGGAGGTTGGGGCGGAGGAGGCGGAGGCCGAACTCGTGGGCGGCGGCGCGGCTGCAGACGACGGCGGTGTCGGGGGGAAGGGAGCCGCGGGCGAGGAGGCGAGCGGCCTCGGCGGCGCAGGGGGCCTCCTCGAGGGAGAGGCCGAGGGAGCGGAGGCCGGCGCGGCAGTGGGACAGGGCCTGCGGGTGGCTGACCACGCGGCGGAGGGCGGAGGGCCGGGCCGAGGGGTGGGACAGCAGGCAGTGGTTGACGGGGAAGACGAGCTCCCCGGCGATGCGGACGGACGGGTGGCGGAGCAGCAGGTCCAGGTTGCGCGGGATGGGCCCGTCCAGGGAGTTCTCCAGCGGCACCACCGCGCGCTGGGCCGACCCCTCCTCCAGCGCCGAGAACGCCGCCTCCATGTGCGCGCAGGGTTCGTGCGCCGCCGCGCTCGGGAAGCACGCCGCCGCCGCCTCCTGGCAGTACGACCCTCGCGCCCCCTGGTACGCCACGCGGATCCCCGACGACGACCCCTCCTCCTCCTCCTCCTCATCGTCACCTCCATCGCCTCCCTCCGGCGGCTCGCCGAAGCTCCGCTGCCGGAACAGCCTCTCCAGCTCCGCCACCGCCATCTCCAGCCCCAGCCGCGACGCCAGCTCCTCCGCCGCGTGCAGCGCCGGCGCCGGCGTCGACGCGTAATTCGCTCCGCTCTTCCGCCACCGCCGCCGCTGCTGCTGCTGCTGCTGCTGCTGCTGCTGATGATGCTTCAAGCTGCAGCAGCTAACAGTCGGAGGAGCGGCAGCGACGGAAACAGAGGAGGAGTTCCATCTGCTTTGAGACTTGTGCGCCCCTCCTCCTCCTCCTCCTCCTCCTATTCCTCCTCCTACTACTCCTCCGGGGTTTACTGGACTCGGACTAATCCTAAGCGCCATTAACTATATCTATATGTATATATATATATAAAAGAAGAAGATCTAGGAGGATATATATAATCTTCTGTATTGGTCTCCCTGCTCTTCTGCTGCTCCTTCTCCTGATGCTGCTACCTAAATTAATTGGCTAGATAGATAATTTGAATTTGATTAGTGTGCGCAGAGATCTCTAGATAGCTAGGGATCCCTGGCTAAGGAAACGAGGGAGGAGGGGGAGGGGTTTATATACAGCGAAAAAGAAATGGGTGAATGGTGGGGTGGTGGTAGGTGAGGGGTGAGAGAGAGAGAGAGAGGGAGCGTTTGAGGGAAGAGAAATTAGTGCCTGTACACCCTGCGTATTCATAATCTCATGCAGCAGCACCAACTATTATGTGTTTAGTATTTCAAAATCAAAATCTAATTCAATAGCAATTTATAACATCTAATATATCTAAATGTAAATAGTTATAAATTTTGAAAATATATTTCAAATAGTTGGACACATTAGTTTAAATATATAGATATTGTACATATTATAGAATACATTCTTTATCATATAAGTGTATATACACTATAATAATTAACATCTGAGTTGTATATTTGGAAGCTTTTGAATTGCGTGATGGAAAAGAATTGAATTCAAAATAGTCCAATCCACCATTAGTATGCATCCTATAAATTAAGTATTGTCAAATCAAATCTTGAATACTAATCATGTTCTTAAAGTAATTAAAATTTGAATTTTGAACACAAAATTAAAGTTAAAATTCAAAATAAAATTTTAAATCTAAATATGAATTTTTATTAGATGATATATGATCCAATCCTAAGTGTTATTTAAGAAGCACTAAATACTGGATTGAATTATTATTTGCTCAATCCAATTTCTCTCGTTCAAATTTTGAATACCAAATATATTCTTAATATACTCTTAGTGTAGGAAACAATAAATTTGACATGTGCGAGGGGATGGTAGGAAAATATTTTTTTTGTACATCTCAAATAGTATATATTTTATATTCCACTCATTATATGAGAAGTGCTAGGTGTACACCCCTAAATAGGGTGTACATCCTACACCCATCCATCCTATGGTGGGTGTTCATCCACTCGTCACTCAATGTGACGAGTGAAATTCATCCACCTCTAGAATGGGGTGAGTGTAAGATATACATTCCATTTGGGGTGTACATCTAGCATTTTCCTTTTTAAAATAAGAGAATTAAATATAAAAGAAAGTATATATTTTATGCTCCGCTTATTTTATATCTCACTCAATTTTAAAATAAGTGGATAAGTGGATTGGATATAATATATATATATATATATATATATATATATATATATATATATATATATATATATATATCAAATAAAATATATATTTTATATTGATGAAAAAATAATCATCCTTAGATGAGAAAAATATGTATTTTTTTTTTTGAGAAAAAAATAACACGCTACCCGCTTCATTCAATCGGTAAGTGAACTTAGCACAATAAGTGAAACAACTAGGTCTCTAGAGAAAAAAAAAAAAAAAAAAAAAAAAAAAAAAAAAGCCCGGTCAGGTTGCACTTCACTGGACCGCCCAGTCCGCGAGCTCATAGCTAACATTCGAGATCGCGCGGAGAAGATCCAAATTAGACGCTCGAAGTCTGCTAACTGATGGGTGCTTTAAAAAATTAGAAACGAAAAATATGTATTATACATCACATTTGTGACATATGGTTAGTGTTGCTGGGGGTTGGTGTGGGTGGACTGTGGAGACGTGTCGAATCAGTCATCCAATGGTGCTTTTGTTTCGTCCAGCAGTCAGTCATTCGGCAGTTGGGTTGGTGTGGTCAGAAGTTTCTAGCACATCTGCAGTCAGCAGCCACAGCTGAGCCCACCCGAGAAATTTCTTCCCTCCCCCACAGGTATTCATTCACCCACCACAAACTTAACTTAATTACCACCTATAATTAGGAAATATAACAATTATATTATATTTAATTGGTTTAATACTGTGTAATTGAAAATACTATAGCTATGAAATTTCTCTTATAATCCTATTCTCTATTATTCATTCAAACGTCACAGTGTGCAAAGTTGAGGGGTTGGAAAGATTAAATTTACATCCCAGTGTAAATATTTTTCTAATTTTCAACCGTCCATATTAATTACTTACATTCTCCAAAAGCAAGCACAGTGATTTTAGCTGGATTCAACTTCACGTTTCTTTCTATTGTTGGTACGTACAAGAAAACACAAGATATATTCTTAACTTATTTTATGCTCCGTTACTTTAAAAAAAATTATTTTGTAAAAAATAGTTCATAATTAATTTTGATAAATCATACTATATATATATATATATATATATATATATATGTGCAAGAGGTTTAAGATCGATTTTAATATCATATTATTCAAGAAAATAGTACAAATTAGTCCTAGTATTTTGTAACATCGTATATATTTTATGTTAGTGAAAAATTATAAAATATATGAAGCGCGTAGAGTATTTACTTATTGAATTGGTATAATTTTATATGTCTTACATTTGAAGAAGTAATCATCTTAGTTAGTTTGGAGCAACTTATTATGCAGGGCAATTTATAATAGGAGTCCTAGATATCATATTATATTGTAATTTTATTGGTACTAAAAGACCTTTTCTACGCTATGCAATTGCTTTTGCTTTGTAATTGCAATATTAATTTTCATGCATCACACTGTTATCTATGAAATGCACCACAAGATGTGAACGTGAATAGTTGTAATTTTATTATACAAGAAAGTGATATAAATATACACATTTTTATTAAAAAAACAGATCAAATTTATTTAAATCTACTCGACTCAATAAATATGTTTTCTATTTAATGAGGTATATCATTATTATTTTCCTAGCTTCTTGATTACAACGCGGGGAACTTACGTACAAACTCATGTTTGGTATGAAAAGTATGAGTTAATTTGTCATTTTTCGATCTACAAACACTAGAATCTTTGACGCAATTTACCTTCACCTAATATTCATAGAAAATAAGGCATTTTGTACTGTTTTTATAGTTAGTTTTGATTTTTTTTTTTTTTTTTTTTCTGAAAATTTGTTGCATTTACAGTGTATTTATGTCTGTTAGCAACGAGCGCACAAATCAAACAAATCTCAATATGATAACCATACAAATATAGATCTCAAAAGGATGATAAAAATAAAACACGCAGATTTATGTAAATTTTTTTTTGCAGAAAAAAAAGTACGAACGAAATAGAAAAGTTTCACTATATAGAAAAGAGGAAATACAAAAATTCTTAATTGTACAATTAATTCGCTCGATCTCTCTTTAGGACAAACAAAAGAAAAAGAGGATATTTTAATTTAACGGATTTTTTCTTAGCGGATCCGATTCCTAACGGTCCGAGCCCTCCGCTTTCATTATATATATCCATAAAATTTATCGTCGCACTGCGAAACCGTGAACCGAAAATTTAAATCGAAATAATTTCGAAGTCACATCTAATGTCTAAGTCACCAATGCAAATAATTAATGTGGGATAATATTTTTTGGGCCTGGTTTATGGAGGACCAGCTGTCCTTGCAAATTTTGGGCAGGTGGGCTCTGTTTGGTGAGCCGAATAAGGGGATAAGTACTTATCCCCTCAGTTATACCCAAACGTTATTTAGCAGGGGTGAAAATAGCTGTTCTCGTCTTTCTAAAATAAGTTGGTATAAGACTGGAATTACTATTCCAGCTTTTTTCTGGAACAAGATTTGTTCCCATTTAAGAATAAGCTTAATTAAATTAATATAATTTTAATTATTATTTTAACTCTTTAATTAATTTAATATTTTAATTAATTTAATTATTTTATTAACTAATTATTTAAGTATTTAGATAATTAACTAATTATTTAAGATAATTAAAATTAAAATTTTTAACATTTATAAATTTTTAAATTTTAAATTTTAAATTTTATAGCTTTTAAAATTTTTAACTTTAATTTTTAACAAATTTATCATATAATTTTAATAAATTATATGATAAATTTTTTTAATAATTTTTTTTTATATATAAGTAAAATATAAATTTTAATAATTTTTGTAATAAATATTTTAAATTAAATATTTAAAATTATATCAGTAAAATTTTAATCATAAATTAAAATTTTAGTTCTCTTTATTCTTCTTATTCATCTTTAACTTACCAAGCACAATTTTTTTTATACCCGGTATAACTCTTAAACCCAAGCAAACAGAAATTTACACTAGTTATTGCTAATATCATAACTTATATCTATTCCCGGTATAACTAAATTTTTCTTATTCACGAACCAAACGCAGCCTTAATATAGGCTACTAGTCAACCAATTGCTGCCGCATTTATGGAAAGAAAATCTACCCAAATAGATTTTATACATACCACACAGTCTAATAAATTCTGTTTCTTTTCAACAATCACTTGCCTTACAACTTCTATTGTTATTCAGATTGCTCATTTTGAAGTTGGAGATTTGATCTTGGCCTGTGATTTTGAGTAATAAAAATTGTACATACACTTATTAGGTGTTCTAAATAGGAGCCTACAGATAATTTTTTTCTTAATTTATTAATTTTTTTTTTGAAAAATAGCATGTTATTTTCAAATTTAGAGTAGTAACTGGATGTTTAATTAATTTTGGCTAATTGAGTGTTTTTAACTTTGAGGATCTGGACATGAAACTCTGGTCATCTGGGTATATCTTGTATTTCGATTGTTACAGTGACATAATAAACCACATCTTCAAGTGTCAATTTCGCTTGTAGGTGGCCTAGGCACCCTACAAACATGCTAAACATGTGTGGTCAAACTTTGACCCACCAACCACTAGTATCTAGGACCTTCCTTTTGCAGCTTTGGTAGTAAAAATGTACAATAAAATATTATATTTTATAAGAAGACGTAGAAATTATATTATTATATAGTTTAGATAAATTTTCAATATCAACTGGTCTTAAGAACATAATCTTAGATAAAAAAAAATATATTCAATCATAAGCTATAAAATCGTGTCGTGTATCAGAACCTTACAGGCCCATAAAGCCCAAACTAGGGGAGCCCAAACCGCAGGAGCAGGTTATAACCCACTAAATTAACCACCCATTGGGCCTAATCAGGCCTAAAACCGACCGAGCCCAAAACGAAGCCCCGACTTTTTGTACTTCACGGCCCCGTCGTCGTCGTCGTCGTCGTCGCGCGCAAAGTCGCCAATCGTAGATGAACGATCGCGGCTCCAGCGTCGTCGCATTGCGTGTACGCGCTCGATCCCTTCCCAATCTCCATTAATGTCGCTCGAAAACCCTAATTTCCTGTGGTTTTACTCCATCTTTTTCTTCTTTTTGTTTTGCCATTTTTTAGGTTTTGTTTGTTGACACGAAACAAGTAGAATCATGGTTTTTTGCTGAAATTTCATGGCATTGTATATGTTCTCGGTTCATGTCCTTTTTGCCGAGACAAAAAATTCCTGCTCTTTTTAGCTAGGTTTTTCTCCATCCATGGGTTGATGCTTTGCTCCCTTGTTCATGGAACACAGAGTGAGGATGCTTTTAGGTGTTTATTTGTGAATATCAAGCCATATAATCTTAGCATCATTTCATATTTTAGGTAGGAATCAGGACCATTAAGGCTTACAAGTATGTGTGTGTTCATTGGGCATAATCAAGTAATCAACCAATCAATGAGGCCACACCCACATGGCATGATAGCTTAATTTAACTGCTACTTTAAACAAGAGTAGTTCTATGTTACTATTTTATTTAGTTACTGTTCGATTAATCTCAGTTACTGGCTCAGATTCAATATCTAACTGTTTAGATACTTAGCATAAATAAGCTCTTCATGAGTGTGGCTTCCAATCAGCAGGAGCCACGGAGGAAATTAATGTAGGAGACCATAGAGAAACTGCTGTGTATTGGGCTCATTTTCTTCTTACTGAATTATTGTTTTCTAAATGTTTATTGATAGTATGTTGAATGGTATGTAACATAGTTTGCACTTGGTATGTCATTTGAAATGTATATCGAAGGATACTGCAATATCCTTAAATATTCAAATTTACAGAATTTATAATGTTAAATACTGCATTTGAACTTGCAGAACTGTAATTTTGTAGTATAATGTACCGAATGTTATGTTTTCCACATTCCTTTTATTATGTACATCGCGTTTTTACTTTGCTCTGCTTTTGACTTGTACATGTTGTTCATTCCCTTACCACGGATGCTGTTGCTCTGTTAGTAAAACCTTTTTGGAGTTTCTAGTTTCTTGACTTCTTTAAATTCTGGCTATTTATTTCAACTAGAATGAGGAGGTGTAATCAGTTAAAGATTTTACCTCCAGGAAAGTAATATTTCTGCTATAACTACACAATGGCAATTTTTTTTTAGTCTATTTTCCGTATATATCACGGTTTTAGTGAGATATTTCTTGCTTGGCATAAATTAGATATTAAACTATCTGCTGAAAAATTTAAAAGCTATTTGAACAAGGTTGTAGTCTGCATTTGATTGTTCTCATCTCCCTGTTTTTCAGATCCTATTACGGGATGCTTGTGAGCATAATTCAAACAACTAATGCTCACAAATTTATATAAAAGAACATCTTGACGCATGGTTGAAAGTGAAACTTAGTTGCGCTTTTCTGTTCTTCAATATTTTAGTCCGTTCAAGCTGAATGCCTGTGTAAATTGCATTGTTAGTCATTGAACCTATCATCAAGTTTCATTTAGGTCACTGAACTTCTATATTATCCTATCGGTAGTTGGCAGCCGAATCATCTTTCGTGTCATCCTTTTGCTAGGAAAATAAATATGAATTTGACAAACTGACTTGATTAAAACAGAAATTGAAATTCGACGACCCAATGACCACAAAATAAAGATCAGTACGTTAAGTGAAACTTTGGGATACAAATGGTGTAATTTACGCCTGAATGCCAGGATTCAAGCTGAGTGAGTTACTCAGCGGTGTTCTCCTTGGTGTGCAAGGCACTGCCCTGTTTCTTCATTGACCTTCCATTGGCCGAGAAAAAGAATAATAAAAAAAAACTGCATAGCTGTTCTATTCTTCTTTTAGGGGATACGTAGTTACTTGAGGTACCTTAACAGTTATTCTTCTACTTACCCTTTTTTTTTTTTTTTTTTTTTCCTTTTTCCAGGTTTTTAGAAACATGAGGGTTGACAAGCAAGTTTGAGAGCCTGTTATTCTTCAATCACACATCAGGTATGCTTCATACTGGGATTTTCCATTTGAGACGCTTCACACGTGATCTCTTTGACCTTACAACAAGTACATTAGGAAATAAATTACAAGTTGAGTAGACTAAATAGGGTATTATATTTTTTTGTTGCTTGTGTTTGAAGCATGCTTTACTTCCTGGGACAAAGTTGAAAGGTTGGTTGGTTGTTGTGAGCTTGATTTTGGATAGATGGCCAGATTTTGTCTCACCTTCCACCCGTTTTCTCTTTGTTATTGTCTCTTTAACATCGATCAAGTCTCTCTAATATTAACAAACTGTGTTTCTTCCTGAGTTTTTAAGTATAAATTGTTGGATTATGTAAGATCATGTTTCGAATCGATATCACGATATTCAACTTCCCGACGGATTGAATATGTTGGATTTGATCCTAATTTGATCCAATCTTATTCCTAAAGATTATGGATGATTTAGGAATATTTTAAATAGAATATCGACAACGAATTGGAAACTCGAATGGACGGTGGAGATCGTTTTCTATTAGAATTAAGTTTTTAGAATTATATTAAGTCTTGTGATTCATCTTTTATTTTTAGAGTTTCATTGAAAAAGCCCTAATTGAGAGAAAAAAAAACGTGGAGAGCCTCCATGAGAGAGTTTCTTGTAATCCAATTTTACTCATTGTACTTTTGTGTCATGGATTAATCGAAGAACGCATTGAGGTGGTCTTGCCCGTGGACGTAGGTTGACATATTGTTGGCCGAACCACGTAAATTTTGCGTCATTGTATTCTCTTATTCGTTTTATTTATTTAGTTGTTCTCGTGCTTGTTTTCTACGATCGTTCTCGTTTACTTTCATCTACGAAAGATTCTGTTTCAGCTGTGCTCGTGTGCTGTGTGGGTTGAGATGTGCTCGGTAATTCCACGGCCGGTTCCCTCTTCATAAATGACATCAATTTGCGTGTCGGCTTTGGTGAAAGCTAACTTACAAGCCAATATTCTTTATTTATTATAGTACTTACAGATGCCTTGGTTTCCGAATTATGTTTCTAATTGCATAAAGAAGTGGCTATTAAGCCTAGTTTCCGATTGGGTCTTTTCTTCAATAATTCGTCGATTGTGATTTATTAAACTTTGATGTCATCAAGCTGATTTCATGTTTGACCATGGTTTACAATGGTAATTTAGGAGTTTGGAGTTTAGGGACCTTAAGAAGTTCAAAACTCTTGTGGAGAATGAAAATGATTTAAAAATTAAGTGTCTACGTTCTGATAATGGAGGAGAGTATTGTTCTAGAGAATTTGATAAGTTTTGTAATGAGAATGGAATTAAGCGGCATCTCACGGTACCCGGTACACCGCAGCAAAACGGTGTAGCGGAGAGGTTAAATAGAACACTCATGGAGAGGGCCCGTAGCATGTTGAGTACCTCAAAACTTGACAAGAGATTTTGGGCGGAAGTCGTGAGCACGACTTGTTATTTGATTAATCGAGCGCCGACAAAATCACTTGGTTTGAAAATTCCTGAAGAAGTCTGGAGCGGCAAGTCCGTTGATTACTCCTATCTTCGTGTCTTTGGATGTGATGCTTATGCATGGATACCGAAGGAGAAAAGGTCAAAATTGGATAAGAACTCTCGGAGGTGTATATTTTTTGGCTATGCGAAAGGTGTTAAGGGGTATCGATTGTGGGACTCTACTACCCACAAAATAGTCGTAAGTTGTGACGTTGTCTTCAATGAAGGGTCCTTTCAAGACATCAAGGAAAAAAAAGATGATGATGCTATGATTCCAATTGAGTTCTTTGAAGTGCGCGATGAGATGCAAGTTGAGCAAGAACAGCAGGATAATGAAGTGGTTGATGATGAACCAGACTTAGAATCTCCGCAATCATCCGAAGATACAAATTTACCGGTAGAGTCACCAGCGGATTTCGAGCGTCCTAGGAGGGTTATTAGACCTCCTGCGAGGTATAATGACTATATTACTTCATTTATTCCTTCTGCTAACCATGTCAGTGCATATGCTGCTTTAGCGGAGGAATATGAGCCGACTTCGTATAAGGAGGCTTGTGAGTCGACCGATGCTGGGAAGTGACAATGCGCGATGGAGGAAGAGATGGAGTTAATTCGGAAGAACATAATTTGGGAACTTGTTGATTTGCCGAAGGAAAGGAATGTGATTGAATGTCGGTGGGTGTTTAAGGTGAAGAAGGATACAGATGGGAATGTGGAGAGGTTCAAGGCAAGATTGATGGTGAAGGGATATACTCAGAAGTCGGGAATTGATTTCGATAAAGATCTTCTCACCAGTGGTTCGTCTTACCACTGTGACACCCCCAAAATGTGCATTAGTTCTATATATAAATGATATAATAGGACTAAATCTCTTAACCCGGCTATAGCATTTTGGATTGTAGCAAGACCCAAGAGGTTAAGAGAGTTAAGTGTGCTAGAGCTAGAGTAGTTCTAGGATGGGTGACCCCCTGGGAAGTGGGGCGTCACAATTGGTATCGGAGCCATTCAACAGTCGGAAATGTGAGATGAGTCTCGGTTGAGCCAGGATTATATAGCGGGTAGAGCGAGACTCCCTGGCTAATGACCGTTGTGGGTGGAGTGTAGCTCCCCACAAGGTTAGCTAAGGCTAGCGAGACGAGTCTCACATCGCCTGGTACTTGTGTGGTAGCAAGGCCCAAGAAGTTAAGAGAGTTAAGTGTGCTAGAGCTAGAGTAGTTCTAGGATGGGTGACCCCCTGGGAAGGGGGGCATCACAACCACTATTTGGGTTGTTTTGGCAATCGCAGCGGTCATGGATTTGGAGCTTGAACAGATGGATGTAAAAACAACATTCTTGCATGGTGACCTGGAGGAGGAGATATATATGTCGCAACCGGAAGGTTTTGTCGAAAAAGGTAAGGAGTATTTAGTTTGTCGGTTGAACAAATCATTGTACGGCTTGAAACAGACGCCAACGTGTTGGTACAAGCGATTTGATTCCTTCATTATGATTTTGGATTTTGATAGGCTTGAAGCGGATCATTGTGTATATTTCTGCGATTATAATGACGAGAGTTTCTATATTTTGTTATTATATGTTGACGACATGGTGGTCGCCGGAAATAACAAGTGCCGGATATCTATTTTGAAGACTCAGTTAGCCGGTGAGTTCGATATGAAGGATTTAGGAACTGTGAATCAAATACTCAGGATGAAGGTACTGCGGGAGAGAAAGAATAGGAAAGTTTGGCTTTCACAGAAGAGTTATGTGGAGAAGGTTCTGCGGCGCTTCAACTTGCAGAACGCAAAGTCAATTTCTACCCTGTTTCCTATTCATTTAAAATTGTCGGCCGAGCAATCACCGGGTACGGAAGCAGAAAAGGCCGACATGGCTCGGGTACCATATTCATAGGCAGTAGGGAGCCTTATGTTTGCCATGGTGTGCACGAAGACCCGACATTGCTCAAGCAGTGGGATCAGTGAGTCGGTATATGGCGAATCCAGGTTGTGAACATTGGAATGCAGTGAAGTGGATTCTCAGATATTTGAGAGGCACTGCGGATTTCTCACTATGTTATGGTTCTGCGGGTTTGGAGTGCGTCGGATATGTGGATGCAGATTTCGCGGGAGATAAAGACAAAAGAAAGTCTACCACGGATTATGTTTTCTCCATGAGCGGTGGTGCTATTAGCTGGGAGTCAAAGTTTCAGTCGGTAGTCGTTTTATCGGAGGTGGAGTATATAGCAGTGACACATGCTTGTAAGGAGGAGGCTATTTGGCTAAAAAAACTTTTAGGAGAATTGAAAGTGAAGCAAGATGTGGTGGGAGTGAATTGTGATAGTCAAAGTGCAATACACTTGGCGAAGAATCCGGCGTTTCACTCTCGGACGAAACACATTGATATTCGTTATCACTTCGTGAGAGATGTGGTGGATGAGGGTTTTATCTCATTATTGAAAATTCACACAGATACGAATCCAGCGGATATTTTAACGAAGCCAGTAACTCGAGAGAAGTTCAATTGGAGCATGACTTCTTTCAGTCTTGGAGCTACGCGAGGAGAGTGGAAATTTGGTAAGATCTTCAATTTTGTGTTTTATGAAATTCGACACATGTTTTAAGTGGGAGAATTGTTGGATTATGTAAAATCATGTTTCGAGTCGATATCACGATATTCAACTCCGCGATGGATTGAGTATGTTGGATTTGATCCTAATTTGATCCAATCTTATTCCTAAAGATTATGGATGATTTAGAAATATTTTAAAGAGGATATCAACGACGAATTGGAAACTCGGATGGACGGTGGAGATCGTTTTCTATTAGAATTAGGTTCTTAGAATTATATTAACTCTTGTGATTCATTTTTTATTTTAGAGCTTCATTGAAAAAATCCTAATTGAGAGAAAAAAAACGTGGAGAGCCTCCGTAAGAGAGTTTCTTGTAATCCAATTTTACTTCTTATATTTTTGTGTCGTGGATTAATCGAAGAACGCATTGAGGTGGTCTTACCCGTGGATGTAGGCCGACACATTGTTGGCCGAACCACGTAAATCTTGTGTCCTTGTATTCTCTTATTCGTTTTATTTGTTTAGTTATTCTCGTATTTGTTTTCTACGATCGTTCTCGTTTACTTTCATCTACGAAAAATTCTGTTTCCGTTGTGCTCGTGTGCTGTGTGGGTTGAGATGCGCTCGGTAATCTCACGGCCGATTCCCCTTTCATAAATGACATCAATTTGCGTGTCGGCTTTGGTGAAAGCTGACTTACAAGCCAACATGCTTTATTTATTATAGTACTTACAGACGCCTTGGTTTCTGAATTATGTTTCTAATTGCATAAAGAAGTGGCTATTAAGCCTAGTTTCCGATTGGGTCTTTTCTTCAATAATTCGTCGATTGTGATTTATCAAACTTTGATGTCATCAAGCTGATTTCATGTTTGACCATGGTTTACAATGGTAATTTAGGAGTTTGGAGTTTAGGGACCTTAAGATAATTATAAATAATTGCAAGAGAGAGGGTCTACTACCTGTTATTTTTCATAAAAACAGGACTACTATATGATCACTTGGACATGTCATTTATTTTTCTCATCACAATAAAGAGAAAATTTTTGCAATTGAATCGATAGCTCTTTTGAATTGTTTTGCAAAAAGAAGATGGCTTGTTTCTTCTTTTATGCCAAAGCGGTCATTTTTATCGTCTCTTAAATCTCCTTTCAACTGTTAAGCAAATGAAATTTCTGTTATCAGTTACATCATATTGAGACTATCAGGCTTTGACTATGTTAATTGTTGAGTAAGATACAAATTATGTAAGGAATATCCATGGACCGCGTGCACCTAGTATTCGATCTTGGATCTCATCACTTTCGCTGTACTAGGCATACCTTTGCTGTGATGATTATTAGCATGTAGCAACTTACTATTTCTGCATTCGAGAACGGATAACATCGAAACTTTTGCTGCAACAGAAAGCAAAATAGTGTTGCCGAGTAGTTTTAAAACCCTGGTGGTTCTTTTAGTTTAGCTAGAGAAAGAAATATTAGGAGTATGTTAATATTGCTCCACTGTTACAGAAAGTCAAAATTTTCATCTGACTAGTGCTCAAGGATAGGGTGCTTACGTTGGATAGACTTCTCAAGTGGGGGTGGCCGGGAGATACCAAATGCATTTTCTGTCCGTGTCCTCTGGAAACCGCTGACCACCTATTCGCCACCTGCATGATCGTACGACAGTTACTGGACTTCATGCTCCCCAACAACGTCACTACCCAATGCTTCTCCTCGGTTAATCTACTTTGGGACGCGCGTGCGATCACTGGAAACTCCAGAGAACAGGAGGATCTAACCGCCTTAGCGGCTGCCTGGTGGTCCGTCTGGTTGGAACGCAACAATAGGAGATTCAGGGCGGCTTCTAGTTCCCCAGGCCAACTCTGCTCCTCGGCGCGGGACCTAACTCTCTTCGGCCAGGTCAACTCTGTTTTTTTTTTTTTTTTTTTTTTTTCTTTTTTTTTAACCCCGGAGACCTGGTTGTCTCTACCCCTGTAGCTAAGTTCATACCCTATGAATGAAGCGGCAGCACGCTGCCTTCCCCTCAAAAAAAAAAAGAAAAAAAAAGAAGAGTAAAGTGGAGGAAAATAACTCTATTTTCTTCACTCCTCTGCCTATTCTTTCCCTTCCTTCTTAGGATACGGATATGACAGATATTGATGCTTGTTATTTTGTTCGTTTCTCAGGAGGGATGAATAGTTAGTGGACGATTGGATTTGTTACATAAATTAAGTGGAAGATGATTAGAGTTGGCCGAGTATTAATTAGTAATGGTATGGTAGACTCCTATACAGGTTGGGTGTAGCTGAACAGTCGAGTGTACGGTTCTGATCTCTTTTTGATCGCACCAACTATTAATCAACATAACTGTGAAGGAAAAAACCAACCTGATTAACAAACTCAACCATGTTATTATTATTATTATTTTTTTATTACACTATCCGCTTCATTCAATATGAAAATAAACTAAGCGAAAAAGGTGAGACAGCTGGATCCCGAAAAAAAAAAAAAAATACACACACAATTATTTCTATTCTTATGGGATATGACGTTTTAGACCTTCCCAGCAAAATAAGTCTCTCAGCTAACGGCGCTAAAGGAATTTGCGTTCATTTGGCGAAAAATAGTGTTATTCATGATGGCCAAAATAACAGCCCAAGTCGTCGCAAGGGCTTCTTATTCCTTGCATCGGGCCCTCCGACGCCATTCACATTTCCCGTACACCTCTAGATGACAAACTCAATCATGTTATTGAATGAAAAAGGCAACGAAACTCAATTTCTCGTTGGAAAAAAGATCCACAATAGATGTGAATTGTTACGGGCTCTGGTATATACTCACATATATTATAATATAAAGAATTTTAATTGATTGATTCGTACATATATTCTACAAGATTATATAGGTTTACTAATACATTTTCCTTACGTGAAAGCAACATTTTTGGGGTCTTAAATTATGTCTCTCTAGAGATGAACCTGGCATGTTAGTCAGCGCATATAAACTAATTAAAAGCTTTGAAATTAAGTAGTCAATTCGTCCATAATATATATAGTCTTAAATAATTTATTTGATGTGAATATTTTTTAGTAAGTGGTTTGATTTTTGATTCTTTAAAAAAAATTACTATTTATGATTTGATAAGAGTAATAATATATATATTTTTAGTAAAAGTACTTGAGTTGTAGAAGAAAAAAATAATAAAGAAGAAAGAAAAAAAAAAACATTTTAAAAAAAAGGGAAAAGTGAAAGAAGAGGGGCATGATGAAACTGTATCCCATCTCGGCCGTCCATCCATCTCTGATTAAAAGTAGGTAATTAGGTCAGGTCAGAAGGCAGAGAGGCACGTAGACAAGCTGCCGTCTTTAATTAATCATATGGAAGGTGATAAATGTGCGAGCAGGCAGCATAAGGTGATAAATGTGCGAGCAGGCAGCATAAGGTGATAAATGTGCGAGCAGGCAGCATACGCCATGGCCGGTAATAATTTGTGTTTTTATGACACCAATCAGAGACCGCCCACAACCAAATCTTTTTCTCAAATTAAAAAGGTTACATATATGCATATTTGTTATGTTAAATGTTATTCTTACATATCATTTTTAAGAGTTACACTTCTATATTTTCAAGATTAATGCTAAATATATATTCCAAATAGGGTGTACATTCTACCCCTACCCTATCTTGGGATGGGTATTTATCCACTCGTCATATCGATATGACGAGTAAAATTCATCCCACTCCAGAATGGGGTGGGTGTAAGATGTACACCCCATTTGGGGTGTACACCTAGTAAGAATGTACACCCCATTTGGGATGTACACCTAGCAATGCTCTATTTTCAAAAGTACGAACATTTTTGTATTTATAAGTTGTTTTTAATAATAAAATATTTGATTTGACGATCGATTTTATTAGTTGAATTCATTTAGAAATTAAATTTCATAATTTTTTTGATTTTTTTTGTCAGTTAATGAGTAGTTTCAAAATAAACGGCTAAAAATAAATATTTTATAAAAAATAGTGATAACAATTTTAAATTTTAAATCGAAAGTTTTAATTTTGCTCTTGAAATTAAGTAAATTTTTTTTATTAAAATTTTACGTAATTTAAATTATTTTAAACTTACAAATGTGTCACCTTAATAATTAAAAATAGTTATTTTTGAAATCTTTTGATCATTTGGTAAATAATATTGAGATATTATAAAATTTATTTTTGAAATAATTTTAATAATATAGATTATGCCTGATGTTCGAAAATAATTTATAAGTACGAAGACTTTTATATTTTTGAAAGTACAGCAGGCCTGCTCTAATTTTTATACAAATTTATAAAATTTAAAATTTAGTGATTAGATTCTTTTTTTTTTGTATGATAAATTACAAGGATCAGCATCTGATTGACATTTTTATACTAGTTAAAAAGAGTACATAAGCAGATTTGTAAGATGTTATAGAATTTATTTTGTTTTTTTTTTTATATTCTAAATAGAATGCATATTTTATATTTGATTATTGAGTGAATTTTACTAATCGCTTCGAAACGATAAATAAAAAAAAAAAAATTAAATAAGTAGAATGTGTATCATGCACTTTATTTAAGGAATATGGATTGTATTGCTCAATATTAACATTACTCTTTTCTTATTTTTAATATTTTAGTGTATTTAGTAGAGTTAAAAATTTTATTAAATTTAATAATTTATTATTTTTTATTAACTGTTGATTGATTTAATTTTATTATATAAAGTATAATTAAAGTCATGAAAAATTAGGTAAAATTATTAATACATTTGATAAAATTTTTAATTTTTTTTTACTAAAATTATTTAATTCAACGAATCAATAAAAAAAGAAAAAAAAAGAAAAAAAGAAAAAAAAGAAAAAAAAGTAAGTTGAAGGGGCCCTTCAGTAGAGGTGGTTTCTGTATATTTTAATGAATCACAAATAAATGCACATTAACACATCCCCCTCCTCACTGAATCTCTCCCTCTCTAAGTTCTCTCTCATCCTTTCTCTTTACCCCAGAACAAATCATTCTCCTTTGATTTCCTTGATTTCAGAGACAACACAACACCCCTTTTTTTTTTTTTTTTTTTTAGCAATGCTAATGTACACCCCGAAGGGATGTACATCATACATCTTCACCATTTTAATGGTGACGATATTTTTTACAGGTCACATCAAATGATCCATCATCACACCCTCATCCTTAGATGGGTGGGGGTGTGAGATGTACACCCCTTATGGGTGTACACATAGCATTTTCCTTTTTTTTTTTTTTTTTTTTTTTTTTTTCTTTCTGCATCTTAATATTTTACTCTAATTAAATGAAATTAAATCAAAGAAAGCGTTACGGATTCATTCACCCTCACCCTCGTACCATCCCCTCTATTCCTCTTCCTCTCCGTACTCTCTCTTAATGACCTACTATTATTATTATTATTATTATTATTATCATTGTTTTTAACAATAATACTCTCCATTCCCCTCCTCTCTAATTTATTTTCCATAAAGAGATAGAGAGAAAGAGAGACAGAGTATAGAAAATGGCTTCTGCTGCTTCTGCTTCTGCTTCTGCTTCTGCTTCTGCTTCTGCTGCTGCTGCTGCTGCTGCTGCTGCTGCTTCTTCTGGTACTGGTTCTGGTTCTGGTTTTGGTTCTGGGGGGACTGAGACGAGCATGATGACGACGATGATGGAACTGATGTGGTCGACGGAGCAGGTGGCGCGGTGGGAGCGGCAGACGGAGCGGCGGCAGCTCTTCCTGCGCAGCTACCACTTCTCCCGCCACCCCACCACCCTCGCCGGCCACGCCCGCCGCGCCCTCGTCCGCGCCCGCCGCCTCGTCTTGTCGCGCCTCCGCTGCCTCCCCCGCCTCCTCCGCTCCTTCCCCCGCCCCCGCCGCGGCGCCCGCTTCCACCGCCTCGTCGTCCTCCAACACCACCGCCGCCTCCCCCCCACCACCGCCGCCGCCACCCAAAACTGGTTCTGCTAGTATTCCTACCCCGGATCGAAAAGAAATTCTGCATGCATGAAAATATTAGAATCAAGAGCTCCAGCAATAATAACCGTGTTCAAACATTTATACTCAGCGAATTATTAGTACTAGTCCGCTAAGTCAGTTCGTTTACTTAGTTCCTAGTTTTAGTTTTCGGGGGTGACACAAAAACTGTATGACTCAAAACTACTGGTTCCTACGTGATTCAATTGTGATAATCACGTACTTGTGCTCTGCTCTTCCAGATTTTAACTGTATCTTGATCTTTGCGGAAAAATAAAAATGCTCTTCTTCTAGACTCCCTGTAAAATTCCGCTTCACGTTCTGGTGGATTGTTCTCCAGCGAATGTAATTTTTAACATTTCTCTGTTTTCTGTCTGCTGGCATGTTCTGTACTCCCGTCGCTACTACAACGAGGACAGACAGTGGTCCCAGATATCACCTTGCTTTTGTTTTTATTCCAACTACAAAATCCAGATGCTGAGCGGTTTATATTCTTATCGTCCTTTTTTAACAGTTACCGTAAATTCGGTGCCAGGTTGAAATATATAGCTTGCGAATTCCTGTCCATTGGCACATTCCAGTTTCTGCTGATGCATACAGAGACATTTCTGGTTTTATCTTTCCTTGATAGATGGTATTAGTTATGTTGTGAACTTGTAACTTTGGTTGGTTGGTTTTATATGCACCCCTTCACCTGTAAGAAGATCCCCTCATTCAATTAATGTTTGAGACATGTATATAATTTGCAATTTTTCAAACATAGATTTGAAAAAGTGGTTTCTGATGCTTCCCTTTGCATATGTGTCTTTGTCGATTTGCTAGTGCTTAGCATTCAATCAGTGAGCTTAGTTTGGGTACATATAAGTTATTATGGGTAGGAACAGGGGATGGTCTGTGTTTCTTGCGAGATTTATAGCTTGATGTCTTCATTGTGTAGGACAATGCTGTGTGGCCCATGCCTTCTTTTGTGGCCTATTTTTCTTTTCTTTCCGAGGTGGTATTTGGTGTCGGGAGCCTATTTTGCGGAGCTTCTTAAACAGTTTTTCTGTCTGAAAAGTAAGAGTGAGCATTGGAGTTTGACGAAGGGGACCGGCCGTGGGATTATCGAGCACATCTCAACTCACACAGTATACGAGCGCAGTAGAAACCGAATCTTTCGTAGATAAAAATAAACGAGAATGATCGTAAAAAACAAGCAGGAGAATAACTAAACAAATAAAACGAATAAGAAAACATAAGGACATAAGATTTGTGTGGTTCGGCCAACAATATGTCGACCTACGTCCACGGACAAGACCAGCTCAATGCGTTCTTCGATTAATTCACGACACAAAAGTATAATAAGTAAAATTGGATTATAAGAAATTCTTTCACAAAGATTCTTTACGTTTTTTTCTCTCAATTAGGATTTTTTCAATGAAGCTTTAAAAAATAAAAGACAATCACAAAAATTAATATAATTCTAAAAATTTAATTTTAATAGAAAACGATATCTACCGTCCATCCGAGTTTTCAAATTACTTCTAGTCGTCGTCGATATTCTCTTAAATTTTTTTAAAAAAATATATCTAAATCATCCTTAATTTTTAGGGATAAGATCGGATCAAATTAGAATCAAACCCAACATATTCAATCTATCGTGGAGTTGAGTACCGTGATATCGACTCGAAACATAATTTTACATAATTCAACATTTGAAGGGTCTAAAAAAAAAAAATGCAACATTTGAAGGGTCCAAAAAAAAAATGCAGCAGCAAATGACGTATACAAAGCTTACGAGAAATTAGAGAGTGGGACATGAGACAGTAAATTTTGGTAATTTGAAGTGTTACCACATCATGATGAAAGGTCCATTTTTACGAATATGCTTGAGCTCAACTGAGTGATCTTGCTTTATTTTCTTTCAAATTTTTTTTTGGCTGATTAATAGGTGATAACATGCGGCGACAAGATATCTATGTAGGACAAAACTCATGTCTCTGTTTTATACATTTAGCACTTTAAAAGCATCTACGCATCTTTCTCTAAAAAAAAGCATCTACGCATATATATAAATATATATTAGTTGAAAAGATTTAAAGCTTAGTGTACGATACCCCCATCATCACACTAGCCCTTTATTTTAGTGGGCTCTGGACATATAGCCCGCATAATGAATGGTGTATATGAGAACTTTTCTCTGACCCAGTTGGAGTTGTGAGCCTGGGCGGTGTCTGCATTTTGTGATTAATTCTTTGCATTTATGATTTATTTCATTTCTATGTCTGAAAAATAATCGCCACATTGGTTATTATTATTATTATTATTATTATTTTAAAAGAAAGTTTGTGGGTACATTTATGTTGGATTTACGATAGGTCGAGAGAGAGAAAAAATCACTTCATCTTTTACTATGTACAACATCATTGTTTCCTTCTTCGTTAACTAGCACTGTTTCTCGATCTCTCTAACCTTAAAAAAAAAAAAAAATATTGGAAAGCCACTGATGTATATATGGAAAAACCTATTTGTTTTTCCACCATACACCCCTCCATGAATCCATTCATGGATGGATGGGGGTGTTACTCACTAATTGCATTATGTCATGTAACTAGTGAGTGATATTTTATTGTTGGATGAGTAAAATGTAGGATGTACTACTGCTCTAAGATCAATTAAGCAGTGCAACTGCCAACTAGTGGTCTCTGGATCGCTGTCTCTGGGTCTGTCGACAACACTATATATATATACAGGCGATGCATGCATATATGCATCGTAACCGTGTTGAGGTTAGTAGGTAGGTAGCTAGCTAGATCTCTGATTCTCTTCTACTATTGTTTCCTCCAACGCCGGCGAGCGCATCGGCGCCACCACCGAATGGTCGGAATCGTCCGTCGTTCCCACCGCCTCCTCCTCTTCCGCCGCCTCCTCCTCCTCCTTCTCCTCCTCCGCTTTTGGCTTTGAGGTGTCGACCCTGGAGTCGTACCGCTGGATCACCAACACCGACGCCCTTGTCGAGAATTCGGACGACGCTAGGTAGCTCCCGACCGGCCCCAGCTCAGGGCAGTCTGAATTCTCCAGCAAAGCTTCCGTCGGTGGCGACCGCCCCACCAGGAAGAGGTTGCACCTCTTCACCAACTCCTTGATTGCCGCCACCACCTCCCGCCTCCCCTGCGCTTGGCTCTCCTGGTACTGCACCGACCCGTCGGCCGTGGCCTTGGCCCTGAATGCCTCGAGGGCTCGGCTGTCTTTTTCGGCATCTGCTGCGATGGCAGGCGGACTAGGGAAGCGGACGACGGTGACGGCGATGCCCGGGTGCTCGGCCATGCGGGAGGCGTAGGCGAGGGCCTCGCGGTCGTCGGGCCCGCCGAAGAAGAGCGCGGCGACGGCGTAGGAGACGTGGCTGGAGGAGACCTGGGCGGCGCCGCCGAGGCCGCGGTCTATGAGGACGGCAACGGAGCAGGGGGCGCGGCGGAGGACGCGGCGGTTGATCTCGTGGAAGGCGTGGCCGAGCGATGCGAGCGAGCCGTCGAGCTGGAGGGTCTTGTGGAAGGGGAGGAGGATGAGTGCTGCGCGCTTGCGGTGGGCGCTGGCGACGATGTCCTCGTGGATGGTGTCGAGATCGGACACGGCGGTCATCGGGCGCACCGCCACCGAGCTCAGCTGCCGGTACGCCTCGAACGCCACCTGCACCACCTCCTCTCCCCCACCACCAATTATATTATTGCCGCCGCTGGCGTCCTCGTAGCGCCGGTTGGAGAAGGGCATGCCGTTGCGGCGCGCGCGCTGCACCATGAGGATGGAGGAGGGGCGCTCGGAGAGCTCGACGAGGTGCAGGGCGTAGACGACGAGGCGGCGGCGGCGGCGGCTGGTGCCGCGCGAGGACTCGACGAGGTTGATGAGCGTGGGGATGCTGCGGCTGGCGTGGAAACAGGCGAGCACGCGCAGCTCGGCGTCGGCCTCCTCGAGCGTGCGGTGCTTGTAGGGGGCGGCCGGGCGGGCTGGCTTGTACACTGCCATGACGGCGGGGGTGGTGATGAAGGTGGTGAAGAGCGCCATGAGCACGAGGATGGCGAAGGACTCGTCGTTGAGCACCTTGCGGTCGCGGCCGATGTTGAGCACGATGAGCTCGACGAGGCCCTTGGTGTTCATCAGGAAGCCGAGGGTGATGGCCTCGCGCGGGGGCACGCGCGCCAGCAGGGCGACGACGACGGTGCCGGCGATCTTGCCGAGGCAGGCGTTGGTGATGACGAGCACCAGCAGTCCCCAGGACCGGGCGCCGCTGATGGAGGCCACGTTGGTCTTGAGCCCGCTGGACACGAAGTAGAGCGGGAGGAAGAGCCCCGAGACGAGGTCCTCCACCTTCTCGATGAGCACCCCAGCGAAGGGCCCGTCCTTGGGGACGAGGATGCCGACCACGAAGGCGCCGAAGAGCGCGTGGATGCCGATGGCGTCCGTGACGAACCCGGCGGCGAGGACGGCGACGAGGGTGGCGCAGATGTAGGACTCCTTCACGGGCTCGCCTTCGGGGGAGCGCCGGGCCATCCAGGCCAGGACGGGCCGGAGGAGGAGGGCGAGTGCTGCGATGAAGGCGGCGGCGCAGAGCAGCACCCAGAGGGAGATGAGCGGGGAGCCGGAGCCGGAGAGAGCCACCGCCAGGGCCAGCAGGATCCACGCCGCCACGTCGTTGACCGCGGCTGCAGACATGGCCATGCGGCCGAGGTCGGTGGTCAGGAGCTTCAGCTCCGCGAGGATGCGCGCGAGCACGGGGAACGCGGTGATGGAGAGGGCGACGCCCATGAAGACGAGGAACGGGCCCTGGCGCGTGCCTTTGGCGACGGTGTCGCGGAGGACGACGGAGGTGCCGATGCCGAGCACGAAGGGGAGGGAGATGCCGGCGAGGGCGATTGCGATGGCACTCCTCCCCGTGCGGCGGATGGCGCGCAGGTCCAGCTCCAGGCCCACCAGGAAAAGGAAGAAGAGCAGGCCGATGTTCGCCACCGTGTCTAGCACCGTCAGGCTCTGCTGCGGGAACACTGTGTTCAGGAACCTGCTGCTCCGCCCCAACGCCGACGGCCCCAGCAGTATGCCACCCTGCACGTACGTCCAATTAAACTACGTGAATATGAATATATCCATAGTTTGTTTTATTCCAATGTCCCAACTGCTTAATTAACTAATTCTACAGAGCCACACAATTCCCTCCAACTCCAAGGGTACTTTCTCAAGAGCTCAACATACATCGAGTAGATCAAATCCTGCTTAAATTTCGTTTTCGGAGAACGATGATCAACTGTGGTATCTCAAGAACAAGTTAAGTGGCTTAATATTATTATTATTAAGCTCTTAACTGTTACATCATGCATGTGCACTACCAAATACTAGGAATTTTTTTCCTAGGTGGCACGGGCTAGGCTAATCTAAGGAATGCTAATTGTATTGCTTAAAATTGTTAGTTTCTTTAATGCCCTGATCATTAGTGATCGATCACTAAGCGAAACTTAATATAATACCGGATTAGGCTGCGTGATCGGTCAGAAAAGCACTAGCCACAAAATCTGATTAGTTTTAAGTGATTTTCTTAATACGAGAAGTGATCAGGTGATGCTCTTCTAATTAAATAGTATGATTATATATATTATTTGCTTTATTAGTACACAAATAAGTGGTTTATTATGTCATTTTCGTTTTCGTGGAGTTCCATTAAACACGACGAGCCTCTTCTTAGTTTAATTAATAATCATATCTAGCTACCCCACTATTTATGAGAAAATTATTTTGCGCATTCGGTGCATTAGTTTATATCTCTGCACCATAAGACTCTTCGTCTCATATTTCCAATCCATAAATCTAAATTCTAAGTTAAGATTGAATAAAAGATAGAAAAAAAAAAGTTGCACAAAAGTAATTGTATATTTCATTTTGAAAATGATAATTTTATTATTAACTTATGAAATTATTCGGATTAGAAGTTATTAAATTATTAGTAGATTAAATAATTCATACCAAGTATGAAAATAAAAAAAAATACTTTCTAATCCCGAAAAATCTAATATTTGTATTATCTAAAAGTCTACAATGAATCTACTATTTTTCCAACACATTTTATAATTATTTAACTCTAAGTTTTGAACTAAATAATAATAATTTAATTATTTTTTATAAAAAAATCTAAAAAATTATTAAAATATTACACATAGTAAACCAAACAAATTTATAAATTAATTATTTGAATAATATAAATATTAGAGTTAAGTCTTTTCCAACGCTTGGTACAATTCATGAATTTAATTATTTTTTGAAAGATACTACATGTACATTCTAAGGAGGTGTACATCTTATATTCCCACTCATTTAAGAATGAGGGTATTTTTTAAGGGTCATTTCAAGTTTCTTATTATATTTTTATCCTTAGATGGTAGGGATGTAAAATGTACACTTTTTTTTTTTTTTTTTTTTTTTTTTTTTTTTTTTTTTTTTTTTTTTTTTTTTTGCCCTGTTCACTACGCTTCAGAAATTTATGGATTCTCGTTGACTACAAAAGGTTTCTAGAAAATATTGAAAAAACGAAGTCGGTCCTTTTCATCTAGTCAATGAGTCATTGAGGTTGTTTCCTAGAAAATATTGTATTGAAAATTATGGGGCTTATAAAATGTAAAACCAAATTAATTGACACCACTCATTTATCATACTAATTAAATAATATTCAATTTAGTTTTCCTACCTACTTTACTAGTATTAATCAGTTTTAATATTTTTTAAGTTATTTTTTAGTTATCGACGGTTCTCAGTGCAAGTCGTAAAAAATTTAATAATTAATACTCGAGTTTGAAATCTAATTATTTTATATTTCTAATTAATTTTGAGATTTCGAAATTAAAAATTTAGTTGCTTTATATTTTTAATTAAATTTATTTTAAAAATAAATAAAGTAAATATTATACTATTTTTTTCTTTAAAAAAAAAAAATAAATTTATGAGGATTTCAATAAATTAAAAAGGCACTTAATGCGCAATATTTCTTTGCGCAAAATCATAAGATATGACATGACCATCGAATATTTGGGCTCTTTTAAAGGATGTGACATGCTTTAATTAATGGATCATGTTCAATGCTTTATATCAACAAATAGGGCTAATAGATATATGGAAAGAGCAATGCTATATATATACACGTATTTTTAGGTGTATATTTTATATTTATTTATTTAAAAATAAAATAAATTTTATCTATCTCTTTAAAATGATAAAATATATACACATATTTTAAGATGTACATTCTATCTGAAATATATATATATATATATATATATATATATATATATAAAGTAGAGTTTATATACTCTCAAAAGCATAAGCACAAATATACTTGTAAATTTTTTATTATTGAATTTGCATTAAAATTTGTGCTATTTATTTTTTCTTTCTCTTTTTTTAGTTGACTTTACAAAATTTTTTAGTTGACTTTACAAAAACACAAATCCCAATACAAATTTAATGGTAAAAAAGCGCATTTGTGCTTTTGCTTTTGAGTGTATATAAGCTCTACTCTCTCTCTCTCTCTCTATATATATATATATATATATATATATATATATATATATATATATATATATATATATATATATATATATATATATATATATAGAGAGAGAGAGAGAGAGAAAGAAAGAAAGAGTAAAGCTTATATACTTTCAGGAGAAAGTTTATATTTTTTTGATTATTTTCATCTTTTAGATCATATTATTTTTTCAACTATCCACTAAACCCTAGAAGCCCACTATCATCCTAACTGCATATTCTTTCATTCAATAATTAAAAACTCAATAACACAAATAACTTGGTGCTATTAATATTATAATAGTATATATATATATATATATATATTTGGTGCCGAAATTATTTTTCCAACTACCCATTAAACCCTAGAAGTCCACTATCATCCTAACTGCACATTATTTCATTCAATAATTAAAAACTCAATAACACAAATAACTTGGTGCTATTAATATTATAATAGTATATATATATATATATATATATATATATATATATATATATATATATATATATATATATATATATATATATATATATATATATATATATATATTTGGTGCCGAAATTATTTTTTCAACTACCCATTAAACCCTAGAAGCCCACTATCATCCTAACTGCACATTCTTTCATTCAATAATTAAAAACTCAATAACACAAATAACTTGGTGCTATTAATATTATAATAGTAGTATATATATATATATATATATATTTGGTGCCGAAATAACTTTTATTTGGACGGAGCACATGCATAATATTTAATCATAACGTAAACTTTTTTCATCAATATTAAAAGTATTTTTGATAATATCAACTCCTTTACCAAAAATAAAATAGTGGGACATTTTTAGTTGGACTTATATACTAAACTTTAGGACTACAAGCTGGACGGTTTATATATTTCCAAAGAGTAGTTATATTTAGGAAGTAAAGCTTTATATATATAGCTTTATAT
>CM055066.1:52036510-52131794 GCA_029204045.2 Tillandsia leiboldiana | reverse complement strand
AAATAAAGTAGCTTACCAAAAATAGTTAGAAATTAAAAAATATGAAATAAAAAATTTGGAATTAAGATATATATTTCAAATAACTTGTAAGTACGAGACCCCTAATATATTTTCATCTATTTAAAATGTATACAAATAAAAAATAGAGAAAATTATATTGGCACAAAAATAAATATTAAAAAATTAAGGGGGGCCATTATTATCTAAAAAAGAGAAAAGAATAAATTAGTATCAAGGACTATTGAGTAATATTAAAATATTGAGGGGGGCCATGGCCACCTTGGGCCCTACTATGGCTTCGTCCCCGCCCACCATTCGCCGAAATAT
Organism: Tillandsia leiboldiana; assembly: GCA_029204045.2. Taxonomy (NCBI): domain Eukaryota; kingdom Viridiplantae; phylum Streptophyta; class Magnoliopsida; order Poales; family Bromeliaceae; genus Tillandsia; species Tillandsia leiboldiana. The sequence continues at coordinate 52,131,467 of CM055066.1, read as the reverse complement.
AAAAAATTATATAAAAAAATAAATATCGACAGAGGAAAAGTAATTTTTAGTGTATGAACAGTACAAATCTTATAAAAAAAAACTTGTGTGATCATATGCACGCGCGCAATTTCTAATTGGATAGAAGTAAATTTTAAATCAACAAACTAGTTCATTTTTATCAATTTAATTCGACTTGAGAAGAAATTATTTATTAAACAAACTCCATCTTATCTCAATTAATTATTATATGAGTAAATTAATCTTGTTTAATCAAAACTTGAGTCAAACTTAATTAAGTTTGGTTTACTTCTTCCGCCAATATAGTGGATAATTTGTAATTTGCAAGGACAATTATTTGATTTATATGTATAATATAATTATAAATAAAATATTCTATTACCTTAAAGAAAAATTTATAGATGAACTCTCTTTATTCTCTTGGTTTTTGCCAATCTTTCTACTTATAGGTTTATAGTATATTGAATTTACCTACAATTATATACAGCCTTTATTAAACATTTACTAATTGTTAGGATTTGATTAGATTTGTAATTAAATTTTAATTAGATTAGAATTAATATTTATATTTATTGGAGATAAATTTTATTACAATTTAAATATTAATTTGAGTTAAATCTTAATTTAAGTAGATTTTGATAAATATGAGAAATCTTGTTTTGAATTTATAGAAGACAGAGAAGAATGAGAGAGGTTTAGGAAGAGGGCTCGGATAGAAGCTATTCTATGCAGAAGATGAGTCAAGTATAATTTTTTTTTGGTTAATAAATTTTATTTTATCCGCATTAATTTTCTATTTTGTATTTTTTTTCTTTTTTTTGATGGTGTCGGTTTTAGTTACTATTGAGGAGATTTGTTTATGATAAAAATTGATTTGACATTTTTATTACGAAATTCAAACACCAGGTGGTATCGGAACGAATTGCGAATTCATAAAATCTGTTACCTCCCAGTAGTAATGTTTAAAAAACGGGTATATATAAATATACACCCCTTTAGTGGTGTATATCTTACACCCCACTCCATCCTGGGGTGGGGTGAATTCCACTCGTCACTCGATGTGACGAATGGAATAATATCCATTCCAGGATGGGGTGGGGTGTAGGATGTACACCCCTAAAAGAGTGTACACCTAGCATCTCCCGTGGGGACTTATCCATCGGTCACTTCAAGTGACCGATGAAATTCATCCACCCTTAGATGGGATGGAGTGTATAATATACACCCAAAATGAGTGTATACAAAGCATTTTCCTAATTATTTAACTAAAAGTGGAGAAGGTTGAGGTTTATTTTTTTACAGTAATTAAATACTTACTTTCATTGTTTAGTTGGTCATAAGTTAAATTTATTTATATTTTCATTTTTTTAAATTGCCTGACTTCACTTTAATTACGCGGTGCCGAAGTTAATTATAATAGAAAAAAAAAAGTAAGAAAATAATGTTTGTAACTTGTTTTATATTCTCTTATGTGTTAGTATGAATTTTTAAAATATAAATAAATAAAAATAATAAATTATAATTTCAAAGTTGTTCACTTTTTATCAAACAAATAATGATGAAAAAAAGAAGAAGATAAATTTTAGTTTAACTAAAAATAGATAAATAGTAATAAACTAGCTTGTGAATGTCTATAGTTGTTATTTGAAAACAATTATAATATATAATTAATTACTGAATATATAATTTATTTTAGCATTCGAACATACACTAAATATTCAATGTTAAATTTAAAATATTAAAATATTATTTTTTAATGACTTAAATTTTTAAAGATTATCATTTATTTTATATAGTATTAGAAATCTTAATTAACACATAGCTAAAACTATTATGGATCATACAAAGAAACATTTCTACCTACATATCAATCCCGATTTTAAACATAATTCCACACCTTCAACATGAGGACCAAATCATTCCTATCCTCTTTAGTTTGTAGTATTTTGTTATTAATTTGGAACACTCTCTTTCTATGGAAGTGTCCATGATAAACTTGGTCGTTTTTTTAATTACAAGCGTTATTGTAGATGCTTCGTGTAAATTCTATTAAAATTTAGTTAGATTTGTAGTTGAATTCTAGTTATATTAAAATTAATATTTAAATTTATTAGAGATTAGTTTATTAAAATTTAAATATTAATTATAATAAAAATTTATTTAGATCAAAATTTGAATAACTTTTGATGTAAGCTATAAATATAGCATATGCACGATTATTTTAACGGTAGTAGTAGTGTTTAATCACACCAATATGACGTAGTGATGGTAGGATTTAACCACACCCATATGATATGGTGGGGGATAGAGTTTAACCACACTCATATGGCCTGACTAACGTGTCCATAATTTTGGATGCGCGTACGGTGCATTCAAAGAAAACGAAAGAAGCATGAGAGAGATTCAGGAGGAAGGCTCGAGTTGAAGCTACTCTGTTGTAAAAGAAGAGTCGGTGTAATTATTCTCTTGGTTAATGAATCTTATTTAACTCGTATTTTCTGTTTTAATTTTTTTTCTCTTTGTGATTGTATTGGTTCCACTTTCTGTTGATGAGACGGATTTATAGTAAAAATTTGATTTGATGTTTCTGTTGCGGTATCCCAACACTAGACCGTCGCTCGCGTTGCAGATTTACAAAATCTAGTACCGAGGCGAGTACTAGATTTCCAACATTTGGTATAAAAAATAAAGGTTACCGATTCTCAGAGGAAATCGATATTAGAGTACTGGATTATCGATCATTACTGGGGTTGATCACAATTTGATTTCGCTAGGCGTGTTGGACTCGAAGGTACATGATTTTTCGGTTTAAGGTGGAGTTAAAATGGTCCAAAAACGAGAACGGATCGTACAGAGCAGTCGCTCCAAATATAGTGATTGAAGACTACAAATCAAATTAAGATAGAGATTGTTAGGATTTAGTTAGATTTGAAGTTGAATTTTAGTTAGATTAAGATTAATATTTAAATCTGTTGAAGATAAATTTATTAACATTTAAATATTAATTAGAATAAAAATCTATTTAGACTAGAATTTAGATAGTTTTGATGTAAGTTATAAATATAGCATATGTGCTATTATTTTGACGGTAGTGGTAGGATTTAACCACACTAATATGACGCGGCGGTGGTAGAATTTAACCACACTCATATGACATGACGAGAATTAGGATTTAGCCACACTCTTATAGCATGCTCAAGGTGATCTCCATAATTTTGGATGCACGCACGAGTGTGTTCAAAAAGAAAAATCTTTTAAATTTATAAAAAACGAGAGAAGGGTGAGATATATTCAGAGGAGGGCTCGGGTTGAAATTACTCTATTATAGAAAATAAGTTGGTATAATTCTTTTCTTGGTTAGTTAATCTTATTTCACTTGTATTTTTATTTTTTATTTTTCTTTTCTTTATTATTTTGTTGGTTCCGGTTTCGATTGAAAAAACAAATAAAATTTTAATTTGACGTTTTTGTTGTGCAATTTCAACACTAAACGATACGTGAGTGAATTATGATACCGAAATAAATTGAGAATTCACAAAATTTGATACGGAAGTGAGTATCAAATTCCCAACAAATCCTAGCTAGCTTAGAGACAAAGCATCAAATTTAATTAGCACAAATCGCACATTTATTTATGCTGAATGGGATGCTTGCCGAGGTATCAAATGCCAGATACATTTGTAGATTGAAACTGAAAATTAAATTGCACCCAACCAACGGCTAGGATTGAACGTGTCCGCCACCTATTTTGTTTTGATATTAAATTTGGAATAGAGAAATGGTTGGAGTATTATTCTACTTAATTTTGTGTATCCTACTATGTTATTGATATGTTGGGTACTCATGCTAATGTTGTTTTAATTTACATGTGTGTGTATATATATATATATATATATATATATTGAGTTTTTTTGCTTGTAAAAATATAAAATTATTTGTGTTTCTGAATTTTTTATCATTCGATGTAGGAATGTACGGTTAGGATGATGGTGGGCCGCTTGGGTTTAGTGGGTGGTTGGTGAAATAGTATGATCTAAGAAATAGAATTAATCAAAGGATTAGATCTAACGGTAGAAAACTTACAAACACCAATTGCTTGGTACTTGTACAAACACAATAGCCGAATTTTATATATATATATATATATATATATATATATATATATATATATATATATATATATATATAAGAGTTTATATACTTTTAAAAGTACAAAAAAAATTATGTTTGTGAATTTTTTATTATTAGATTTGCATTGATATTTGTATAATTGTACTTTCTCTTTCTCTTTCTTTAGTTGACTTTATAATTACATAAATTTCAATACAAATTCAATGGTAAAAAATTCACAAATATAATTTTTCTTGTGCTTTTAAAAATATACAAGCTCTATATATATATATATATATATATATATATATATATATATATATATATATATATATAGTTACAGCTCTATCATCGAATGTGTAATTGATTGATGCAATTGACCACAGAGCTCAAATATATATAAGCCTACTTGGGCATTGTCTCTATATATATATATGGAAAATGCTATGTGTACACCCCTTTCGGGATGTACATCATACACCCCACCCATCTAAGGGTGGGGGTGTGATGATGGGTCACTCGATGTGACCCGTAAAAAATATCGGCACCATTAAAATGATGGAGGTGTATGATGTACACCCCTTCGGAGTGTACATATAGCATTGTTCTATATATATATATATATATATATATATATATATATATATATATATATATATATATATATATAGTTACAGCTCTATCATCGAATGTGTAATTGATTGATGCAATTGACCACAGAGCTCAAATATATATAAGCCTACTTGGGCATTGTCTATATATATATATATATATATATATATATATATATATATATATATATATATACACGAGTTCGTATTATAATAGTGTTTGTTTGTTTTTCCATTGCTATTTTCTTGTAAACCAAGTTTGCTTATATGGAGTTGGAAGTTGGACTTTCTTCCCCTACTAATCCCTTGTAGGCAGCTCCCTTAGGGAAGATATTGAATTTTGGAAATGGTAATTATGGTAATTATAGCAGAATAAAGTTTTTCCAATAGTGTACATATATATATATATATATATATATATATATATATATATATATATATATATATATATATATATATATATATATATATATATATATATATATATATATATATATATGGAAAATGCTATGTGTACATTCGTAAGGGGTGTACATCTTACATCTCCATCCATCTAAAGGTGGGGGTGTGATGATGGGTCACTTGATGTGACCCGTAAAAAATATCGCTATCATTAAAATGGTGGAGATGTATGATATACACCCCTTCGGAGTGTACATGTAGCATTGCTATATATATATATATATATATATATATATATATGGAAAATGCTACTTGTACACCCCATTTGGGGGTGTACATCACACACCCCACCCATCCAATGGGTGGGGTGTGGTGAGGGGTCACTTCACAAATTGTGAAGTGACCCTCCCACCTTTAGATGGATGGGTGTAAGATGTACACCCCCTTTGGGGGTGTACATGTAGCGTTGCTCATATATATATATATATATATATATATAATGCCCAAGTAGGCTTATATATATTTGAGCTCTGTGGTCAATGGCATCAATCAATTACACATTCGATGATAGAGCTGTAACTAATATTGTTTTTAAATTCTATCTATCAACATTCATGAAAGCGAGCCTGCTTTGATAATTGTGCATATATTATTGTTAAAATCTTATTAAATGGTGAACTGTAATGACTCGGCTCACTAGTAATAATAATTCGTTGGGTCTAAATCATAACCTAAAAATACATCTGATGTAGGACTATTGGGGTGTCACAGACTCTTCCTGTTTAGGTATGACGTCCTCAGCAGCCCAAGATAACTAGGCGATGTGAGATTTGTCTCGCTAGTCCTGTCATCCGGACCCAGTCTCAGCCGAGATTCGCCACACACTTTCGGCTGATTATTTGGCTTATCTTAGACCCAGGCTCAGCCGAGATTCGCCACACACTTTCGGCTGATTATTTGGCTCTGATACCAAATGTAACGACTCGGCCCATTAACAATAATAACTCGTTGGATCCAAACTACATCCCAAAATACTTAAATCCAGTTATTATTACTATATAATGTCTATGTCTTATATATACTCAAACACATCCACACTATTTTCTAATATGAAACTATTAAAATATCACACCTGTTACTATATATATAGCTTGCTACCACATAAAGCTCATATTTAATTTGTATAGTTTATTAGTTTTCATATTCATTGTAATTGCATATTTTTATATTCATTATATTTCTTTAATTAGATTGCACAGCTGTAAAAGAAAAGAGATAAGCATTATATATATACCTATTAATTGAATGAGAAGCAAAACAAAAATATAGCCATCTTTTTCAATCAATATTCTATCAACATCAACCTAATAATACTCAGTGATATATCTAAAACATTATTTAAAACCGTTTCACTTTAATCTATATTCTTATTTACTAATAATTGACTACATACAAAATTATTTTTACATCAAATACATCCCTAGCTACATCTGTCCACTAGGCCGCTATGCATGCGCGCATTCATCAGCTCTCGATCCCATTTTATATTTTACTTTGTACTATATATATATATATATATATATATATATATATATATATATATATATATATATATATATATATATATATATATATTATTGAATATTAATCTTTGATCGGTATTTTTTTATTTAGAATTCATTGTTTGGATTACTTACATAAATAAAAGTTTAGTTATATATATATATAAATTTCTGGTGCACAGCTATTAAAGCGCGTCAGATATGAGACAAGAACTAAAACGAACCATTTTTAAAAGTTTAAAATATTATATCTCTATTTTAAATGTTGGAGCACTTTAATTTCCTGAAATAAAGAGATAGTGGAATAGGCCCAAAACATCTATTTCATATGCTCAAAATATTCTTAGTTAATTAATTAGTGGTAATATATATAATGCATGCTATGACAACCTCAGAATTTAGGCAAACACATGCAATGTCACTTAGATATATAGCTAGGGATGTAATTAATTAATTGCTAGCCATTAATTAAGTTGGGTTAATGTTTAATCAATATTAAAAGGGGTTTGATAAGGCCGGCTATAGTATGAAATGGTGACCATAAAAACATTAGAATTAAAATATAGGGTTAATTGCATATAGGTCCCTACAAATATGTCGAATAGCAAATATATCCCTACAAAATTCAACTTTTTATATTTATTTCTTCAAAAATCCACAGTTATTCAAATTTATCCCTACCGTCCATCTCTGTTAGAAAAGTTGAGTTAACCATAGGTTGTTTAACCTTGGTTAGATAAAAAAAAATAAATTTACTTTTTTACCCTTTGTATATTATAATTATTTAATATATTATTTAATTAATTAGATAAAATATTAGTTAATTATTTAATTAATTTAATAAATAATTAATTAATTACCGCGGCATGCAGCCGCGCCGCGCGGGGCCGGCGCCCGCGCGGCCGCGGCACGCTTTGCGCGGGGCCAGTGCGTGCAGCTGCGTGAGGCTCCCGTCCGCGTCCATGTCGAAGCGAGGTCGAAGCTAGGAAGGAGATGACCGTAGAAATTTTTGGAGGAATATATCTATAACAGGGCAAAAAAGTCATTTCACATCGAATCTGTTAAAATATAAATAGATTCCAAACGGTACTAAACTAGATGGGTAGATTTGAAGAACTTAGGATTTTTGAAGGGATAAACATGAAAAGTTGAATTTTATAGGAATATATTTACTATTCGACATATTTGCAGTGACCTGTATGTAATTAATCCTAAAATATATGATATTAATTAATAGTTAATTAATTGCCTCTCAAAATACTTGGTTTTATTTGAAGGGTTTTTTTTTTTTTTTTTTTTTTTTTTTTTTTTTTTTTTTTTTTTTTTTTTTTTTTTTTTTTTTTTTTTTTTTATGCTTGGGATTAGTATAAATGAAGGTCAATTGGTGCATGCAACATATGATCATCCATGATGTGTAAATTGGTCCAAACAATTAGATATTTAATTAAATTAGTGACCACTACTTAAACACGCATCTCGCGTGAAATACATATAGTTTATATATGAAAACTATACTATATATAGATCCCCTAAAAAACTATTTATATGTTTTTATTTCAAAATCATCTAATCGGTGATATTGATAATTATATAAAAAAATTTAATAATTAGCATTCTGTAGTACTCATTAAGATTTATTAATCATGAAGTGAAGTCAATAATTATATTTGAATTTTTTGAATTATTATAATCAAAATTTACAACCTAATTTAATTAATTAGTTAAATATTAATAAATTATTAATGTACAAATATAACATAATATTTTAATTATTATATGTATTATATTATCAATCATAATATTTTTGTATTAGTTTTGCATTATATAAATAAATGAGCAAAAGTATGTAATACATACCTTAGTAATTATGACTATCAATTGGAACAACCAATGTGAAGAATTTACACTGCAGGTAATCGTTAAGCCCCGTTTGATATCTGGAACTAGGGAGGGATAACCTCTAGTTCCAGATACTTATATTCAAACAAAAATTTGGAGGGCGGGAACAGCTCGTTAAGGCCCGTTTGATATCTGAAATTAGGAAGGGATAACTCCTGGTTCCAGATACTTATATTCAAACAAAAATTTGGAGGGTGGGAACGAGCTGTTCCCATCCCCAGGTGGAGTTGTTCCACCTGCCGTTATTTTTTTTTTTTTTTTTTTTTTTTTTTTTTTTTTTTTTAATTAAAAAATTTTAAATGATAAGATATTTAAATTTATAAAATTTAAAATTTATTTTTTTAATTTTATAAATCTTAAAATTTTTAACTTACTTTTTAATAAATCTAAAAATATAATTTTTTTTATATTTTTTTTAAAATTTTTAAATTTATGCAAATTTTTTTATAAATTTTTTAAAATGTATACTAATTTTAAAATTAAAATTTTTGCTTCTAATTTTGTAATTTGTTGAGATAATTAAAATTAAAATTTTTAACATTTATAAATTTTGAAATTTTAAATTTTATAGCTTTTAAAATTTGTAACTTTAATTTTTAATAAATTTATCAATTTATAAAAATTTAAATTTTATTATTTTTACAATTTATACAAATTATTAAATTTTTAATTTTAATTTTTAATAAATAATTCACCAAATTCTTAAAATTTTTAAATTTATAAATATATACCTATTTTTATATACAAAATTTTGAATTTTAAAAAAATTATAAATTTTAATTATATCATAAAGGATAAATTAGTCAATAAAAATTTATATCCCCTCTAACCTACTTATTCCTCTTTAATTTACCAAACACAATTTTGTTTATACACACCCAAACATAAATTAATATTAGTTCCTGCTAATACCATAACTTATACCTATCCCCGGTATAATCAAATTTTTTTTATACCCTTACCTAACGCAGCCTAAAGGTAGGGATGTATATCTTACACCCCATCCCAGATGAATTTCACTCGTCATTCGATGTGACGAGTGAAATAATAAGATGGGGTGAGGTGTAGAATGTACACTCTTAAAGGGGTGTGCACGTAACATCTCTCAAAAGTTAAAGTAGCACATGAAATGGATGGCTAACAATCTGGTGGAGTCCTCTTTTGAAAATTAATTAAGCTCTCTTTGTAATTAATTAGTTACAAGAACATAGAGTATGAGACGATAATATATATATATAATAATTTTTTTAAAAAAATAATTAGAATAGGGATAGGACAAGTACACAAATAAATTCTAATGTGGAACAAAGTTAGAGCATGAACGAATCCTTCTTCAGAGAATTTTTTTTTTTTTTTAGCTACATTAATTAGCTGTATAAGTACATCTTAATTACATACCACACATTATAAGGAAAAAGAGAAAGTGTGAATATATATATACACAATCAAATTAAATTAAATCACTCGTGAATTATTCACATGTTTAATGTGAGATTTGATCGAATTTGTTAAGTGTTGAACGCAACCAAAGCAAAGCAGAATTATCTTTTTATTTTTTTTTTAGTAAACTCCCCCCCATTATTCAAAGAGCCTCCGTACACGCCTTAAAATTAAGGATTAATTGCATATATATATATATATATATATATATATATATATATATATATATATATATATATATATATATATATATATATATATATATATATATATATATATATAGAGTTGGGCTGGAATGCTATTGATAGCACCAACCCAACTTTGCCACCCATTTTTTAGCCTTTAGATCGCATTGAGATGTGTGCATGCTCTTTAATGAAAAAGAAAAGCTTTTTACTTTTTACTTTTTCTTTTTACTTTTTCTTTTTTCTTTTTTTCATTAAAAAGCATGTACAAATCTCAATGCGATCTAAAGGCTAAAAAATGGGTGGCAAAGTTGGGTTGGTGCTATCAATAGCATTCCAGCCCAACTCTATATATATATATATATATATATCCCTGCAAATATGTCGAATTGTAAATATATTCCTGCAAAATTCAACTTTTTCATATTTATCTCTTCAAAAATTCAAAATTCTTCAAATATGCCCCTCTGGTTAATTCCCGTTTGGAATCTATTTATTTTTTAACAGATTCGATGTGAAATGACTTTTTTGTCCCCTTACAAATATATTCCTCCAAAAGCAATACCATTATACTTGTTACAAAAATGCCCCTCTCCAAAAATCATAAAATTCTATCATCAAAATAATTCTTTTTTTTTTTTTTTTTTTCTTTTTTTTTTTTTGGAGGTATAATATGGAAAGGGTAAATATATAAATTCAATTTTTAATCTAACCAAGGTTAAGCATTTAATCTAGGATTAAATCAATTTTTTTAACAGAGATGAACGGTAGGAGCATATTTGAATAACGGTAGATTTTTGAAAGGATAAATATGAAAAATTAAATTTTGCAAGAATATATTTGCAATTCGACATATTTGCAGGAACATGTATGCAATTAACCCTAAAATCAAGGTCAAAATTTTGTGGTTGCTTCTCTAAGCCAAATGCTATCCAAAACTCTCATTAATTTTCAAGTTTGAAAACCAAAATGTCGGCGAGCTGATATTCTGAGAACCAAAAAGTTAATTTAGTCCACACTTATGAAATATACAAAACAATTACAATTAATGATGGATTTGATTGAAAGTAGTACATTGTACTTGTTGGAATCTTCGTTCCGATACCAAATTCTCTCTGTAACCTGTTTTGATACAGCTTATTAAAATTTCGCAATAAAAATATTAAATCAAATTTTTATCATAAATTCGTCTGTTCAATATATATAAATTAAAATAAAAAAAAAATTAAAATAAAAAATATAGATAAAATAAAATAAATTTATTATCGGCAATTTCTCTTCTACAATATTTGAGTAGCTTCAATCCGATCCCTTAATTTTTTTTGAATCTCTCTCGTCCTTTTCTGGTTTTCTACAAATTCAAAAAAAAATTTCTCTTTGTGTGCACTCAATTTTTTTTCACCTACTCTATTTTTTAAAAAAGATCTCTATATTAAGGCTATATATAAAGTTTTATCCAAGATGTATCCAAATTTACTTAAATTAAAAATTTTACTATAATTAATATTTAAATCTAAATTAATTTATCTTCCAGTATATTTAAATATTAATTATAAATCTAATCAAATTTTAACACATTGTTCACCCTTTAGAAAAGATTAATCACTCAGTTTCAGTTTCGAGGGTTCCAAAAATATAATTGTAATTAACATTCATTAATCAGTGCATGGTTTTCTATCAGAACAATTTTTTAGGTCACATGATTAACTCATTTCACTCTTTACCAGTTCTGTTAACTCTCCTATCAGTGAAGATGAAATGCTTCAGCTTCTGAGCTCTTTCCTCAGAGAGAGAGACAGAGCCATGTGGAAGCCATAAAAGTCACTGATTCTCCTAATATTTTTAAAATTATATAAAAATTTATTATTAAATTACTTAAAAAAAATAAAATATTATTAATTTTAGAGATCAAAATATTTTTTTTTAAAAAAAATAATATTACCTTGTGGGTTACGAAATACAAATTTAATTGACCCCAACATATCGTAATATCTTATTTATAAATTATAGTAGATCTTAATATATGATTTTTTACCATAATTTTTTTTTATATAGATTTTTAGATCATTAATTATTATTTTAAAAATAAAGATAATTATATTTTATTTTTTTAAAAAAAAAATATTAAAAATTCGAAAACAAATGAACAAACAAAAAAATATTTATATATAATTTCTTTATTAATATTTATTAAAAATTAATATATTTTGTATAATATATTTTTATTTCTTTTAAAATTAAAATTCTGACTTTATTTTTGTCTGTCATATTCACGTACGAAAATAAAAGTGTTTAGGTTATTACTGAGTCGTCGTCTCTAATCATTTCCACGATAACAGTGACGAAATTAAGCTAAAATAAAAGGTACTGGATCTAGAGGTTGCTTTGATATGATTTAATTAAACTTTTTGTCATAAAAAAACATGGAATAGTAATAGTTTAGTACAATAATGCACCTGAAATAATGTGCGTGGATAATTTAAGTTGACATTCAACAAATAGCAATCACCAGCTTAGTGAGTTGACATTGCTAGCTAGTCATAGAAGAACAGCTTAGTATATCTGATAAGGATCCATGCATGTGTTTAATTATACATGCATATATACTACTTGAGCTTTAATTAATTAAGAAAGTAAATATTTAAATAACCATTAATTAATTAATTAATTCATTCATTAATTAACTCTTGTATGAATCAGTAGACTAGGGCTCCGTTTTCAAAATGAGATTGCTTAATATATATATATATATATATATATATATATATATATATATATATATATATATATATATATATATATATATATATATATGGGGCAATTTCCTATATATCCCTAAAATTTTTTCTGTTTTTAGATTTACCCCTCTTAGAAGGCTAATATTAAAACTACGCTTCTTACGTTTCAACTTCTTTCTAAGATACCCCTGAAGTTAAACTCTGTTAGTGTACCGTTTGGAGCTGCCGTTATCTGTGTGAAATTACTATTTTGCCCTTTCAAATATACCCTTCTACCATAATCAACTTTTCTTATGTACCCTTAAAATTTTCAATAGTTTTGGTAGATAGGAACAAAATAGGTATATCTGATAGTTTTCAACTCCGATTATTATTTAACTCTAATTTAACCCTAGTTAACTTAACAAAGGGAAACGGTAGGGATATTTTTAATAACGGTGGAACGTATGAAGGATATATTGGAAAGGAAAAAATAAGAGGGGTAAATCAGATATTTTTTCAGATTTCTGGGATACACAGACAATTATATATATATATATATATATATATATATATATATATATATATATATATATATATATATATATATATATATATATATATATATATATTTGTATATAATTTTGTTTCAATTCTATGTTGGCTAAAATAACATTAGATGTAAGCTTTGATAGGAAGGTGAAGCGGTTTGTGTACAAATAATAAGATTAATTGTCATTAATGGTCTAAAATATATTTATGTTTGATTTTTTTACATCTATATATGGAATATTATTGTGAGGCAATGAAGAAACATAGCAAATTAATTAATTAGAAAAATAATTAATTTGTAAATTTACGGGCCAATTGATGAGCTTTTAAAACGTATACGTATCGAGTTGGATTCATGATCTCATTTGGCACAATAATGTTCTTAATTATTTTTTTATAGCAGCAAAGTCTAAATTATTTCATTAAATTAATTTCACTGTTTGATTAATGGTGATTAATTAGATGATCAATGAACTGATACATTCATGGTGACGCATGGTGTGACATAGTTTATATATATATATATATATATATATATATATATATATATATATATATATATATATATAAGAAAAAGGAAAAAAAATTGAAGAATAATTAATTAAGGCGTGTTCAAATTTGAAGCTTTGATTTAATATAAGCTTCTAATTAGTTATTATATATATATTAATTACTACTCTCTGAACAAGTCTAGTGAACAACTTTGCATGAGTAGTTTTAATCACATTTTGAGAGTATTATGCATGTAACAATATAACGTTAATCTCCCATGTGTGTCATTGTCAAACCGTAACGACAAAAAATAAATTATAAAAAAAATATATCAAAATATATATAGTTCGTTCATCAATTTATATTTGCCAATAAAAACGAAGCAAAATTTTTTATTAAAAATCTCTCCAAAAAATTTAAACTAAAAGTCCAAACTTTAATTATATACGAAACGTTGAAATTCGCATGTGTACAAATCTCTAAAACTCCGCCGCCTTTCGTCAATGCATACAAACCTTCCACTACACCACCTCACGGATAATCAACAGCCGGCACGTCTGCCTAATTAATTTTGGATTTATCCGCTTTGTAAAGAATTTGGTAATTAATATTCGAGATTTTAAATTTAAAATTTAATTATTTTATATTTTAAATTAAATTTATTTTAAAATAAACGAAATGGATAGCATGATATTTTTTTTTTAAAAAAAAAATAATAATTTGGACTTGGCTAATTAAAAATTACGGTTTCATTAAAGTGATCAAGATATGCTTTATAAAGTGTAAGACTTGTCGATGTAGTCCCTCTGACTGGGCCAGTTTTGGCAGTCACGAACGCCCTACGTAAGTCCGGTCCTCCTTGGATGTAACGGTAGTAGGTATGCGCAGGTTTGACTGGACCCTATGTGGCAGTCAGTGTAGATTGGGTGATTATATTTGAGAGATTGTAGATACATCATGTTTTTATCTGTTCCACTCATTGAGCATTTAGATAGAAGCATAGTAGCTATAGAGTTATTTTTCAGCCTTTACTTTTAGTACTGCATTTATTACTTTATGCCTCTAGTAGACTTAGTGGGCAGACCGTCGGGGTTGTTGGCGGTACCCACTGAGAACTACTGTGGGATGTAGTTCTCACACTCACCGTGGTGATTTTTCTCCAGAACCTCTATTCCAGTTCTTGCTGCTCCAGTTGCTGATCCTGCTGATCGAGGTAAGGGAGTCGCGAGCTAGATCCCTACGAGTCTTCTTCCAGTGAGAGTAGATGTACCCTTTTTGGTGATGTTATAGTATTGTCAGTGTTTTTGGGATGTATCTTGTACATTTTACATTTTGAGAGTTTTAGTTTGAAGTGACTTATGTATTGTGAGGATCTGGCATGTACTATTTGAGAAGTTGTATATATTTATTTCAGTAGTTACTTTTCAGCTCTGATATCTGTATAGTGTAGTTTATCTTTTGCAGGTTAGTTGCTTCGTCTATACGGGGCCTCCCGTATGGGCGGCGGATCTGTGGGCGAGCCTGGGACGTCGCAGTTTCGATGCCGGGACATGACATCGTAGGTATCTCAAAATTCACTTAACAATCTGCCAATGAGTCTTATCGGAATTAGTCATATATCTCCTAAATATACTCACTGCAAAGGAGATATCCGGCCGTGTACAAATCATGACGTACATAATGCTCCCAACAATACTAGAATAAGGAATATGTGGCATGTACTCTCGCTAATCAACGGACCGCTGTGACAACGCGGTTGAAAGTCTGAAATGTGCCGCAAAATGAGTGCTCACCGATTTCGCGTTTGTCATCCCAAAACGTTTTAAAATTTTATCTATGTATTTCTCCTGTATCAAATACAATAGTCCTGATTTGTAGTCTCTCTTAATTTTCATATTAAGAATTTTCTTTGTAGCACTTAGATTTCTCATCTCCAACTCATCTTTCAATAATATCTTCAATTTATTTATCTCGGCACTTAGATCTTTCATCTCAAATTCACCTTTTCAATAATATCTTCAATTTATTTATCTCAATTATGTCGCTGAAAGCAATCAACATATTATCGATATAGAGTAACAAATATATGAAAGATCATTTATCAAGCTTTCTAAAATATACACAACTGTCACGCTTGCTTGTAAAATATTTATGATCTGTCATAAAAGAGTCGAACTGCTTGCTATAAAGTGATTTCTTTAACAGACAAATATGATCCTCATTCCCTCCAACAATGAATTCCTTCGACTGTTTCATATAAATTTGCTTCTCAAATTCTTCATGTAGAAAAACGGTCTTAACACCAAACTGCTTAATATATAGATCATGCATGACTACTAAAGATAAAAGAACATAAATAGAAATATAATTCACGACTAGGGAAAAAATATCATTAAAATCAACACATTCTACCTAACTATAGCTCTTAACAACTAAACGAGTTTTGTGTTAAGATAAATTATAGGTCACTACTTATCACAACGAATGAATTCACATATGAGAAATTCAAATTTTAAATGGGACATGATGCATGGATTATCATATGCTGCCGCAATAATCAATTTATGAATCTTTTCTGATTTTTTTTTTTTCGACCATTCTCTGATTGAAGGACAATATATACACACACCAAAATTGTATATATTATATATTAAGTTGTCCTAAGTTTCTAACTCTACTAGATACGTGAATATTCGTCAGTTTACGTTGTTTCTTGCTTTAGTACATCTCAAATGTCAAATAGATGACCTTCACCGAAGTTAATTTCGCGTATACAATCGATCTGGAATTGTCAATATTCTTGATATGCGTGTATATCACAGAAATTAAAGTTCTATATTAATTTGTTGGTGGTAATTAAGCTTGACTTTTCTATATGTAAAAGCATAAGAGTAATGCTACGTATTGGACGCTTCAATAATGTATGAGAGAGTACCGTTTACGAGTCAATTTTTATTTAAAATTTAATATTTATTTTGTACTTCGACTCTTCAAGTTATTAAATTTCTACATTTGTTTCATCAATTTTTTATTATACTAAAAATTCTAAAAAAATTTTAAAAGATTTTAGGATGTAAAGAACGTGTGAGTTGAACTTTGCATGGAGTATACCGATAGAATTTTTCTGGGAGAAAATTCTTGGTTATCTAAAATGTTTTGAGGACGAAAGTTGAAGTTTAAAAGGTATCCAATTTGTATATTAAGGTTACGTTTGGCAACCAGTATAAGAGATGGATAAGGAGATTATTCATTTCTTTGTATCCAAACACGTTTGGTTTTGGTTATGGATAGAAACAGTAATTTTCGTTTTTCTGAAATAAGCTAGTATAAGATTGAGACTACTGTTCCAGCCATTTCCTGAAACAAGGTTTGTTTTCATTTAAGAATAAGCTTAACTAAATTAAATATAATTTTAATTATTATATTAACTATTTAATTAATCTAATATTTTAATTAATTTAATTATTTTATTAACTAATTATTTAAGTATTTAGATAATTAACTAATTAAATTATTAAATTATTTATAGTTTATTAAATTATTTATTATTAATAATACTCATTTTTGTTAATTATTTTATCAATTAATTAAGAATAAGTTTAATTAAAGTAAATATAATTTTAATTATTATATTAACTCTTTAATTAATCTAATATTTTAACATTCAAATTATTTTATTAACCAATTATTTAAGTATTTAGATAATTATATAACTAATTAAATTATTAAATTATTAAATTATTTGTAGTTAATTAAATTATTAATTATTAATAATACTCATTATTGTTAATTATTTTATCAATTAATTGTGAATAAACTTAATTAAAGTAAATATAATTTTAATTATTATATTAACTCTTTAATTAATCTAATATTTTTACTAATCTAATTATTTTATTAACTAATTATATAACTATTAGATAATTAACTAATTAATTTATTAAATTATTTGTAATTAATTAATTAAATTATTTATTAGTAATACTCATTATTGTTAATTATTTTATCAATTAATATTCTGAATTATCTAGTAATAGTTAATTAAATAAATTAAATTATTATTTAATTAATATTTTATATTAATTATTTAGATAAATTATTATTATTTTAAAATTATAATTATTTTTATTCTCACTGTTCTAATATAACTATTTCAACGTTATTTTTTTTATTTCTAGAAACAACTCAATTTTCATCCAAACGTAAAATTGGTCTCATTAATTCTTGTTCCGAAACTTATACTTATTTCTGAAATAAACAGTTCAAATTTATATCTGAACCAAACGCAGCCTAAAAATTCTTGTCCAGCACCAATTTTCTATTTAAGTGCCATATATATATATATATATATATATATATATATATATATATATATATATATATATATATATATATATATATATATATATATGTGACTTGGTCATTTGTACATAACCTAGAAAACTAATGCGTAATGGAGATAAATTCATAGTCCCCTTATCCATTATATATATAGAAAAAAAACCTTTTGTCAAATGAATTTAAGTGGTTGAAGATGCGAGAACATAAAAATTTTATATTATCTCCATTTAATTTATCATTTATAGGAGAAATTAAATATGCTAATTTTTTGAACATTTGCTCAATTATAGCTAGATACCAATTAAGATTATATATATATATATATATATATATATATATATATATATATATATATATATATATATATATATATATATATATATATATATATATATAGAGTTTGGCTGGAATGCTATTGATAGCACCAACCCAACTTTGCCACCCATTTTGTAGCTATTGGATCGCATTGAGATCCGTGTAGGCTCTTTAATGAAAAAAAGAGAAAAGGAAAAGTAAAAATAAAAAGTAAAAAATAAAAAGTTTTTCTTTTTAATTAAAGGGCTTGCACGAATCTCAATGCAATCCAATGACTACAAAATGGGTGGCAAAGTTGGGTCGGTGCTATCAATAGCATTCCAGCCCAACTCTATATATATATATATATATATATATATATATATATATATATATATATATATATATATATATATATATATATATATATATATATATATATATATAGTCCGGCTAGAATACTATGATAGCACCAAACAATTGGTGCTATAAAGTTTTCTGCCGTTGGATGAAAAGATATGCGGTTGAGATTATAGTGGTCCCCTAAGATTTTTACTATTCAACCAACCACCTAGTAAACCCTAGGGGACCACTATCATCTTAACCGCACATTTTTTAATCCAAAGACTAAAAATTTGATAGCACCAATAACTTGGTGCTATTGATAGTATTCTAGCCTAATTATATATATATATATATATATATATATATATATATATATATATATATATATATATATATATATATATATATATATATATATATATAGTGTAGGGCTATTATACTGTTATGAATATAATTCTTTTGTATTCATAACTTTTTCATCTTTGGATGAAGAAATATGCGGTTAGAATGATAGTGGTAATCTAGAGCGTAACCTAGGGTTTAGTAGATTGTTGGTGAAATAATATAAAACTTAGAGACTACTATAATTCTAATCGTATATTTTTTTATTAAAAAATTAAAAATTTATGAGTACAAAAAATTTTACTCATAAAATTATAATAATCGAACTGAAAATTTATAAGTAGGTGTGATTAATTAGGTAAGAGAAGGAAAACATAGGAGAGAGATAAGAACAAGAGCAAGAAAAATAAAAGAAGAGCTAAAAACCTCAATGTCAAATTTTGATAGGCCTAAGACCACCTATCTCTAATCTACTTGGGCAAGCTTAATTTAGAGAGTTATGAATACTTAAAATTTTAATCTGAATGAGATGGATTTATATATATATTCAACGTTAAATAGATATATTTTTGGATATAAATAAAAAAAATAAAAATTTAATAGATTTGAATTTGGATATAAATTTTGTATGTACTCTAATACCACATGAATTCGAATTGATTTTTATAATATATTATATATAAATATTTGATGTTATATTTGAATTTGTATTTTAAAAATTTAGATTTAGAGAACGTTTGTTTTAGAAGAGGTCGGTTGATGCTATACTTGAATTTGTATTTTTAAAATTTAGATTTAGAGGACATTTGGTTTAGAAGAGGAATCGAAATCGAAATCGAAATGTAAATTTGTTGGAATTGAAAACGGAATGATAAAAATAATAATTTATTTGGTTTATAAGAAGAATCAGAATCGGAATTAAAATCTTGTCCAAAAAAAAAATTCAAAAAAAATAAATTTTTGTATTTACAAAAATTTAAACTTGCTATCCAAATCATTAATCAAAATTTGAATCTAAATTTAAGCTTACAATTTGAACTTAAAATTTAAATTTATAATTCAAATTCAAGATCAAAATCAAAATTTAAATTTAAAACTACTAAATTAAAATTTTAAATTTAAATTTAAAATTATAATTTAATCAAATAAATTTACATAATTTATATTTGAATTTCAATAATTATTAGTGAAAAGTAAAAAAAATTTTAACCACTTTGGAATCAAAATTGCCTTCCTTGGCGGAGGTGGGAATCACTTTTGAGATATTCGAATATATGCAGAATGAAAATAAGAATATCAATTTCTCAATCCAAACATTAACAATAGAAATAATTTATTTCGATTTTCATTCTAAATTTCAAATATTTTAAACCAAACATATCTAAATTTCAAATATTTTAAACCAAACATATCCTTAGGACGTGTTTGGTTCAAGTTATATAATGTTACATAATTAGGTATTTGAGATTTCTGAATCGGATTTTTACTAATTTTGTATTTCTGCGTTTGGTTTAATACAGTAATGTAATACATTGCTAGATTATAGTGTATATAGTATTATTATGTTTGGTTCAGTTTATAAAATTAAGTAATTTTCTCAGTAAAGTATAATTTTTTCCAAAATTATTCTTTGGGGTCATATTTAATTTTTGTGTTTACTAAATCATAACAAAATATAATTTGTATTTATTAAATTAATTCTATTAATAAGAATTTAAAATAAAATCATAAATAAATAATTTAAATCATAAATAAATAAATAAATAAATAAATAATCATATTTTTATTTAAATATTTACATTTATTGTTTAAACGTATCCTTGAATTATTATTATTATTTTTTTAGAGCTCCAATTTATTTGTTATTATATACAAATATTTATTTCTATTAAATTACTTTTATATCTATAATCTAAATTTCGCACAAATTTTCTTCTGACCTAATGCGATTCAGAAAAATCTTTCGTAAAATTTTTAAATTTTTAAAATTTGAAATCTTTATTAGCCTTTATTTTTTATTTTTTCAAAAATTCATATATTCGATTTTCACCTCCTCATGCGGGATATTTTAAAGAAGAGAAAAGATAAAATGCAAGCAAGCCCCCTCGGCTATCAGATTTTTCGAAACACACCCTTCAACTTTAACCTTTTGATTTAAACCTCTTTAGTTTCTAATTCATTTATCTAAATTATTCTAATTACTTTTTAAATTTAATAGCTCAATTAGCGACTATTAGATAATTAATCTAGTTTTAGCTACTATTTAATTTATATATATTTTTTAAAATCACTTAATTCCCCAAAAAAACGTTTTTTTGAACGGGCTATAGTCGAGGGGTCTCCATACATTTTCACCCATATATTTAGCTTTTTCTTATTTTGAAGTGGCACGTGGCGAGTTCTCATAGGACATCAAACAACAAAAAAAATCTAGTTAGTTAAGTAGTCAACAACCGAAGCTGCGGAGGTTTCGCGCGCTTATTCTCCTCCCCCCTCTTATTCCTATTCCTATTCCTATTCCAAATAATATTTATTCATGCATTAATATTAATATATATATTGTATTGTATTGTATCCCTAGTTCAAATACTCCTCTATTCCCTCCACCTTTCTCTGACTCTCTCTCTCTCTAGTGTGATCTCAACACAAGCTTCGCAATGGCGGCGGCGCTTTCGATCCTTTCGATGCCCTCCTCCCTCTCCCTCTCCCTCCGCAGCGATCGCCGCGTCTCGACGATCTCGCCTTCGTATTCGTACTTGTCCTCGTCTTTTATGGGCAAAAGAATTCTCCCGCGAATTAGCACTCCAATGCCGAAATTGAGAACTACTGCGACGACGACTACTGCTACTATACGCGACTCCGTTTGCATCAATGTCGCCAAAGATCTCTTGGTACTGTAATCACATTATTGCTGTTTATTTACCGTTCATTATTGTTGTCACGGGGTGTGTTCATATTGATCAGATTCAGCATGTTGAGACGCCATCGATGGTGAAACCGGCGGCCGATCCCAGGTCGGTGGCTGCCATCATATTGGGAGGAGGCGCAGGCACTCGCCTTTTCCCTCTTACGCAAAAGAGAGCGAAACCCGCGGTAAGCAACTAATACTGTTACAATGCAATTGATACTTTGTAGATTAGTGCTATATAAATCTTATGATAATAAATGACTAAATAATATGATTTGTATTATCACAAAATATATTTTTGATGCAATTAAATTGACATAATAGAATAAAATTATTGTAGCGAACAAATACTTTCTCTCTACAAAATTAAAATTCGCCACCAAGTTCGCTAAGAAAATGATAGAAGTATGAATGTGATTAATATTTTTTTCTCTATGTTGAATTCCGTAATTTGTTGATTTGTAGGTGCCGATCGGCGGGTGCTATCGGCTCATCGACATTCCCATGAGCAACTGCATCAACAGCGGGATAAACAGGATCTACGTCCTTACGCAGTTCAATTCGCACTCTCTCAATCGCCATATCGCTAAAACCTACAATTTCAGCAACGCCGCCGTCGAGGTATGCACACACAAAGGCAAATCAACCAACTATGAGTTTAACATATATTGGTACTTTCGTTGCTTCTGCTTCAGGTACTAGCAGCTACTCAAACTCCGGGAAAGTTCGGTGATAGGTGGTTTCAGGGAACGGCAGACGCTGTCAGACGATTCGCATGGCTCTTCGAGGTCTATAATTTTACTCATTTTCGTGCTCCAGTTCATCGCTTAGTTAGTTAATTCGCGTATTATTCGCGAATTATTGAGAATCCGAATTAAACGGTCCGTTCCCGAATTTTTCCAAAAATTCGGATTAATTCGAAATTTTTTTTTCAAAAATTATTATTCGCGAATAATTCGCGAATTCTGAATTTTCCCCCAAAAATTCGGAATTATTTTTTTTTGAATTTCAAAAGTTAAACCCAATTTTTTTTTTAACCAAGAGTCCAAGACTCTGGTGCACAGTTACCCAATACCCACTGCATTAACCATTGCCCATTGGGTGAAACAACTTTACACTTTATACAATTTTCCTTTCCAAGAAAAAAAAAAAAAAATTACAGAGAATCATCACTTACACTTTACAGTTTCCTTTTCCAAGAAAAAAAAAAAAAAATACTGTTCACAGAATCACCACTTCACTTTCACCCCTGACCCCACAGCACAGCCTATTTATTTTATTTTGTATTTATTTATTTTTATATTCTTAAATATTATAACTGATTATGCTTATAGTATAAATCTAGAAAAAAAATTAATTTAATAGCCGAATTTTTTATCCCGGATTTTTAATTGGTGAACGTATAATTTCCGTATAAATCACGTATCCGAATAATTATCGAGTCCGTTTTTTTACCGAATTTTTCAACGAATTTAAAAATCATGATACGAATTTTATCCGTATTATATCCGAACCGAATTTTTGCCGAATCCGAATTAACTAACTATGGTTCATCGTCCAACGTGATCTTAATTCGCTGATCCATCTAATTTGTTTTTCGTTCTATTTGTTGCAGGATGCGAAACTAAGACAAATAGAAAACATAGTGATCTTATCTGGTGATCATCTGTACAGGATGGACTACATGGACTTTGTGCAGGTTTGATTCAACTTTTGTAACATATAAGCTCATAATTGTATCTATTTTTGTATGTATTTTCTTCCTATTTTTGAGACAACTAATTCGATACGAAACATCATGCAGAAGCATATCGATACGGGCGCTGATATTAGTGTCTCTTGCGTCCCCATGGACGATAGGTAATAAGCTTGATGTACTTTTTGCTGTCAATAGTGAAGCTGAATTATTTAAATTCGTTATCTTCTTAAACCACAACTATCTTATATCTCCTGCAGTCGTGCTTCCGACTTTGGGCTAGTAAAGATCGACGAAACGGGACGCATTGAGCAATTTCTTGAGAAACCCGAGGGCGAAAGCCTAAAAACAATGGAAGATATACCTGATCACTAAATCTTTTATTCGCTAACGACGAATTTGTACAATTTAGTAGTATTTGGCTGCATTTTGGTATTAGATATCTTGCTAAGCAAGGTTCTTATTAATGCAGCAAGTGGACACAACTGTTCTAGGATTGTCTCCTCAAGATGCAAAGAAGTACAAATATATCGCTTCGATGGGGATATATGTCTTCAGGACTAGGACTTTGCTGAGGCTTCTAAGGTACCAGAAACTTTAAATTTTTTGATTATATATTATTTCTTCTGTACACAAAGCTTGAGTCGGATGTTAATTTCTTTCTGATGTTACCTTCTGATAATAAAACTCGAGCTTATTATTTGCTGCTTGTTTTGTTCACAACAGTTTTACTTGCTTTTTGAAGAAGTGAATTTTCTGTTGAAGTGGAATTAATGCTGGAATATTTACAGATTGCACTATCCCACTGCCAATGATTTCGGATCAGAGGTCATTCCAAAAGCTGCCAAAGACTACACTGTGCAGGTAAATGCTGAATACATAAATGTCCTTGGGGAGATTACTACAAAGCTAAACTTCAATAAATTTGTAACTGAACTTCATCTATGAGAATTAATAGAAAGATTCTTCTTCAGAAAAGAAGCAATATGTTATTTGAATACCTTGATAGTTATTAGCCTCTAAGCAGTGTATTGGCTTTTCCTACTGCCCAGGCATATCTATTTGATGGCTACTGGGAGGACATTGGAACGGTAAAGTCGTTCTTCGATGCAAATCTCTCTCTTACTGATCAGGTAATCTGAAGCATATCTTATATTTTTGTTTCTTTTCTGTATTTGAAATTACAAAAGGTCCTTCTTTGTATCTTCTAATTTAACTTACTAATGCTCTTTGAAGTTTCCCAAGTTTCACTTTTATGATCACCTGAAGCCAATCATCACATCGCCTCAATATTTACCACCGACGAAGATAGAGAAGTGCAAGGTAAGGTTCTCTAGCAACGAACTTATTGATGAATACACTACACTTTCTATGTTTGGAAGCTCTTCTGAGAATGACTGCTTTCATTTGTACAGGTAGTGGATTCCATAGTTTCACACGGATGCTTCTTAACGGAATGCAGCATTGAGCACTCTGTCGTCGGTCTCCGCTCGAGATTAGAACCCGGGGTGGAGGTCAAGGTGAGTACTTTTAAGATTATTGCTTCCTCTTCTCACTTAGATCTCCTAATCTTCTGTATTTTCTTTTCCTAATATCAATATGAGCAGTTCTCTCTGATTCAATCCTTCTGTATCTATTCCATATGTTCTGCTATGTTTCGTAGTTCCTTTTAAATGAAGAATGCTTACTGTAATCCGATTTCTAGGACACTATGATGATGGGCGCGGATTATTACCAAACTGGGCAAGAAAGAGGTTGCAGCCTAGCAGCAGGAAATGTGCCGCTTGGTATCGGAGAGAACACCAAGATTAGGTAAACTTTGCGAAGAAAAGTAATACAGTAGTATTTCAGATTTAGCTGATAGCATCTGTAATCTGTATCATGTGTTCTGGTTTACAGGAACTGCATAATTGACAAGAATGCGGGAATCGGAAAGAACGTGGTCATCGCTAACTTAGGGGTAAGTCATTGAACTTCAAAACTTTTCTCGGCACGTACTTCAGTCCACGTAATAACTTGTCGAAGCCCTAAATTCCTAAGCTTTCACCTAGAAGCAATCTAGTTTGATAGTTTCCAGTATCTGTTGCTTTTATGATTTGAAATCAATATACTTGTTACTTTCCTTTTTAGTTATAAGAATTGGCAGATTAGTAATTTAACTTTCTTCTTGCTGATGATTGCAGAATGTTCTAGAAGCAGACAGACCATCACAAGGCTTCTACATTCGATCAGGAATCACAGTGATACCAAAGAATGCTGTAATTTCCGACGGAACCATCATCTAAAAGTTTTACCCCGCAGTTTGAAGCAAGTACATTGATAGGAATAGAACTTCTGGACCATTTTTTCTTTAAAATCTTCTTTCATTATTTTCACATTTCTGCAAGTGATCAGTTGAAGACTCTCCATTGCCATCAAATCTGAATGCTGACTCTAATGAGAAGCAAACTATTATCTCCAGGCTGCAGTAGAGATGTTATTTTTTTTTTCCTTTTTTTATTTTTAACTCAGACAAATTTCCTTGACAGTATACATTTATGAATTAAGTTTTGTTTTAACTGAAACAGCTGCAACATTTGCATAGGAGATTGAACAAATGATAACCACTTCAAGCTTCTAAATTTGAAAGTAATTCTGAGATTTTTTTTACTCTGTATTTCTGGTGTGCATGCACCTAAATTCAAAACTACTATCTATAACTACTATGAATTTTTGTTTTTTGTTTTTTTTTTTTTTTTTTTTTTTTTTTTTTTTTAGGCCCTGCTGCCTACTCCTGTTGCTTAATTCACCTTCCTACTGAATGAAGCGGTAGCATGCTACCTTCACCTCAAAAAAAAAAAATAAAAAAAACTACTATGAATTTTATGTTCCAAAGTATGTCTTTTTAGATGCAAGGGGTGGATGTGAGCAATGCATGAGCTCGGCATTATTGAGATTCCACTCTTTATATATGCTACTGGATCCTACATATACACATTGAGCTCGAACGATTATTTCGACTTGTTTACATGCCAAAGATTCCACTAGATGTCAAGAAGGAAGAAGGCTTGCTATATTGAAAATAACAGTATTTCAGACAATTCGAAGACTGGTTCTGCATACAAAGATTTTCAGGGTGAACACCACTCACTGATTCCTATGATAAGCATGAACAAGAAAGAAAAAGACAAGGGAAAACCTTCGCAGAACTTACACAAGTTATATTAGAACTCAAGACCATGTTCCCGTGCGGCATTCGCTAGAGCTTCTATGCGTCCATGGTATTGGTAACCGCCTCTGTCGAAAGCCACCTTTGCTACGCCTTTCTCCAAGCAAGCCTTGGCGATGGCTTCACCAACCTTCTTCGCTACTTCCTGTTACCAAAGTTCAGGACTTGAAATAGTGTTAGAAGTCCTCGATCTCAAAAGTCGAAGCCAAATCAGATAACCTAAATACGCTCAAGCAAAAGCTGCAATACTAAAAACTCCTACAACTATCACACAAAGGTACTCCCGTATCGAAAAAAACTCCTACAACCATCAAAAAGTGTACATGAAATTGGTTAAAAAGTTGGACTAACAGTGCTTAATTGGAAGTGGATATTACAATGAATAAGTAGTAGTTCAATTCAACGGAAAGGGAAAATTCCTTAGTAACCACCATAGACGGTTTAAGACAAAAGGATAGGTATTCAACTCTTTCTTATCATTTATGGATGAAATGAAAGAACTCTGTTGCTTCTATTCATCTCTTCGGCTTTTCTCTGGTCTCCGAAAAAGTGGAGTATTTTTCATAGGACGGGGGTTGTATAAAGAGAGTTTTCACCTCTACAAGGCATTTCCTTGTTAGATGCGGTGCAATTTTGTTAAAAAGAAATAATGTGTAATCGACTAAAAATTTGGTAAAGTTGTGTAAAAACAAGTTGGTGCAACAAAACAAAAACAACCAACAAACTTCACGTCATGCGCGAAGCCAATAAAGTGCAAAAGATTGGGTTCTTTTTATGTACTAATCACTGTTAACGGTCAGTTGGTCATCAAGTAACCGTGCGTGACCCTGCAACTTACAATCGTCGGCCCGGAAGAGAAATCGAGTCCCTCGGAAACAGGCTTCTGCATTGTTGAAGCGGAAGCCAAAGTGTGCATCTTCGTATCATCAATCACTTGGACATACAAATGCTTGTTCGACCGAAAAACGCTCATCCTCGGCCTCTCCGGGGTACCCTCCACCTGAAATATATATATATATATATATATATATAAAACAATATAATTTACAAAAAACAAAAAACAAGTGAGCAAACCAACAATTAACTACTTCAGAGCTATTTTCTACTAGATTGGTTTTTCAGTTAACATAGTATCAGAGCCGAGCCTAAGCCCTCCAAACACTATATGAGGTCGCGGGTTCAACCCCTGCCATAACCATCTAATACTTTTAAGACCCTGTTTGGATGTCGAAATAAGTTCTCCGGTAATATCCTTCGCTATGCAAATTTTCTATTACAATTGGGAATGGAATATTATATTCGATCTTCAAGAATAAGATAAATAAATATATTGTCCTACTAAATCACAGATGCCAAGGCATTTGGAGGAGCAAAAATCAAACTCCTACCTTCTCATTGCAAGACAAGTTATTTTGACATCCAAACAAGACCTTAATGCGTTTCACGAAATGAGAGCGCATTTTGTGCGTGAAAGGCAATTCATCGAACACATGGTGTGCATGGCAAAAAGAGCAAACATAACGAGTACTAAGAAGTGAGGAATTAGTAATCATTTTGTGACGGGTCATTGCATTCCGGGCGGATACACCTTCTTGCGGACGCGTTCGTGGCGAGCCGTGCGATTCTCTCTCCTCGTCAGCGCCTTCGCCACCACTTCGCAGCGCCGCAGCGTCGCCGGCGCGGTTACGGCGTAGGCGGAGAGCGGCTGCCGCGCCCCGATGAATGCGCTGCTGCTTCTGCTGCTGCTGCTGCTGCTTCTGCTGCTGCTGCTGCTTCCCGAAGGAGCAGTAGTTGGCGAGACGAACGCTGAGACGCACAGAGACATTTTTGGCCTCGCTCCACACTCTCCTCTGCTTCACCCTCTGTTTTGCCTTATCTACTACTCCTCTCATCTATACAGGTTGTTGCCTAGACCTAGTCCACCACATCAGCTCTCAACTATTGGTTCACCTACCATTAATTTCAAAAGCTTAAGCAGTAGGAAATGTTCAAATAATTTATTTAAGAGATAATTGCATGTGTACCCTTGAAATTGGAAGAAATATATTATTTATCACTCTTATTTTTTTCTTTCCAATATATCCTTCATATGTTCCACCGTTATTAAAAATACCCCTACCGTTTCCCTTTGTTAAGTTAACTAGGGTTAAACTAGAGTTAAATAATAATCGGAGTTGAAAACTATCAGATATACCTATTTTGTTCCTATCTATCAAAACTATTAAAAATTTTAAAGGTACATAAGAAAAGTTGATTATGGTATAAGGATATATTTGAAAGGGCAAAATGGTAATTTCACATAGATAACGGGGGTATTTTAGAAAGAAGTTGGAACGTAAGAAAGGTAGTTTTAATATTAGCCTTATAAGAGAGGTAAATTTAAAAACAGGAAAAATTTTAGGAATATATAGGAAATTGCCCCTTTATTTAAAGTGTTCCGGTATAAAGTCCGCAAATCTCAATTGTTACCGGTCCGTCAAGCCTCACGCCATTTTCGAATATAATTTGGTTTAATCCAATCTTATACTATTTCGAACGTAATTCGGCTCAACTTAGTCATGAGTTGATCCAATCTGTTTCATGTCACTTCAAACATGATTCGATCGGACACACTCTCATGTCATTTCGAATATGATTCAACTCAATCTGACCTCCCACTGAAAGAGAATGCTGGTATCTTTAACCTAATACTCTCAACTATAAACTTTTTTGAAATAGTCTTAAGAAATATAATTTTTTTTAAAAAAAATTTTAGCTTTTTAGAATTAAATAATTTTAGCCAAATAAATAAATTTTTCTTAAAATTAATTGATAATTTCACCAATTTTGATAGTTTAAATTATTACGTAGTGAATAAAATTAGAATAATTAATTGTTAACAACTTAATGAGACATGAAATTTAATAAAAATTTTAATTTAATTAATTTAAAAAATAAAATAATTAAAATTAATGGGGTGTTGATATAATTCAGAATGGCCTATAGTTGAGGGGTCTCCACACAATTTTTTTTTTTTCTTTTTTATTAACACTCTCTTAGTTTTTTTTTTTTTTTTTTTTCAAATTTCACTAATTCAAGCTAGATAAGCTTAAATTTTTATTAAATGTAATTGCTCCATTAGCTAATAAATGATTAGAACTATTAACATTAATAAAGTTATCGACAAATTTAATGAATATTTAATTTATTTGACATAAATTATTCGATTTTGAAATAAAAATTTAGGAATATTGATAAATGGAAATAAAAATTAGCCCCCATTTTTTGTTTTCGAAGCTGGATAAATTCACAATTTACTGGTACATTGGTTTGGATGGTCTACGGATGACGTGGTGGACTACGTCTACGGCAACTTCTCTCGAATTCGACATCTCAAATTACATTTTTGCCCCTGGCTTCGTCTCCCGCGCTTCGTGCCGAGCGCTCTCTCTCTCTCTATAAATAGAGACCTCTCCAGAGCCCTTCACTCTTTCACTTGCGAGCGAGGAGAGGGAGAGGCGAAGAGAATTCGAAGACGATCACATCTTATTCCCCGTAAGTGTAATCGTTCACTCTCCCAAATCCAATTCCTCCAATTTTTTAAATGTTTTTTTCGATCTCTTCTTTCGATTCGATTAGATTAGCATTCGTTGAAAATTTCCAGGGGTTTCGATCCGATCCCCAGGCCGCGTCTTCTTTTTTGGCGATTTGATCCAGTTTTCGAAGCTACGCTTCAGTTGAGGTAACTTTCGCTTTGATTTCATCTTTAACTTTGTGAGGTCGCACGATTTTGGTGCTGAAATTGTTCAAATCAGATCCTGCAGATTTCGATCTCGTATCGTTTTTGATCGATCGTTGGTTTCTTTGAGAATTGGTAGATCCGGAGCTCACAGATCGTCTTCTTCGATTGTGTTTTGAAGGAGGCGATGGAGGTATTGTTCAAGCGCAAGAGGACGACGGTAGGGATCGAATGCTCTTAATTTGGTGGTTTCAAACTACGTTCTCATGCAGATCGCCGTGGAATTTGATTTATTCCTTCTTTTTTGCGCAATATTTTGTCCGCGATGGAAGGAGGGGAGCGAGGGGGATGGAGAGGGAGAAGCCGGGGCTGAGGAGGAGGCGGTGAAGGAGGCGGCCGCAGTGGCGGTGGGGGCTGAGGAGGAGATGGAGCTCCACATCCAGCGCATCATGGTGCGGATCGACCAATTCACAGAAAAGGTATTTTGATCAAATGCCCAACGATAGAATCAATAGCTTAATCTGCTACAGGAGCTTTAGTATTTAGATTGCTAGATAGAAAAACACTTATGACTCTGAGGAGGATTAGTTATTGTCTTGTGAAGCAGTGGTTAAATCTGAAATTATTAGTTACAAAATTGGTTTGCACAAACAATGAGAGTGTAAATTGCATCATTGGTATCTGAACTTATAACCATGTTTCTCTAGATCAACTAACTTCATATGTTGCAGTGAGCTTAATTTTCATCTCAATTGAACCACATTATGAAGTTTCAGGTGATTTATTGAATCGTTGCGTCATCTCTTGAAAATGATATGGCTATTGATAACTACCACATCATTTTTCTAGGATGGTATGAATGTAGAAAGTTTACCCACTTCTAAGATGTAGTAACAACTTTTTTGTTATAAACATGTGGATTAGGCTTGGAATAAGCATTTCATCATTGAAGTTCTAAATAAAGTTGTAGAAGTTAGTGAGACATCACTGGGATTAGGATTCTATTGGGGATATAGTCACTAACAGTTCAACTTGATAAACATATACTGTGCTAAGGTTTCGGATTTGCTGGAAGCTGGGCGGACGATCTTCAAGGATCTGACCGCGGAGTTTGAAGACCGTTTGATCTCGTGAGCTTCCCCACTCTTTAACCCTGTGTGTTTATGTGCGTGTGCACGTGCCGTCGATTCCTCTCTTTTGCTGTTCTACACACTACACATCACAGGATACACAAGGAGCAGATGGAGAAGTGGCAGGAGGAGATAAAGGAGCTGCGCATGCAAGAGGCATCCAATGAGGCATCTCGAGCTCTTCTGCAGAACGCCCAGTACCATCTCCTCTCAAATGTCGACAACAGCTCTTAAATGGTGCCAGCATTTACTAGCTCAATTACTCCAAGAGAAAGCAAAACAGCAGGTTAGTGATGTTACATAGTACTAATCCTATATTATGGGGTTGCTTTTCTATTTGAGCAGGTGCAGACCACAACAAAGAAGAAAATTGGCACCCCTACACTCTTCTGAGGAACTCCAAAACGGTAACATGAACCAGCCCATTTTATTCCTATCACCAGTAATATTAGATCTCTTTGTTATTGTTATAGTAGAGTGCTTTCTGAGTATAGCTTTTTACTAGTAAGCAAACAAATTTAGCAGAAATTAGTTGGTTTTGATTGCTTTTGACATCGAAATAGCAAGCACAATTTCTTAGAACACCATAGCAGAGTGAAAAAACCAGCTATACTAGTTGATTAAAGAACACAACCAAAATTTTACTCCAAAGATTATTTTTTCTTTCTACAAGTGCTGCCAAGTACACACTCCAAAGGAACTTGAACAGAGGACTTTTGTACCATTTCTCATCTATGGTAACATCCCAACAGGTTTAGTGCTTCTGTTGCTTTCCAAAATTACTCAAAAAACTACTATAGATTCACCCAAATTGGCGTTTACCCTCCTAGAGAACCGAATTGTGAAGCTCGTAAGCGGAAGGCAAGTCGTGTAGCGGGTGGCCCTTCCTGTTTCTTTCCATTATTTTCCTTGCCAAAGAAACCTGCTTGCCCACGGCAAACACGTAGGCCTTGCCTCTGCCCCCAGCACCTCGAGCCGTCCGCCCGACGCGGCGGATGTACTCGCTCGGATCACGAGGCAAGTCGAAGAGCACCACATGGTCCACATTCGCAAAATCTATGCCTCGTGAGGCCCTGTCACATGTTTATAGTCCAACTCCCCCAGTTAATAGAAGCAGCCAAGATATCACAAAGATAACAAATGCTCTATAAAATTAGAGAGCGATATACTTCTTGAAGTTTACTAGAGGGAAAGCAGAAAAGCGTGCACTACGAAAAACTAACACATTACAGAAAATAAATAAAGATCAAGATAACTAGTATATTCCTTGATGTAATACCTATCTGTGCAGATGAGGAACATCGATTCTGCCGATTGTGAGTTAAGAAACTCCTTAATGTTAGCGAGGCGCATTTCCTGTGCCAATGCAGCATGGAAAGGCAAAATTTTGATGTGCGACCCTTTTCTATCAAATCTGTTCAACACATTCTCAACTTTTCTGCAGGTCTCAATCTACACATAATAGCAAACAACTGTCATTGCACAGACTATAAAGCAAGGACAAAATAGGAAACTGTTTTAAAATAGTTGGAAAAGGCATATGACAACTGAAACAGAGTAACACAATGGTATCATTTGGTTGGGGAACCAGTCTTGTTCCCCAAACGCGTTTGGTTATGAATGGGAACAGTAGTTCTTGTCTTTCTGAAACAAGTTGGAATAAGCTGGTATAAGACTGGAATTACTGTTCCAGGCTTTTTCCTAGAACAAGCTTGTTTCTACTTGAGAATAAACTTATTAAAGTAAATATAATTTTAAGTATTGTATTAACTCTTTAATTAATTTAATAATTTGGCTAATCTAATTATTTTATTAACTAATAATATAACTATTAAATAAT
The DNA here is from genome assembly GCA_029204045.2 of Tillandsia leiboldiana. Classification (NCBI taxonomy): domain Eukaryota; kingdom Viridiplantae; phylum Streptophyta; class Magnoliopsida; order Poales; family Bromeliaceae; genus Tillandsia; species Tillandsia leiboldiana. The sequence continues at coordinate 52,097,675 of CM055066.1, read as the reverse complement.
TAACTAATTAATTTATTAATTTATTAAATTATTTGTAGTTAATTAAATTATTTATTAACAATAATCATTATTTTTAATTATTTTATCATTTAATATTTAGGATTACCTAGCAATAGTTAATTAAATAAGGTAAATTATTATTTACTTAATATTTTTATATTAATTAAGTAGATAAAATATTATTATTTTAAAATTATAATTACTCTTATTCTCACTATTCCGATCTAACTATCCAAACGCTATTTTTCTTATTCCCGGAAATAACCCAATTTTCATACAAACGAAAAATTGATCTTATTCCTAAACTTATACCTATCTCTAAAATAAGGAGTTCTAGTTTACACCTGAATCAAACGCAACCAATGGATATACAAACATAAACAAAACAAAAAAAGCCTGCTGCTTTTTATCTGTTGAAAAAAAGAAGCTAATAAACTAGGATGCAGAGATTACTTATTTAATTGTTGTTGCCAAACAATTTTCCAAAAGTACTAATTCTCACAGTTTTTCAATAACCAGTTCAAATCCTGTAGATTGTACAAGGCGGTTTAAATTTATCTGGTCTAAGCTCTTCAAGTTGCAGCCTCTCTACCCACCATCAAGTGTCCATACTAATGTACACAATAGATGCTACTTCGATATAAATGCTATACAAATACTAAATATAGAAGCACACCAGTACAAGCCACATAAATTAATACATGCATGCACATGGTGTTTTTATTTTCAGAACCAAAGATAGAGGACTCGCCTTGTTGCAGAAAATAATAGTTTTAGGAACTGGAGATTCTTCCACAAGCTGCATCAAAGCAGACTTCTTATTTGAAAACGCAGTATCTGGATTTTTCTCTTCCCCATCCTCTCCACTGCAGTTCACGAGAACCTGCAATTGAGTCACTTCGAATAGTCATATAAATGCTCTAAAAGAGAATAACCTCGGGCGGAAAAAATATTTTATCTTTGTAAAGCGATGGATCAGTCAATATATCAGAACAGAATATGCAAGATAAAAATAGGTAATTCAGAAAAGATCATGGAAGATTTGTTGTAATCTGCACATGTTTAAGAAGGCTAAGACAAAAATGATTCCTCAAATCTTAACACTATTAATAAAGAAAATGAAGCAGTTAAGAGAAGACCAACTTCTTCAAGCCGCGAGCTTGTACGATGCATGCCAGGTCCCATGATCACTTCACAGTCGGGGAATATTTCAACCACCTTGTTGTAGGTATCTAATGGTAGAGTTGCAGTGGCAAATAGATATTGTGCTGAAACCGGCGCTGAACTAACTAAGCGTTGAAGAACTTGCTCAAATCCCTCATCACCGAATAAGATGTCGACTTCATCTAACACAACACTGGAAAAATGCATACAATTTAGGCAAAAATATAACTAATATCTCATGATTCAATTGAAGAGAAGGGAAGGTTACGATGCGCAAAACAGATGTAGACCCTCATTCCGAAACAAGCATGAAAAGAATTAACGGTCTTTTCTTCATAAAAAATGACATAAACCTCTAAAACAATATGGGAACGTTCAAAACAACCGTAAACACCAGAGAGATTCAGATGATCCAGAGCTTATATTGCAAAAACATAAGCGAGATAGATTTCTCTTTCAAATCCAACTTAAAAGAACAATTTGAAGAAAACAAAAAATTTCAGATACACAGGATGTTATAAACAAGCCATACCATTTGAGGTTAATTAACTGCAGAAATCCTTCGTGAAGTAGATATAGAAAGCGACCTGGTGTTGCTACGAGTACATCTAACTCTTGTTCAAGAGTTTCCAACTGAGTTTTTTGTCGAAAACCGCCTGTTGCAACCATCGACCTAAAGGGAACCCCGAACTTTGATATGGAACGGCAATTGTTAAGCACCTGCAAACTTAGAAATCACTAGATAAGTCAAGAAAAACATCTCACGACATTTCTTAACTAAATTTCGAAAAATTCTAGTATAGGATGTTATTAATCTTTAGCTAACTCCAAGGTTAAAATTTTGATCATGGTTATGCTGGGGCAGAGTATTAGTTTAGATTTTGGTAGTTTCGGTAGCAAAGAATAAAAGCAATGCAAACAACAAAGTTCCTAAACAAGGTGGAGATATAGATACGTCGTTCTTGCCAATGTTAATCAAAGACAAATTTCAATGCAATATAGAGCATATGTATTTCCAAGATAACATATCAAGCACCTACGAAGTTTTTTTTGTCTTTCGGTGAGATATTAAAAAGAAAGAAAAAAAATTTCCCTACGTGCTCACATATCCTAACCCTTTGTTGAAAATAAAATACTAAACAAGTGGAATTAACTAAACTGGTATGTATAAAGATGCTAGGAGTAAATCTTAAAGGAATATATCTAACTAATACCAAAACCAAGTACCAACCTGAGAAGCTAGCTCGGCAGTAGGCGCCAGTATAATTACTCTAGGACTCCTCGATGAGGATTTACCAAGCCCTAGTAGTTCTTCTTGTCTTATGCATTGTATAACAGGGGCAAGATATGCCAATGTCTTACCAGATCCGCTCTGATCGGCAATTATGCAACTCTTTCCTTCTAAAACAGGCCTAAATGCCAAGGCCTGCATTTATCAGAAAACGAAGAGTGATTTGCTGGAATATACATAATCAACTTACCATCAACCCAGTACCTAGAAACTACTATCCCATGAAGTTTTTCATCCCTAACTTTATGCAGGATAATAGAAAATAAGACAGCAAACAACTTCTAAATACCTGATTAACGATCCTACCAACAATAATTTGAACTCTAGTACATCATTTTTGCATATGGCCAGTGTTTTACAGTAATATCAAGTTTATTAAGAATCCCAGAAACAATAATTCAAACTCTAGTACATCATTTATCAATTTGCATGTTTCAATATATTTTAGATATGCCCGCAGGTTTTTAGTCATATCAAGTTTTGGTACTCATATTTTCTGAAATTCAGCAACAACAGTATTTTTCTTGTCATTTCTAAAGTAGATCGATCATTTGAAATGAAACTGAATGATAAATAATAGGTCGATTTATTCACCGAAGTTTATCAATCTGAAAAAATTGTCAAGAAAATATAGGATTTCTCTCAACGGAAACACTTTAGTACCTGAATATGTGATGGCCGCAGAAACATTAGATTCCTTAGAGATTTGATCATGTCGTCACTGCAACCGAGATCTTTGAACGACTTTTTGCTAAAAAAATCACTATCACTAGAGGATTTTCTGTGCTGATTCGACCGGCCAAGTGTAGCATTGTTTCCGGAAGCAGCATCTTCCCACCCTCTCAAGGTGGACATGAATTTCGAGTCCGGCACGCCAACATCCGCAGATCCAATATTTTGTATTGAACCGATAGGCAAAGAGCTTGCATTCTGAACCTCTTCGTTGACAACACTATTATTTAATTCTTCACGTTCAAGAGCGCCAAAATTAGATTTTTCTTTTCTGATAAGCTGAAAAGATTTCACATGGTCGGCATCGTCGACTGATAAATTGCCAGCATGTTGGGCTCCACTCTTTTTAGTGCTTTCTCTGCTTATCTGAGAAGACTTTCTGATCAGAGATTTTACTTTCTGAGCCTTCAATCTACCGAAGGTTCCAACTGATGGCACGGGCTTGCCAGCGAAATCAGCAGTACCAGAAACCATCTCAAAGCCTATGTTATGAAAAACTTAAGCAATCTTACAAACCATTAAAGGAGGAAGTTCAAATTTACATAGCATCTAGATAAAGGACTGAAATGTAGCAATACATATAAACTCAAACTTACTACTTTTTAAGATTTCGAAATGCACATACTCTGATTGATATATATAAACATGGAGTGAACATTATTAAGATGAAAAATATGGGCTCTGCATGAAGATCAAGGTTATGTACCGAGTGTTAAATCCTCACACATGGAACAACAGTTGCGTGCAAAGTCCCCTAAGCCTCAATATCACGAGAAATTTCACTACAATTTTCCACACAGTAGCAAACACAAGGATTTCAATTTCCACCACTGGCCTAGCATTCTTTTTAAGGACACACAAATGAACCCATAAGCAAATGCAACAACTTGGCATGATTAAAACTTTGCGGTAAACACCGAGAATAAGCTAAATTTTACTGCAAGTTCTACACTACACTCATTTAGCATCAGATGAAGCATTTATCTATCTATCTGTTACTCAATCGCTTCTCGTGCCAAAATCACTAATTCCTCCAGTATCTAATTCCCTAAGTCTCAAAAATGGTCCTTTTTTTCACTCAAAAAAGATGCATACAATTCACATGTCCTCAACACCTTATAATGCTCCTGCACTAACAAATCCACAATAATTAGTAGTTATAGAAGCAAATTGTTTAGGATTTAGGGTTTAGGGATTAGGGTTTTAGGGTTTGGGACTCATCTCTCTCTGTCGCTCTCACCTCTCTCCTCCCTCTGGAGGGGGCTCCACGAGAGCACCTCGTCGGAGGGGATCGGCGCGTCGTCGCCGTCGTCGGCGCCGCCCCAGACGATGACCCCGTTGCCGGTGGTCTTGTCGACGAGCCGGTACGCGCCGGGCGTCTCCATGGGCACCCTCTCGTATCCTCCGCCACCGCCGCCGCCGCCGCCGCCGCGGCCGCGGCCGTGGGGGCGCACCGCCCTCACCGGCTTCCACCTCCGCGTCCCTCGGCGGGCCCCGGTGGCCGAGGCCGACCTCGAGCTCGGAGGGAGATGGAGAGGGGGCGGGGGTATGGGGACGAGGCCATTGGAGAAGGGTCTTTGTGGAGCTCGCGCGAGCATATCCATGGCGCACCCTCTCCTCCTCCACCTAAGGAGGGAGGGAGAGAGAGAGAGAGAGAGAGAGAGAGAGAGAGAGAGAGCTTAGCACTGTTTGTTTTGTGGATAGGTAACGCGGATAAGGGAGAGTGATATTTAACCATTTTTTAGATTTTTTTTTCTTTTCTTTTAATGAAAAAAAAAAAAAAAAAAAAACAATCCCTCTCTTTCTATGAACCAGAGTAAAGTTTAGTTACAAATCTCTTGATTGGGTTTAAAAAAGGGATGCTAGATGTACACCCTTACATCTTTTAGGAGTGTACATCTTACATCACACTTCATTCTGAGATAGATATTATTTCATTCAATCACATCGAGTGACGAATAAAATTCATCCCACCCAATATGGAGTGGGACATAAGATATACACCCCGTCAGGAAGGAATGTATAGTTATATATACCCCCTTTAAAAAATTCAAGTTTACCATATAAATATTATTAATTTATTGAAGTCTTCTAATTTAGCATAGAAGCTAAAAACACAAGGAAAAACTATTCTGTCCTCAAATCTGAAACAAGATGGGAGATCTTTTCTCACCTTTTAATTTACCAAGATTCGTCCAAAATACACTCTCATTCCAACTCAGTTCCAAATAGAACAACAAGCAGAGTCAAAATTTATGAGAGCAACCAAACCACAAGAAAAAAAAAAAAAAAAAAAAAAGGCCTAGTGCATGTAAGATACATTAAGCAAAATGCTACAGATAATGCCGGAAACTAACAGAGAATTTTGTCAATCCCACAAATAACACTTCTCCCCAGTTCAGACCACGGCGCAGCGCACAGATAGAGGAAGTCGAAAAGCATACTGCAGAAGATTGAAAAGTTTTACAACAGCATAATATTCATGGTCAACAAAAGTTTCCGCGGTTTTTCACATATATACACCCTCCAAATACACGAAATAGCGTAGATATCATTGCAAAGTTCGGTCCGTATCTGCGCACGCGCCCCTGAAGATCTCGCCTGTTTGGCGGTCCAAGCGCGAACAATAATTTTGCAGCAACATCTGCACAATTTGGCGTGCTTGTGCGGAGTACACATGCAGAAAACCTGAAAGTTTTCTTCATCTTACATCCTTCTGGATCGTCCACTTAGCTCGCTATAATATACAGAGAAAGATCTCAATGCCTCTCAAAGGGGAGTCCGCGTGCTCTTGGGCTTGGTGGCCAAAGCAAGCTCGACAGAGACCATGAAAGCTGATTTGTTCGCCTCCCTTAAATACCGAATGTCTCCATTCATGAGCCTCAGCAGCTTCCGACAGACGAGGAGGCTGAGGCCCTCCTCAGATAGGTCCTCGGTGTTTCCAAACATGTGCGACAGTAGTTCCTCAGGAATTCCGCTACCCGTGTGCGCGATCCTGCGTAAAGAGATAAAAGAACCATGAGAGGGAGTTTCTCGTGGGGAATTATTTTTCGCCATGCAGGTAGTTTATAAGAAGGCAATTTCCTTGCTCGATTGATAGCTAAACGCACGTAGCGTCATGAGGAATCAGAGATGCAAGGTCACGTACTTGCAACATTGAAATCTTCAGGAAAATTCAGAATAAAAAATACTTCTCTACTGCGTGTAGAGCTTGGCAAAGTTAATCTGAATTCTACATCGCATTATGGTTACCAGAATTTACGAGATGAAGCTAGCCGATTAAACTTACTGAAGCAAAGATGGCATCATCAGAAATCCATGGATCAGAACGAAAAGACAAGTCGAAGTGCTCAAATCATATCAGAAAAGGAGTACCAGTGAAATATTAAAGCGCTCGTAGGAGTACCTGAGCTCTAGATGTACGAGTTGGACGGTTTCTCCGAGACGGTCCTTAATCAGTTTGGGAGAGATTTCCACATGGCCTCCGCTCGGTGAATACTTCACAGAAACTACTAAGAAGTCGGCAATGATCTGCTGCAGCCTAAGACTGTCCCCGTAAACATCTTCGGTCATTAATCTATCAGATAAATCGTAGGTTATTCTAATCCCCTTCGCCTGGCTAGCAACCAGAACTTGACTTACAGCAGTTGCCACCACATCTTGCAATGAAAACTCGGCCATTTCCAAATCCAAACAGCTAAACATAACAAACGCAAAAAAAAAAAAAAAAAAAAAAGTGAAGAGGATTAAAAAAAAAGAAAAAACAGACCTTACAAAGAAAAAGATAGGTTTCTGACGTTAATGTCCGTTTGATTGGCCCCAAACCTTTGAATAATTATAATTAGGTCTCTGACCTTCGCATCTCATCGCAATCTTATCAATTTGGTCATATATTTCCAAATCAGACGGGAACATCATCATCCGACTGCCAGGTGACGACTTTTGTACTCACCATATGGTGATTATGCGGTCATCTTTTATCCAACTAAAATTGCAAATGAATGCAAGTTCAGGTGCATAATGTTAACACAAAAGGTTTGGGACCAAACTCAATTTTCCTAAAAAGTCCCTTGGTGGTGCATTTTAACCAATTTTGATTGAAAATCATAAAAGAGAAAGCAAATTTCATTTTAAAAAAAAAAAAAAACGTGAGTCGCTAGATGGAAAGATAAATTGCAAGAGCAATATAGAACATGTAAAAGTAAAAGGCATGAGAAAAACACCTGTCCATAATGTTATCTAGATCCAAGTCGTCGAGTATCTTGTTTAGCTGACGTTGACACTTCGTTCCCGTGTCGAGAAGCTGCTTCTGCTCTTCTGTCAAATCCGTGCCCTCCAACATCTTTCTAGTATACAAAATACCCGAAAGAGGATTCCTTATCTCATGCCTTATATACACCAAAGCCTTCAGCCTCTTCATTGCCGTTTGTTCTGATAGTTGCTGTACATGGAGCACTTGCTGCAGCTCCGGACTAGCAATATGAAGAAAGCAGAACACTCCAGTGACCATGCCTTCTGCATCGGCCTTCTTACTCATTGATAGTAAGCACTCGACGAACTTCCCGTTTCGGGAAAAGAAGCCGAAAGGGGCCTTCTCAGTCTCTTGGCCTGTCATTGCATTATTGATAATAATGCTAAGATTGACAAATGAATCTTGGTTCTTCGTACGGCAGCAGGCCGCATTAATACCAAAGACCTCGCCTAAGAGCATCTTATCGATCACTTCATCCCTCCGCCATCCAGATAACTTAGTCATAGCGGCATTCCACTCTGAACACCAGCCAAACTCATCAGCACCGAATATAGGAGGGATTAGTGGGTTGGGATTTTGTATTATGGCTTTGTAATCCCCTTCGATTCGAGTGAACCGGTCCATGACTAGTTTGTGGCCGGTCATATCTTGGGCCACGAAACAGACGCCAACGACGTGTTCATTGATGTCGCGGCTAGCACAGGCATTCACAATCAAGACGACGGGGCCTTCGTCCCTCTTAGCACCGTGAGTTTTCATTTGGAATTGCACGTTTTTCTCTTCTCTCCCTGAATTAAACAAAGTAGATAACAACATATTAGAAACGAGATTCCTTTTTCTTTGATCGATTTTACCTCGTAAGCATTAGCAGTAGAATTTGTTATGCGGAGGACAATAAAATCAACTTACAAAACTAAAGGTAAGAACAAAGCGTTACGAGGCCATTACAATAGCGAGGTATAAAAAAACCATACAAGATAAACTTTTATAAAACTTACCCTGCAATGCTAAATAAAGCATCATCTTAACAGCAGGGACAGATGCTTCTTCCACGAGAGTAAGCAGATGCTTCCCTATAGCCTCGTCAACAGAGAGACCAGTCAACTCCGCGATCTTCTGATTCCACCCGTTTATAAGCCCGTTGCCATCCACCGCCAGAATCGGCACAGTCGCTGTCTCAATAAGCCGCACCATTTCGCTCGTCACCGCCTGCAGCTCCGCCATGGGCTCGAGCTTAAGCTCGCCGATTTGGTCATTCAAAGCAACCGTTTTGCTCGCTTTCCCGAGATCATTTAAAGTCCCTCTTAGAATAAGCTGCAGTGAATGAATCGCGTCCATTTCGTAGTCATTCCAAGGCAAGCTCCTCATCTTTACTACCTCAAGAAACGCTTTGAAAGACGACCTCGGGTGCATTCTTCTTCCGTCATCCTTATCATTAGGATCATGTTTAGCTCCTCCCCACCTAATTTCAGCCGCAGTATGCGATCGAAACCAAAAAAGAATGTCCTTTGAATTGATTCTTGCAGCCGCCATCCCGCAAACGACATCACCGAGAGCTGACGCGCGCGGATATCCTGCATCTTGTAGGCTATCTGTACTCAGTCCGGTTGAACCCATGTGACATTCAGAGAGCCAGAAGGCGATGTCGCGAATCTCAGATTCGGTCGGCGTCTGACCGAGCAGCCACACTTTGTTCTGGTACAGAAGGGCGGCGCCATCACACTTGACAAGATCCATGATATTTGGGCTCTGAGATATAATGCTTAGAGGAGCTGCTTCTCTGAGCAGCATGTCGCAAAGAAGCGTTTGCGTCCGTAAGATGTTCTTCTCGCGGATTTGGCTCTCTAGTTCCATCTCCTTATTGACATGGATGGCAAACACTTGCATCAAGAACTCGCACGCGTATCTCAGAGGGAAGGGGACGAACCGAGGGCTCTCATTGTGGCATACTACGAGCCCCCACAGCTTCTTCCTCTTCTGCTGACCCGCCTCGGCCTCGTCTTCCTCCGTGTTTTCGTTGATCACGACCGCCATCGCCAGCGACGCTATCGAGTTCATGCTCTCCATATACTGCAGGTGGCAACTGTGCGGTGCCCGGAGGGTCGACCCGCATAAGGTAATATCAAGCAGCAGGGACTCATCCTGGTAGACCCTCACAGGCCTGGCGCGGCAATCGCAGATCATCCTCACCTTGTTCTTCATGAAAAGGAATCGCGCGGCCTGAGGAATGTCGGTGGCAGGATAATGCAGGCCCAGATAAGGTTCCAGTCCCGGCTTCGTGACCTCCGCGCACACCTCGCCGTGATCGTCTTCGTGGAACTTGTAAGCCATGACCCTATCGTAGCCCGTGAGCTCGAACACCTCTTCGACCACAGCATTGCACAGCCTCCGCATGCTCCCGCCGGACAAGGACTGCAGCTTCGATATGGCCTTGGCGGCGAGCTTGTAAGACTGCAGCGCGCCGGCGGCGGTCATGGGCAATTCGCTGGGCTTGACGGGCTCGAAATCGACAACGAGAAAAGCAGTCACGCGGTGAACAATCGCATAAAAGGGCTTGCCGGAGGTCTTGCAGTGAACCAGTATGGGATTGAGCAAAGAAACCTCGGCGAAGCCCAGAGCCTTTTGAAGCGCCCCGGTGCTCAGCGCGGTGAAGAGGGTCCGCACGTCGGTGCCGATGCCGAGCGTGGGGTGGTCCCCGACGCTGGGGACGGCGTGGCTGACCATGGTGAGCATCTCCGGCGCGTTCTCCGAATACGCGACAACTTTGAAAGTCTTTTCATCCACCGCCAGCAGGCAGCCGAAGTGCTGGATTAGCTTCCCCTTCTGGATAGTCTTCAGGTAGGCGGCGACCTTCTCCGGCCGCCGCCGCTGGTCCGACGAGTTGTGGGCGTGGACGGATTTGGAGTAGTCGAAGGTGTCGCCGAACTCCTCAAACTCCGCCGCCAGCTTCGCGTCCGCGGTGGTCTGGGCGATTATGCGCGCGCTCTGCCGGCTCCTGCTGGAGCTGGTGGAAGACTGCGCGGGCCTCGAAGAAGACATCTTATCTTACAAAGTCGGAAGTTGCTCTCAACAAAGGTGATGCCTTTTTAGTCCACAATAGTTCCTCATATTTGGACAGCAAAGCATCAAGATGAGCGAGAATTAAGATCACTACTACTAGAGCAGAAGCAAAGAGGAGAAGAAGCTCTGAATCGCGCATGTATCTCGTACCAAGGCGATAACTTGGAGTAATCGGAGGCTATGAAACCAAAAACCCATCTCGACCCACCTCCCCAAATCCCCAAACCAAAAAAAAAAAAAAAAAAAAAAAAAAAAAATCCCTTGAAAAGCACCCTAAAAAACTCCAGGACAGTACCATATACCACCTCGGCAACCTCAAATTCTCCAAAACCAGGGTCCCAAAACCCCCTTTAAATCCCCCCCTCTCACTCCCTCTCTACACTAAAGCTCCGCCCCGAATGGGATTGCGGGGGCCGCGAGAGGAAGGTTCTGGAGAGATCTCGAAGAAGCCACTGCACGAGCGCGCGCCCCCCTTCGCACAAACGACGACGACAACAGCGACGACGACGATGACGACGACGCCACCAGCAGAGCCCACCATTTCCATCTCCCACCGCGGAGTGGGGGCTTAAAGCTACGATTTTTAAAGGGACAAAAAAGAGGGCGCAGAGGAGAAATTAACGGAGATGGAGACGAGGACTCAGCCGAATTTTCGCCGAATTTCCGAGCCCTTTTTTGCGATTTGTTTAATCCCTTTTTATGCAGTGTTGGAAATAGAGATACAGCCTTATAAAATATAAACAGGGGAAACGAGAAGAGAGAGAGAAAGAGAGACAGAGAGAGAGTTTACTACTGTGTAATGTAGGAAAATAATAATAATTTAAATCAATTCGATTTAATCTATGAAATAATTTAGCTTAATTTTTTAAATCAGATAAATTAAAAAATTATTTTATACCGTATTGAATTAATGCAAAAGTCTAAGATATTAAAAAATAATATTTATATATATTATATTCAACACTAATTAAATTAACCTATGAGTCTGAAAAAATTCAAATTCAAGATCTTTTAATTTAAAATTATATAAAATAATCGTTGTATTCTAAAAACTTAAACTATTAGATAACAGTATTTATATATTTTATATTTAATATTTTTATTAAATTATATTAAAATTTAACGGAATACTACTAAAAAGATAAAATTTAAAAATTTATATCTATTTAATTTAATTTAAAAAATAATTTATTTTCTTATTAAGTATGATAATAAAATAATATATATTTTTATATAATAAAATTATTAAAAAAAATTAATTTAATTTTTGCAACTTATGGTCCTCAATTTTGTGAAATAGTTTATTAGGATCGCTTGATTTTTTCAAATAACTTCTAATTTTGACAAAAAAAATTCTCACTCCTCTACTAATTGGAAGTGACTAATTATATAATTATTTTGATAGCATGTTTTTGTACTAAAAATTATAATTTAAAACACAAAAAAATTAATTTTTTTTCTCTCGGGTTATAATAATTAAAAATAAGGATTGAAGAAGAAAAATACTACTTGTACATCCGTAAGGGGTGTACATCTCACACCCTCACCCATCTAAGGGTGGAAGTGTGATGAGGGGTCACTTGATGTGACCCGTAAAAAACATCGCCACCATTAAAGAAGTGGAGATGTAGGATATACACCCCTTCGGAGTGTACATGTAGCAATCCTCATTGAAGAATGAGATGAACAAAACATAACTTTTTTTAAAAAATTTTCATAATATTATATACAATATATTATATAATTAAAATAGGTATATAATTAATCACTTCAATTTAAAAAATTAGATTATAAAATTATAAATAAAAAATTATATAATTAATAACTAGTTTAAATTGAATAAATAAAAAATTAGATAGTAAAATTAAAATATTTAATAAAAGAATAAAATTGATAATAATTTAGATAAGTGGTATATATTTTTTTTTATATTGCTTACGTAACAATTAGCTTGTTTTCGAAAAAAAGAAAAAGCAAAAAGTAAAAATTCCAAATGAGTGCCACGTGTGCGTGAGAGAGTGTGCGGGGCCCACTTCCTCGCGAAAAGTGATTCATCTCATTTCTACCGTGTAACGGGGATACGTATCACGGTTATTAAACTGACACGTGGGCCCCGCATAGGAGGATTTTTCGAACTTTTTTATTTTTTTTAATTCATATTTCTATATTATTAATTTACCTTTATTAAATTTTCTTTTATCAATAAAATATTTTTAAAAAAATTTAAAGTCAAATTTTAAACTAATTACTTGCACTAATTAATTTATAGTATTTAAATTTAAAACAATAACAAATTTACAGATAAATTTATACATAGGTAGTGCAAATAATATCATAAAAATTAAATACATTATTTAATAAACTGTCAATTTGTTAATTTTGATAATATTAACAAAATAAAAAATCTCAAATATTTAAATTTTTTATATATTTTTAAATTGCAAATTAGATATATTTCGAAATGTTAAATAATATGATATACCAACTCTTTTTAGTAAAATTTTATAACCTAATTTACTATTTTTAAAAACAATTTAAATCTATTTAAAATGCTGATAAAATATAGGGTGATAATTAATATATATATATTTTTTAGCAATATTATTCGTACACTCGATTTCAGATATACGATATATATTAGATCAAAATTTGTTTACTGGTCATTTTGAAATAATCAACAAATTTTATTTTATGCCAGAATAAATGAGATGTAAGATGTACATACGATTTCGAATATATAAAAAATATTTTTCTAAATTTTTTACTCATGGCCCTCAATTTTTTTACAAGTTACATAAATGTTCTTACTTATGGTATGGCATTCAAATATTATAAATTTTAAGTATCAAAGTGAGCTTTTTTTTCTGTAAAAACTTGTACCTTAGGGCCTGTTTGGAATGGGGATAGCTTGGGGGATAAGGAGATATCTCCTTTATCTCTCCAAACACATCAGGAATTATAAGAATATTTTGTTCTTATATTTCTGATATAAATAAAAATTACTGTTCCAATAATAAAATACTATTATATTTTTTTTCCCAAATTTATCCTTAGCACGCTACCCGAGGCATAGTTTATTCTTTTCTGGGTACCCGAGCTTGTCCTTTTCCTGCCTCGCTTCTTGTGGCACAGTTTCTCCATTTCTTTCTCTCTCGCTCAGACCCCATTGTACCCGAGCTCCTCCTTTCCATTTCATAAAAAAAAATATTTATATTTTTCTAAATATTTTTCTAAAAATATGATGAATATTTATTTTTTAAAAAAAAATAGAGCAAATGAAATGTTAACTATTATATTATTTTCATAAAATATAATTTGATTTTGATTTTGATTTTATTTTTTTTTTTTGTAAAGATTTAATCCATTAATTAAAATAAAGAAATTATAATTTAACAAATTTTATCACATAATAAAGCTTGAGAGCAAAAAGTTTATTTATCCCAACTAAAACTCTTTATTCCTCTTATTTTTTATTATCATACCAAATACAAAATCTCTTATCTCTGGAATCATTCCAAACGTTTTTTTATACTAATTTTATATTTTATATTTATCTCTGATATAACTAATATTCCATTCGGTAGCGGTACCATATTGTATCCAACTTTTGTTATAGTTTACTTTATAAAAATTATATTTTTTAAAATAAATATATTATATATTCTTAACTTTACAATACATTAGAATCAAAATTACAACATTCGCATATCCTAATTATAACTTATCCTATTCCGCCTCCGACAGCATTATATATCTATAGAATTTTACAATACATTAGAATCAAACTCATTACTTTTGACTCTAAGCATCCACATATCTCAATTGTAACTTTAACTCTAAGTACCATCATATCTCGATTGTGATTTAGTTCTATTCGTACTTCTGCAGCATTGTTGGAAAATTTTGGTACTCGTTCTGATATCAGATTTTATGAATTCGCAATTCATTTCGGTACCGCAATTCGCTCTGATACCGCATAGAATTAAAATTCCGCAGCGAAAACTTCAAATCGAGTTTTTACCATAAATCCGTCCTCTCAACAAAACTGAAAGCAATACAACCACAAAGAGAAAAAAAATCAATACAAGAAAATATGCGGGTGAAATAAGATTTATTAACTAAGAGAAGAATTATACCGATTACACAGACTTATTGCAGAATAGCTGAATCTCTCTCTCCATTTTGTATCGTACGTACTTCTATAAAGATATATATAAACTCCGCCCAAAATAAATCCAAATTTACTTAAATTAGATTATACTCTAATTAATATTTAAATCTAAATTAATTTATCTCTAACAGATTTAAATGTTAATCCTAATCTAATTAAAATTTAATTACAAAACTAACTAAATCCTAACAAGCATCTACACAAATTTACTGTATATGAGAATCAAATTATTTGGCGCAAATTATTAGTTTCAAAAGATCGAACTACAGATTTTGATTATAACTTGGCTCAATCCGACCTTCCGCCACTTCAAGTATAACTCGTTCTTCGAATGTGGCTCGATTGAATCTGTTTTTTTATTATAAGACAAAATGATGGTCACTTAAAAATCGCCCATAATATTTTTTTCTTTTTTAAGATAGGTGTGCGCCAAAAGTAAGTGATAATTAAGATGTCAAAATGGCATATTTTTACATGTGACTCGTCCTCACCGTTGAATTGTGTAAAGCACAAATAAGATTCGTACACTAATTTGTGTTGAGTCATTAATTATTTGATGCACTTTGTGTTTATGTGATCGTCACCCATCATACGCGTAGGTTTGAGGTTCCTTACGTTAACACTCAAGTTAATTTTAAACCTCTCCTACCAAAGTACTAATAAGTGGATAATACTTAATTAATGTTGAAAATTGAATTCATAAATATATCATCGTAAATTATTAACACAGATATAGAAAAAAATATAAATAAATAATAAAATTTATATAGTTATTAACAGTCTATATTTACGAAAAAATGAGAATAATATATTACACTATATAAATAATAAAAATATAACTTTACACTTTATATCTATATTAATTTAATGGCGAGTTGTTGGATGCTAATTAATTAGCTTTCCACACGCGCGCTCGCTTCTCTCATGCTATATATATATATATATATATATATATATATATATATATATATATATATATATGGAAAAGTCTACCTATACACCCATAATCGAGGTGTAAATTTTAATTTGAAAATGAACGCTCCGGATTACTCTTGAGATAAGCAATAAATTTAACTATGATATTTTCACTTCTGTTTTTTTAGATTATTATATATTTTTCCTCCACTACTTTCCGCTTGTGTACCGGTACCGGTACATTATGTACCAGCACACAAGTACTCTCTATTTATTTTATTTTTTTTTTAAAAAAATTATGAATAAAAATTTAAAAAAATTTAGAATTTAAATTAAAAAATTAAATTTAAATTTAAAAACTAAATTTGCACAAAATTAAATTAAAATTTTTTACAGCCCACTATCATCACAAGTATATTTTCCCTCCACTACTTTTCCCTTGTGTACCGGTACCGGTACATTATGTACCAGCACACAAGTACTCTTTATTTATTTTTTTTTTAAAAAAAAAAATTATAAATAAAAATTTAAAAAAATTTAGAATTTAAATTAAAAAATTAAATTTAAATTTAATTATATATATATGATTTCGGTGATTATGCTATGAGCAATGCTACATGTATATTCAAAAATAGGTGTACATCTTACACCTCATTCATCTAAGGGTGGAAACTTTTTCACCCATCACTTCGAAGTGATGGATGAAATTCACCCCACCCTAGAATAGGTGGGATGTAAGATGTACGTTCATTTTTGGGTGTACACTTAGCTTTTTTCTTATACTATTAATAGTATAAAATATTTGGTACTATCAAGTTTTTCATTATTAGATTTTTTTCTTAAAAATATATGTGATTAGAATGTGTTGAGATCAAAATTTTTGCCATCTGAGGAGCGACACGTAGCGTACACCATCGGGTAAAAAACATCAACCGATAGAAGAATGAGGTAACGAAGAAGGACTCGCGTCTCAACTAAGACCGACCTCAGCCACGTGAGAGTGCAACATGTGACGCACGTCATCGGTTAAGGGCATCAGCCGACGGAAAAAGCGATCGAGCAAGAGGATTATCGCCTCATCCAGGATCGACCTCGGCCGAATGCAAATATCAGACCGAATCAGTCGAGCGACACAAGAGGCGAAGTCAGGGATCAACTCTCAGTTGCTCAAGCTGCAGAAGGATGAAAAGAAGGAGTATGAGATTTGGGTCAAATCTCGTAACTGACTCTAGAACAGCAAGCGGTGCCCAGCATTGAAGAGCGCTGAAGATCACGCTTCAACGCGTCGATTAGGGGATGAATTTGGACTGGAAAACCGCTACTATTTCTATTGAAAAATTCGACTCGAAGGAAAATAATTGAGGAATTTACGATGATTCCCCAAATCACGCCGATTATTCAAATCGGCGATTATACGCATGGTTCGGGAGTGTATAAATATCTGAACCATCAAAGAAAAAGAAGTCCTGCAATCTCGTAAACCAGTGACCACCCCTGATTTTTCATATCTTTTATACATCCATTTACTGATTTCCTATATAGTTTTTCATAACTACATTTACCGTATTTTTTAGGAGTAGTCTAATTATAATTGGTTCCCAGTTACCCTTGTAACCCTTCTCCAAGCAATAGAAATTTTTGATTGACTCCTTAGTCGTGTCAAATTTTTGTCTCCATATTTTAGTTCGGCTTCTCTAAGGCAAACTCTGCCTGCCTCCACACTTCAGTTGGGCTAATCTAGGCCGAACCTTCTCAAGAGTTCGATTGAGAAAAATCCGGGCGTGCGGATCCCTCCTCAGCCCGATCGCTTGATCCTTTTCTACTACTATTAATTAACCGTGATTAAGTGCTAAAATTTTTTCTACTTCCCTTGGTTCTTATATAGAAATTGACGACTAAAAAAAATAAATTGTTCATGGATAATTAAGATAAAGAATTAATTTCATACAACTTCTTTTAAACATATTAAATAGTAGATATATTCTTACAAAATTAAATTTTTTATATTTATTTTTTAAAAAATACTAAATTATTTGTATATGTTCCTTTAATTTGTTACCGTTGACTTATTGTTTAATTTTAATCGAATATAAGTGTAATATCAATTTTATTCTTATATATATATATATATATATATATATATATATATATATATATATATATATATATATATATATATATATAAGTCTCAACTATTAACAAATATATTTATAATTAAATATAATATTTTAAAAAAAATTATCTCACTCTGGTTGAAAAAAAATAATAGAAAATAACAAAGGAAAGGACAAAAAGCCGAGGAGAGTCACGTGCATGGCACGTGAATTGTCAGCATTTCCCCATAATTTTTTATTTGGAGATTATCCACCAAAAGCTTTCTTTTTTCTTTTTTTTAACCCAACCAACCTCAAAAGCTACATTTATAGCACAGTAACCCCACGAGGCCTTAAAAAAAAAATAGAAAAATAAAAGTTATATAAAAATTATTTAAAAAATAATAATTTAATTAATTATTTATTAATGTTTCTATATTGGTGTATTGAATACGATAAATGATTTATTATACTTATTTTCACAAAGAGATTCTTAATTTGTTTAGTTTCGAGTGAATTATGCTTGCATTTTGATTTATACCGACACTCTTCACTACAATAAAACTATGATATAACGACACTTTTAAGTATTTTTAAAATCTGAAAAAAATACCGCTAGTAAAAATAGCGATACTTATAATACCGCTAGTAAAAATAGCGATACTTATAATTAGTGTTGCTATATATGCAGTCGTTAGAGTGTATAGCGACACATTATTATAATGTGTTCTAAAAATATATTCCTATAACCTAATTTCGAATATAGATGAAATATAGATAGGACACTTGTACAAAAGTGTCACAAAGATATGTCCCTATAACCTAATTTTTTAATTTATTTGATTTAAATAAATTGATCTTTAAAACTTGAATATATATATATATATATATATATATATATATATATATATATATATATATATATATATATATATATATATATATATATATATATTGTCTATTTTTACAGGAAAAGCTTGTGAGTGAAATTATATATATATTGTCTATCTTTACAGGAAAAGCTTGTGAGTGAAATTTACCATATAATTTTGTACAAAATATAGGAAATAAAAAATTCCAATTTGCATGGATTGCATAGATAATGGTCACACCAGACCAGTTGCAATTATAATAACTTAGTTGAATGCATGCATGCCCCCACTGCAAAGATGCTTGTACCTTAAATTTTAGTTTATTACATCTTATTGTATTTGCCCTTCCCATTAGCCATAATTAGAAATCTTATTTTTTAAGGACATAAATTAAATTAATTAGCCCTTAACAAAATATGATTAGTTTAGTGTTAAGTTGGGTTATCCCAAGAAGGAGCAGGTGGCTTTAATGATGCAGGCGCAGGTGCTCAGGAAATCCTCCTCCTGAAGGCCTTGAATTAATAGTCTACCAATTCCCACAAAGAAATTGCCATCCATGTTAATAATAATATATATATATATATTTTTTTAATTAGAAGTAGTACTTCTCTAGGAAGCAAATACAGAATGTTGAATATATATATAAAAATTAATATAGAGTAGGATTTATATGCTTTCAAAAATACAAACTCAAATATATATACTTGTGATTTTTTTACTATTGAATTTGCACTGAGATTTGTGATATTTATTTTTTCTTTCTCTCTCTCTTTAGTTAACTTTACAATAGCATAAATCTCAATACAAATTCAATGATAAAAAATTTACAAGTATAATTGACTTGTACTTTTGAAAGTATATAAGTTCTACTCTCTCTCTCTCTCTCTCTATATATATATATGGTACTAAGTTATTGGTGCTATTAGTTTTTTAACAATTAAATTAAAAAATATGTGGTCAGGATGATAATGATCTCCTAAAGCTTAGTGGGTGAGTGGTGGAATAGTATGATCTAAAGGGTGGAAATGGTCAAATAGATGGATCTAACGGCAGAAAACTTGGTAGCACCAAGTTCTTGGTGCTATCTATAGCATAGTAGCCGAACTATATATATATATATATATATATATATATATATATATATATATATATAGGAAAATACTACATGCACACCCCCCTAAGGGGTGTACATCTCACACCCCCACCCATCTAGGGTGGGGGTGTGATGAGAGGTCACTTCATGTGACCCCTAAAATACCACCCTTAGATGGGTGGGGGTGTATGATGTACACCCCCAAGGGGTATATATGTAGCATTGCTCATATATATATATATATATATATATATATATATATATATATATATATATATATATATATATATATATATAGTTCGGCTACTATGCTATCGATAGCACCAAATTCTTGGTGCTATTAGGTTTTTGATCTTTGGATGAGAAGATGTGTGTTGTTAGCATGATATTATGCCTTTTGAGTTTAGTGGGAGGTTGAAAAAATATTATGATCTCAGAGCTAGAAATGATTGAATAGATCTAATGGTGGAAAACTTGGTAACACCAAGTGCTTTGTACTATTGATAGTATAGTAACCGGACTTAATATGTATATAAAGAAAGAGAAAGTGTGTGTGTGTAGGGTTGGTGTGCTATTGGAAACACGAAAGTTTTCAAGCTCGCTCCTAAGCCGTTTTCAATTATAAGACTTCCGAATTGACGATCAGCTAGCTCCACTAGATTTGATATAGCATATTTAAGTATTTAGAAAATAAATTTTGTAATTTTTTTATTATTATTTATCTATTGATCAAAAGAGCCAAAAATAAACGGCTATTTTTTTTTAATAAAAAGTTATAATTTAGCACTAAGATTTTCGATCTGATATATTAATCGTATTGTAAATAGTATAAAGAATTGATTTGTTGTTATCATTTACCTACTGATCGAAAGGATAAAAAATGGACGATTAAAAATAAAAATTTTATAAAAAATTAAGATGTAGCACACAAAATTTAGTTATATATTAATCTTAATGTAGATAGTATCAAAAAAAAAATTATCAAAATTTTATTTGATTTAAATACTTTTACATCATTAAACAAGTAAACAATACAAATCAAGTATTCAAATGGTTGATTTTGAACCCTATAAACTACTAGATAAATGACAATGAAAACCACAAAATTAATTTTTTAGATACTTCAAATATATTAGATCAAATCTAATAAAGTCGATCATTGATTCAAAAATTCTATAATCGAAAATGGCTTAGAAACACGCAGGTCTCGTGCTTCTAATAGCACAAAAGTCCTATGACCTCCATGCTCCTAATAGCACACAAGTTCTATTATTTAAATTTATAAATCAAATTTAAAATTTTAACTTTAAATTTAAATTTTAAATTAATCTTAAATTTTAAATTTGGTTCATAATTTCAAATATGAATCTATATTTTAATTCAAAATTTAAAATTAATTTAAAATTTCAACTTTAGGGTCTATCCATGTATTGTTTCAAATAAAAAATAATTAACTAATTTGAAACATAAATTTTTTAATAAATAGATTTATATCTCCAAGGTAACGAGTCTTCTACTCGTCATTTTAAAGTGACGAGTAAAATTTATCCGATTAAAAAAAGGTGGAGTGTAAAATATACATCTATTTTGAAATATATATCTAGAGCATTTACCATATATATATATATATATATATATATATATATATATATATATATATATATATATATATAAAATAAGCATGTATTTTGATATGACATATTTTTTTTAATAAAATATAACAACAAAATTTATTTTTTTAATTTAAATTTTATTATAATTTTTTGAATAAATATGATATATAAATTTATATTAATTTAAAATAATTATTAAAATAATTATTTTTTTTTTGATTAAACAGGGATATACCCTATTTATTATTAAAATAATTATGACATGTTGTTTTTGGGTATACATTCAACTAATATATATATATATATATATATATATATATATATATATATATATATATATATATATATATATATATATATATATATATATATATATATATATATATATATATATATATATATATATATATATATAGAGTTGGGCTGGAATGCTATTGATAGCACCAACCCAACTTTGCCACCCATTTTTTAGCCTTTAGATCGCATTGAGATTTGTGCATGCTCTTTAATGAAAAAAGAAAAGCTTTTTACTTTTTACTTTTTCTTTTTACTTTTTCTTTTTTCTCTTTTTCATTAAAGAGCATGCACAAATCTCAATGCGATCTAAAGGCTAAAAAATGGGTGGCAAAGTTGGGTTGGTGCTATCAATAGCATTCCAGCCCAACTCTATATATATATATATATATATATATATATATATAGTCCGGCTAGTATACTATCGATAGCACCAAACATTTAGTATTATTAAATTTTCTACCGTTAGATCAAGCCCTTTAATTATTTTTATCCGTTAAATTGTACTATTTTTTCAACCACCCATTAAACCGAAGGGGCCCACCATCATCCCAATGACTTGGTACTATTAATAGTATTCCAGTCTGACTCATATATATTGTTACGTCTGCCAAGTGAATGGAGGGATTAGGAGAGCCACAATAGAGAATAAATTACAAGAAAATAAATACCAGTTGGGGCCAAGGACTTAGCTCACAATATCGGCGCCGTTGGGAGGGAAGTCAGCCAAGCGCACTCGGAGGAAAGGCTCGGTCGAGGGCCACCAGCCAGCTGTGGGCGAGCGGCAAGGGCGAGAGCAGCGGAGGGGATGACAACTTGGAACAGGAAGGGCGAAGGTTCCAGATGACTTAGAAGGGGGGAGTCGGGTTCAGGTTGAGTGGGCAGCCCATTGGGCCCAAGTGAGTTGTCGATAACAGGGTCTATTAGTAGCCCAATAGTGTCTGGGCCTTAGTCAATTGAAGTCATAGGAATTAGAATTTACATTTTGATAACAGTTTGGGATAATAAAAGGGGAGATGTAACAGAAGGGAAAGACAGAAAATTATCAAGAAATAAAACCTTCTTCTTCGTCAATCTTCACCTCTCTCTCGTTCGAACCCTCTCATTCCTCCTCTTCTCTATCTCATCATCATCATCCCCACCTCCTTCTTACCTTTTCTTACCGGATCTATAACCTGTTGCGTATTGTAGTTTAGCCGCCGCGGCTAAACCTCATCATCCCCGACGCCATCCAAGTCTCAGAATAGTATCATCCTCGACGGTTGCGCCGGGTCAGGTACGCAACAATATTGGTATCAGAGCGGTCAGATCCCAGGGCAACAAGGGATCATCCCTCAGATAGACATCACAGGGCAACCATAGCTTAAATCGAACCTCCAAGATAGGGGGAAAAGGAAAAAACAAATTTAGATTTAACCCCAAGTATTGGGAAGAATCAGAAATGGCCGAAGGGACACGACTGCGAGATCTCAACGATCACATAAACTCTTTAGAAGAAAGGATGCAAGAATTGGGAGTGGAATACCAGAGCAAGGTTGATGGGTTAACCCACCAGATCGCGGAGATAAGGGATACCGGCCAAAGGCAATACGAAATCATACAAACTGAAGCCGCTAAGAGACATGAGGAGCTGCTGAAGCTATTCTCAACCCAGCCACCTCCACTCAAGTCGCAGCCTGCAACAAATCCACCTGAGCAACGGAACCCACAAAGAGTCAGACCAACAGGGGTACAAACACCAATAAGCATGAGAGAAGAAAGGGGTAAAGGCTTATTACCCACTCCTGTAAGGCAGCAGGAACTAGAAGACGAGTATTCGCCGCATGGGGCCATTAGAAGTTTCAATCAATATCAACACATACCTTATCCAAAATTGGACTTTCCCACGTTCGCAGGAGAAGATCCTCGAGGGTGGATCGAAAATTGCGAGTACTACTTTGAACTGTACCAAATCCCTCAGCAACAATGGGTCGGATGCGCCTCAATGCATTTATTAGGCAAGGCAAAAATTTGGAAGCAAGGGTATATCATTAACAAACACACCGTAACTTGGGATGAGTTTGCCGAAGCAATATGTAAGAGGTTCGCACAAGCGGGGGAGAGGTATTTAATTAGAGAGTTCACTAACTTAAGGCAGGAAGGAACAGTTGAAAGCTACCAAGAGGGGTTTGAAGGCTTAAGATCCCGGCTTCTTTATTATAACCCGCTGTTAACCGAGGAGTATTTCATCTCATGTTACATCAATGGGCTTAAGGAAGAATTGGTTCCATTCCTCGATATCAACCACCCAGGGACGCTGGAGGAGGCCTACGAGCAAGCAAAATTACATGAGAGAGCTCTAGCTGTAATCAACAAGAGGAATAAGTTTAGCCCGAAGGCGGCCGGAGGGTTCTCCCAGCAGTACCCACAAGCCAAGCATCAACCCGGGATTCCCACAAATCGGTTCAATGAACCAGCCAAGCTTCCCTACCAAAACCCACAGCGGGCCCTCGGTAATCAACAGCACAGCAACAAGCAATTAATAGATCAAAGGCGGGCCGCCAGATTGTGTTTTAGGTGTGGAGACAAATATTTTCCCGGGCACGTTTGTGCTACTAAATCAATAAGTTCCATTCAGGCAACAGAGGGGATTATGGAGGTATATGACGAAGGCTACTTACAAGAGCTTACGGAACAAGAAGAGCAAGAGATAAATAACCCTGAGGTTGATGAAGAGTCGCAGGAGAACGGGGTATCGGTCCATGCTCTTAGCGGCGAGAGACCGCAGGACACCATTAAGATAAGAGGAGAAACCAAAAATAAGACGGTTACCATTCTGATCGACACCGGAAGCACGCATAGCTTCATCGACCTTGAAGTAGCCCGTGAAGTGAAGGCCCGAATGGAAGCGGCGCCACCTCTAGTGGTGACAGTGGCAAATGGGCATAAGGTACTTAGCAAGCTCAAGTGCCCCGAGTTTACATGGGATATGCAAGGGCAAGTATTCATGATGGATCTGAGAGTGATCCGATTAGAGGGATCGAGTATAGTGTTGGGAATCGATTGGCTCAAATCCTACGGTAAGGTCACCTTCGATTTCTCTCTTAACTCGGTTACCATTACCAAGGATAACCAACTGTTAGAGCTAAAGGGGCTCGAAGAAGGGGCTAAGTTGAAATTGGTATCCGCAGCCCAGTGGAACCAGGAGATGAGCAATGGAGAGTGCTATCTCATAAGCAATAGTGTAATCGTGAGGGATGTGGGAGAATGTACACCCATCCACCCGACCCTACAGCGAGTTTTGGAATGTTACCAGGACATCTTCCAGGAACCCAAAACACTACCTCCGACAAGATCACAGGACCATCAAATTCCATTACAAGAAAATAGTGTACCAGTGAACGTGAGGCCATACCGATATTCTTATGAACAAAAGGAGGAAATCGAGAGACAAATACGGGAGTTGATGGACCACTCAATTATACGGCGGAGCAACAGCCCATTTGCATCACCCGCTTTGTTAGTAAAAAAGAAGGACGGAACTTGGCGCATGTGCATTGACTACAGACAGCTTAACAAACAAACAGTGAAGGACAAATTTCCGATCCCGATCATAGACGACCTGCTCGATGAATTAGGGGGGTCGAGTTACTTCTCAAAAATAGACTTGAGATCCGGTTATCACCAGATCAGGATGAAGCCCTCGGATATACCTAAAACGGCCTTCCGAACTCATCAAGGGCATTATGAATTCCGAGTTATGCCCTTTGGTCTCACTAATGCACCTGCGACATTTCAGGCAATTATGAACTCTATATTCGAGCCTTACTTGAGGAGGTTTGTGTTGGTATTTTTCGACGATATCTTAATCTATAGCAAGGACCTGGAGGACCACGAAAGTCACATACGGGCCGTTCTCGAGAAGTTAAGGAGTAACCAGCTGTATGCAAAAAGGAGTAAATGCAGTTTCGGTCAGGACCGGGTGGAGTACTTAGGTCACATAATCTCCAAACAGGGGGTAGCCACGGATCCTTCAAAAATCGAGGCAATGAAGAGCTGGCCTGAACCAAAAACATTGAAGAGATTGCGGGGTTTTCTAGGACTCACAGGGTACTATCGAAAGTTTATCAAGGGGTATGGAAGCATTAGTAAACCCCTAACTGAATTACTTAAAAAGGATCACTTCCGCTGGAATGAAGACGCTCAATCAGCATTCAACAAGCTCAAGACGGCTATGACCGAGGCACCTGTATTGGCCATGCCAGACTTTAAGCGCCCTTTCACTGTGGAAGTAGACGCGTGTGGTACCGGGATAGGGGCAGTTTTGACCCAGGATGGAAGGCCAATTGCTTACTTAAGTAAGGCCATAGCCAATAAGCATTTGGGGCTATCAACATACGAGAAAGAATTTTTAGCTATTCTCATGGCTGTGCAAAAATGGAAGCACTATTTGAGCCCACGAGCGTTTATAATCAAAACGGATCACGAGAGCTTGAAACACTTATTGGAGCAGAGGATCTCAACGCCCATGCAACAAAAAGGGATGTTCAAGTTGATGGGACTCGACTATACCATCCAATATAAAAAGGGGAAGGAGAATGTTGCGGCGGACGCGCTATCGAGAAGGGATAGGGAAGAAGGGTTGATAGTAGCGATATCTACGGTCATACCCGAATGGGCACAGGAGGTGGTGGACAGCTATAGAGGTGATTTTTGGTGCGAAAGGCTGGTACGAGAGTTGACTCTGCAACAGCCCACTTCTGAGAGCTACACTTATAGCAGTGAACTCTTGCGGCATAAGGGGAAATTGTTAATAGGAAGTTCCGGAGGTTTAAGAGAGAGAGTACTGGATCAGATGCATAATTCTGCGTTAGGGGGCCACTCTGGGATTCATAACACCTATAGAAGGATCAGGCAGCATTTTTATTGGCCTGGGATGAGAAAGGACGTCGAAAATTGGGTTAAGAATTGTGCAGCTTGTGCGCAAAATAAGGTGGATGGATCACCTTATTCAGGCCTGCTACAGCCACTACCGATTCCGGGACAAATTTGGGAAAGTGTGAGCATGGACTTCATAGAAGCACTCCCGAAATCTGAAGGGAAGGATACCATAATGGTGGTGGTGGACCGACTCACAAAGTACGCTCATTTTATGTCCCTCAGGCATCCTTTCTCTGCACCCGACGTAGCCGAGGTATTTTTTAGAACGGTAGGTAAATTGCATGGGTGCCCAAGGAGCATTGTTTCCGACAGGGACAAGATCTTCACGAGCCAATTTTGGAGGGACTTATTCAAACAGATGGGGACCAAATTAAAAATGAGTTCAGCTTACCACCCTGAGACTGATGGGCAGACCGAGAGAGTAAACCGGTGCCTAGAAACATACCTACGATGCTTATGTTTTCAGCATCCAAAGAAATGGCATTCTTGGCTGGCAACGGCGGAGTGGTGGTATAACACCAACTTCCACTCCGTTATCGGCATGACACCCTTTGAAGCACTGTACGGACTCCCACCCCCCAACCCTTTAATGCCTGCGATGGGTACCGCTACCACCCCAGAACCTAAGGAGCGAGCAAGAGAGCGAGAACAGTTGACTAGGGAGTTACGGGATCGACTACAACTCGCCCAGAACAGAATGAAGCAACAAGCTGACCGGCATAGGAAGGAAAAGGAGTATGCTGAATGGGACTGGGTCTACCTTAAACTCCAACCGTATCGACAATCCTCGGTGGCCATAAGGAAAAGTATTAAGCTGAGCGCGAGGTATTTCGGGCCCTTCCAAATTATAAAGCGAGTCGGGCCGGTCGCGTACAGGTTATCACTACCTGAAGGGTCGAGGATACACCCGGTGTTCCATGTCTCGTTGCTTAAGAAGGGGCCCATAAACGAGATGCAAGCAACCCCACACTTACCAGCGATTGGAGATGAAGGACAAGTCTTAGCCGAACCTGAAGCAATACTGGAGAGAAGGTTGGCAAGGCGAGGGAACAGAGCGACCACCGAAGTGCTCGTGCAGTGGAGCAACCTGCCCGCTGAAAGGGCCACCTGGGAGGACTACTGGCTGCTTCGCAAACAGTTTCCTTCATTTGATCCTTGAGGACAAGGATCGTTCGAAGAGGAGGGGAGTGTTACGTCTGCCAAGTGAATGGAGGGATTAGGAGAGTCACAATAGAGAATAAATTACAAGAAAATAAATACCAGTTGGGGCCAAGGACTTAGCTCACAATATCGGCGCCGTTGGGAGGGAAGTCAGCCAAGCGCACTCGGAGGAAAGGCTCGGTCGAGGGCCACCAGCCAGCTGTGGGCGAGCGGCAAGGGCGAGAGCAGCGGAGGGGATGACAACTTGGAACAGGAAGGGCGAAGGTTCCAGATGACTTAGAAGGGGGGAGTCGGGTTCAGGTTGAGTGGGCAGCCCATTGGGCCCAAGTGAGTTGTCGATAACAGGGTCTATTAGTAGCCCAATAGTGTCTGGGCCTTAGTCAATTGAAGTCATAGGAATTAGAATTTACATTTTGATAACAGTTTGGGATAATAAAAGGGGAGATGTAACAGAAGGGAAAGACAGAAAATTATCAAGAAATAAAACCTTCTTCTTCGTCAATCTTCACCTCTCTCTCGTTCGAACCCTCTCATTCCTCCTCTTCTCTATCTCATCATCATCATCCCCACCTCCTTCTTACCTTTTCTTACCGGATCTATAACCTGTTGCGTATTGTAGTTTAGCCGCCGCGGCTAAACCTCATCATCCCCGACGCCATCCAAGTCTCAGAATAGTATCATCCTCGACGGTTGCGCCGGGTCAGGTACGCAACATATATATATATATATATATATATATTTGAAAGAATTAGGTCGTAAAAATTTATTAATTTTATAAATTTTGATCATAATATAAATAATTTAAAAAAATATAAAATTTAAATTTTAGGCACTTTAAATATTTTAAATAAACTGATCACCGATTTAAAATTTCTATCCTAAAAAATATTATAACACGGGAAAAAAAAATAAAAAATGATTATTATATAAAATATAAAGCTATGGAGTAGCCAATTACGGTGCGCTCTCAAGAGAGTGGAAATACCGCTGAGCTTTGAGTTCCGTCACCCCCGGTGAGCTTACCGTACAAACAACATTGCCACTTTTCGCGTGAAATAATTTTTTTCCCGAGAATTGGCATAAAAAAAATTGAGGTAAAGAATACCTGCGGGTGAACATACCGCATGATTCGAAAGCGATTTTACCTTGAAATGTAGGCCCGGCGTGATCCGGCCCGTTAAGGGCCCTTGGCGGAATAAATGGGCTCCCTTCTCCCAAAGCCCAAGGGCCCAAGAGAGACCATATATTTTTTTAAAACAATATAGTTTTCACTCTAGAACTATCCAAATAATATTTTTCAATTTTATTCAAATAATTTTTTAATTTAATTCTCTAAAGATTTATAATTTTTTAAACTCTTATTCAATTTTTTTTTTATATAAAAAATTAAAAGTTTTAATTTTTTAAATTATTTTTAACCATTATAGCCTTTTACTAGTTAAAAAATATTTAGAAATTTTTTAAAGATTTTTAAAATATAAAAAATTAAAATCTAATAAAATTACGGGTCACTCCCCGGTGAGCTCACCTCCCTTCACAACACTGCCCAATTCACTCGAAAATAATTTTTTGGTGGGTTGTTGTCTTAAAAAGTATGAGGTTATGAGTTGAGGAGGAATAAACTTTATATATTTAAAAATAGACTTATTTGATTGTTTAAATTCAAATAATAGATTCGGAATTAAATTTAAAATTTAAGTTTGATTCGTCTATTTCAATATAAATTCAAACTTTAATTTACATTTTGGAATCAATCAATTCAAAATTTTAAACTTTAGGTATGTTATGAACTATAACTAAATTTAGAATATATTTGGAAACAAGTCAAGTTTATAAATAAATAAATTAATTAAAAAATAAACTAATGGCATCAAAATTTATTCAAAATTTTAAATTCAAAAATCTAAATTCAGAATTTATTTTAACTTACATTTTTAATTTAATTTAATTTGCAAATGCCGGAATGTAAGGAGTTGGGCCCAACAACAGAGATGTAAGAAGTTTCAGCATCAAAATTACTACCCACATTGAAGCTCAAATATAATCTACTCAATATCATGTTCAACATTCGAGAGTTCCAGAATCAAAATTACAATCTGCAGTAAAGTTCAAAATATAATCGACACGAATTGATCTATTAACTGTTTAGTGTAGAACCGACAGGTCGAAAGCATACACAAATGAACACTGGAGAAGCTACAAAGGTAGAGCTAAATTGCCCCCAAAGATGAAAGAAAAAAAAAAAAAAAAAAAAAAAAAAAAAAAAAAAAAAAAAAAAAAGTTACAAAGCTTGAAGGATAGGAGGGAACACAAAATTCAAAAGGTAGGTCAACTGTCTGCGAAATCTGAATAATCCCCGTCGCCGAACTCATAGATGCTGAAGTGCATGACCCTGAACTTCCACTCGCCCTTCACCGCGTCGTACGACACAAACTCGGCCCCCTGCTCCTCCGCCTTATTCATCAGCATCTCCTTGTACTTCTCCACCCTCGGCCCCTCGGTGTACTGCTGCCCCGTCTTCTTGTTCACGCACTTGATGTTAAGCAGCGTCACCTCTGCGGGCTTGTTGAGCCCCTGCCCGACCGGCGGTTTCCTGTGCTCGTCCTTGTACACGATCACCTCGCGATTGTTGAACTGCACGATCAGCTCGAGGTCGAGGGCCCTGATGTCGGTCTCTCCGGAGAACTTGATGCTGCCGTAGCCGCGCCGACCCACCACAAAGTCCTTGACGCGGCGGCAGAAGCCGGGCTCAGCCCGTTCCTTGGCTGCCAGTTCCTGAACACGCGGCTCAGTGTAGTAGCCGTCGGCATGGCGGAGCTTCGGCATCAAAGCCTCAATGTCTGCGCCATGTTCATAGGCGATCGCAGCCTGGAATCCCTTCGGCAGGGTGTGGTCGCCATCGTGCATGCCGTTTGCCTTTTGAGCAGGCCTCGATGGTGATGGAGTAGTCGCATTATTATCCGACGTGCGGAGTCTCTCAGGGTGAGAATCTGCAAGGACAGTGGAAAAAAGAGTGTCATCATACTAAACCCCCTATAATACAAATTAATTTTATGCCAGCCTTTCGATGGAACCAGGCAAAATTAGAAGAAGAGAGATTGATGGTTTGAGAGATCCAGCAACTACTATTTAGATATATATATAAGAAGCAACAGCTGACATAAATTGATTTCTCTACTACTAGTAAAAGCCAAGAAATTTACAGTAATAAGATTTAATTTATGTTCTTACTTTAGCACTCCATGCATGTAGTTCTGAAGCATCATTCTTTTTTTTATTTTTTTTGTTTCGGTTTGTCTCTTTCAAGTGGAGTTGAGGTTGAACTTGTTTGAAGTATCAACATAGTAAATAAAAATCACGAAGCACGAAAGTGAAAGAAACACATTAAACATTGACCTACCATCACGATCCTCTTCGAGGGGTTCACTAGCAGGCGGGGCAGACGGCTCCCCGGCTACTTTACCTGGTTAAAGAAGAAGAAATAACACGAGAGGAAAATAAAGTGAGTACTTGGCAAGAGTAACTAGGAAAACATGGATAGGAGGGGAAGTTAACTGCGACTTAATACTTTACCGAGAGAAATCATATACAACATTCGAAAGAAAGGACTACTTGCCGCAGATTAGAGCGGCAATTGAAATGCAATGCTGGTGATACACTTTCTCATTCGAAGAAGAACGAGAAAGTGTATAGTCTGGTCTGTACTAGTTGTCAAGGAAGGCACCTTAAAGGCTGTTAATTAATAGGAATACTGTAACATACCCATACTTCTTCGGCCGCAATAACTAAAGAACACCATCCCACTAACTAGGAACACAACATAATCTGAAATTCTCAAGATTGAGTCAAAACAATACATCCAAAACAAAGTTTCCGTTTCTTATTAAGCTAAGCTAAACGTCTAACATTCACATTAGTTAGTAAACTCATTAAAAGGAAAAGAGAAAAAGAAGTAACGAACATTGTTACCACATTACAGCATAGAAAATCACTAGCAGCTAACATAGATCGCCGCGCATGATGTAAGTAAGAGCAGAATAAAATTAGCCAAAAAGATAAGAGATGTAAGAGAAAGGGGTTAAGAAATGACAAAATAAAGAGCATAATTTAGTGATAGAAAATTAGAAAATACGAAAACCACATTCTTCTTCAACAGACTACAATTGTAGATATAAATGCAATTTTTTTACCATTTTGCTTCGCTGTAGTGGCTTCATCCCTTGAAACGGTCTGCTTCTCTGCGCCATTACGCGGAGGCCACTGCTCAATTGGACGAATAATTAATGCCCTTGGATTCTCTCTAGGGATGAAAAAAGCATCTGCCTTTGGCGTTGATGGTGTTTCTTCTTCATCGGCATAAAAAGGAACCTACAAAACACAAGAAAGGAAAGGGACAATCCAAGATATTTCCTGAAGAGACTATATACAAGGACATTTAGGCTGCGTTTGGTTCGGGGATAAGAAAAATTTAGTTATACCGGAAATAGGTATAAGTTATGGTATTAGCAGGAACTAGTGTAAATTTCTGTTTGGTTGGGTTTAAGAATTATACCGGGTATAAAGAAAATTATGTTTGGTAAGTTAAAGAGGAATAAGAAGAATAAAGAGGACTAAAATTTTAATTTATGATTAAAATTTTACTGATATGATTTTAAATATTTAATTTAAAATATTTATTAAAAAAATGATTAAAATTTATATTTTACTTATATATAAAAAAAATTATTAAAAAAATTTATCATATAATTTATTAAAATTATATGATAAATTTATTAAAAATTAAAGTTAAAATTTTTAAAAGCTATAAAATTTAAAATTTAAAATTTAAAAATTTATAAATGTTAAAAATTTTAATTTTAATTGTCTTAAATAATTAGTTAATTATCTAAATACTTAAATAATTAGTTAATAAAATAATTAAATTAATTAAAATATTGGATTAATTAAAGAGTTAAAACAACAATTAAAATTATATTAATTTAATTAAGCTTATTCTCAAATGGAAACAAGCCTTGTTCCAGGAAAAGGCTGGAATAGTAATTCCAGTCTTATACCAGCTTATTCCAGAAAGACGAGAACAGCTGTTCCCACCCCTACTTAGTTGCGTTTGGATATAACTAGGGGGGATAAGCCCTTATCCCCCCTAGTTCTCGTTACCAAACGAAGCCTTAAGGAACAGACTGTGACACAATAATTCTAAGATGTACTCCTCAGTATGAAAATTCTCACCTTTGGGCCATCAGGTTTAAGATTGTATCTCCGCGGCGGCAGTCTTATCCTTCTCTGAGATAGGTGCCTCGGAACCAACATGGAGAACGTTTTCACTGGAGCGGGTTTCTCAGCAACCTATTAAACAACTCTTTTGTCAAATGCACTCGCTTAACATATAAAGAAACTGCACTCTCGATGAGTATATATGAAAATTTAGATATACATATATAGAAATAAATATAGATAATTTCCATGGGATATAGAAGTAAACATCTCTGTGTCGAACTACATTAATGATAGACTTACCGGCATGCTTGAAATACCATACTGAACTGAAGGGGTAGATCCAGTAAGGCCGATGGACATTTGAGGCATTGCTGGGAGCGTACCAAAAGGATTTGTTATAGGGGCCGGTTGCATGACCATATTTGACTGACTAGCAGTGCTGTTTGATAGGCACAAGAAAAAAGGCTGCTAATTAGAAAATAGAGGAAATAAAGAAATGCACCG
Organism: Tillandsia leiboldiana; assembly: GCA_029204045.2. Classification (NCBI taxonomy): domain Eukaryota; kingdom Viridiplantae; phylum Streptophyta; class Magnoliopsida; order Poales; family Bromeliaceae; genus Tillandsia; species Tillandsia leiboldiana. The sequence goes on along the minus strand of CM055066.1, from coordinate 52,064,323 downwards.
ATAAATTACAAGATTAATATTTCATAACCATGATGAACATTACAACAAAAAGGATTTCTTAAAAGTTGAAATAGCAGAGAAACGAAACATACGGTTGCCCAAAGTTACCCTGACTGAATAAGTTGGGACTGCCACCAAAGCCACCTGCAAGTGCTGAACAGACACAACCCAAAATACAGATAAAAAGGGTGCGATAAGATATTTTCAAATTTTAGCGGAACTAGGAGGGACATTAAATACCTGGTGGTGTCTGACCAAAGTTTCCAAAAGAAAAGGCATTTGACGTCTGAGCTGGCGCAGCTGCTTGAAAGGGTGCCGAGAGAGAAGGCTGCAGAAACAAGCCTTAACTTGGTTGTAAAGATATTAAACAAAAGGAAAGCCATATGTAGGGAAAAAAAGCAACCCTAGTAATTCACACAGGCCAACTGCTTTCAAAGATCACTTACAGTTGTTTGACCAAACCCCGATGGAGTGCTCGAAGGAAATAGCGAAGGTGTTGAACTGCTGAACAAACTCCCCCCAAATCCAGTTGAAGGTGTGTTGAATAAGTTCGAACTGAAAGCCGGACTGGTCTGTTGAAACCCTGTAGATGTCTGGCCGAAAGGCGAAGACGTTTGTCCAAAAGCAGGAGTCGAGGATAGAAACAACCCAGATGATTGAGTGTTTCCAAAGGTCAAACCGCCACCAAAAGAAGAAGTGGAACCAGCCATCGACGATCCAAAAATTGATGGCGTAGAGCTCGAACCAAAAGCGGGTGTGGTCGTCCCACCAAAGAGTGACGGAGAAGAGCTTGGACCAAAAGCAGAACCAGTGGGAGCTCCAAACAGTGACGTAGTAGTAGAAGAGGTTGGCCCAAAGGGGCCCGATGTTGATGAGGAGCTAAATGGAGAACTAAAAAGTGAAGTAGATGAGGAACCAAAGCCAGTTGAACCAAAAGCCGGGGTTTTAAGAGCAAAAGGGTTTGAAGATGTGGTCGAGGAAAAAGGGTTTGCAGCACTTTGGCCAAATGTGCCTGCGGCGCCAAAAGGGCTCGACTGGGTTGGGGCCGGAAAACTGATCCCACTTGCAGGTTGTCCGGAAGGGTTCGGTCCCCCTGCGAAGATTGAACATGAAAAGGTCAGTAAAAGAAGAAGCATGGCATGGAATACTATCAATTAACACAATATGTAGAAAAACAAAATTGCTTGGTAAGGGGTAAACTGGTAAAGCAATATAACTCAGAAAAATAGACAGAACCTACTAAAGAAAAAAGAAGTTTTTAGGCCTTGATATGCTTGCATTTTTGGATTCTAAACCCAAATTCTGTGAGACTGAATACGCCCTGAGATGATTTCTCTATTCTTGTTATTGTCGGTTACCTTGAAACTCATCTTTATTTAAAAGAAAAACAAAGAAAATAAAAATATATATATAGCTGCATTATAACTTTTATATTGCCAAGACTCATATATGTATACAGTACAAAACATCCACCACATGCTAGTCCATTCAGACACACAACTTGAGATTAAAAACAACAACAACAAAAATTAAGCATGACACCTTAATTTTCTTTTCTTCCTATGCAGCCTTCACTTTTTGCACGTTAGAAATTTACCTATTTTCTTGCAATAACCAATAAAAAGAAAGCTTTATTCATCTGAAATCCAGTATTAAGTCAAAAAAAGGTAATGGCTATATTTTACGTTCCAATCAAAGAAACAGCAACCGTATAATAAACGTGGACATGATTCGAAAAACTCTGACAAGCAATAAATATGTAATTTCTAACCTTTGTCTCCACGTTGGTAGTCCTCCCATCTCAGCTCCTCATGACTCTTATCTTTATGCACAGGCATAGCCGAAATCGACTCCAGCTTTCCAGCAGGCTGAGTACCCGTACCTCCATCAACCTCAGGTGTCGGAGTATAAGGTCCTATTCTGCTCCCTCCTGCTTGTCCCCCAAAAGTTGGCTGCCCAAAACCAGGGCTACCAAATGTTGGCGTTGTTGATTGAGCGCCTTGAGACATCAGCAAACAGAAGGTAAATAATGATAGGAGAGCTAAGACAGAAAAAAGCACAGAAGGAAACTAAAATGCGAAAACAAATGAAATAAGAGAGGAACGGCATATGAATATCATATTCAGCAGGAGAGCTAAGACAGAAAAAAGCACAGCAGGAAACTAAAATGCGAAAACAAATGAAATAAGAAAGCAATGGCATATGGCTAATATATTCCGCAAGAATAATGGAGGGCATGTTGCGCCTGCCTACGGAACAGCTTCTCTACCCCAATAAGCAGTCACCAGGTGTTTCGCAAAAGACCTAGAGCTTTTCTAGTGGCAAGAAGCTGTAATCACCTTCTCAGAACTAAAAGCAGAGGTTCCAATTTGGAGCTTCTGCTTATGCCACAACAGGAAGCTCTTCATGGATTCTAACAAAAAGCTGTTAGTGCCTCTTCCAGTTTGTCAAATGTTGTCGTACAAAATTTTATGCTGGACGAGACGAAACAACTCACCAAATGGGGAGCTCTGAGCACCGAAAGGTGATGGCGTCGATCCAAAGGGACTGCTACCAAAAGTGGATGTTGATTGGCCAAAGGAGGGAGTGGATCCAAAACTGAAAGAGGGAGTGCTCGACGCTCCAAACGCAGGAGCACTTGAAGCACCAAATGCTGGAGTACTAGATGCACCAAATGCAGGAGTGGATGTAGACCCAAATACCGAAGTACTTGAAGCACCAAAAGCTGGTGTTGAACCATATGCCGGTGCACTTGAGACGCCAAATCCTGTTCCTGTACTGCCAAATAACGAGGTTGACGTGGATCCAAATGCTGGGGTGGTTGTCGCACCAAATCCTGGGGCAGTTGCCGCACCGAATCCTGGGGCAGTTGTCGCACCAAAGGCTGGGGTAGTTGAAGCACCGAAGGCTGGGGTAGTTGAAGCACCAAAAGCAGGGGTACTTGAAGCGCCAAATGCAGGTTGGCTTGCGCCAAAAGGGCTGGTAGAACCAAAGGCATTGCTTCCAAATGCTGGCTGAGTTTGTTGAAATGTGCTACCAAAAGGACTTGATTGGCTAGGCGATGATCCAAAGGCTCCAAAAGCAGGCTTTTGCCCAAACAAAGAAGATCCTGCAACATAATCCAGGTGATGCAGTCAATCATAAAGGAGAAAAAGATGGCAATCCAAAGTTATATTCTAATTTATTTCCAATAGATTGTTCACTAAACATGTAGCAAGGGAACACAATAGGCGAAGATGTGTATTTAATATAACAGATATCCCTCTCTCACCTTTCTCTCAAAAAAAAAAAAAGATATCCCTCTCTCAGATCAAGTGGTAGCAAGAGGATACAATAATTCTTTAAGAGGTACAATTATCAGGTAAAAAGAAAACGAATCCATCCTTAATTAAATGAAACAAACAAATAACATATAATACATAGAACACGTATGTACTCTGCACAAGTATGTAATCCTATCAAGCAAAAAGCTTTGGAGAAACCAAAAACTTAATCCCTCCAACCCTCCCACACTGCACAAAGAAAAGCCGAAACTCCTAAAAGGAAAATGAGATGGGGATCTCTAGCAATTTAGTAGTTTCATCCAAGCGGCCTGAGAACTTATCAAACTTTTGAGAGGTTTAAACGGAAAGAAAAAACCAAAATTAAGGGTATTTAAAGCTGTTTAGAAATCAGAGGCATATCATGTAGTCTGAACTTTTGTAAGAAAATTTACCTATTTAAATTTGGCAGAAAATGTGAGGCCCCAAATCTTTTAATGTTGACTCAGTAAAGTTGATACACCCTCAACTTATTTGGTCCAAGACCAACAAAACTCTTAACACAGTAGATGTCAGGTTAATCACCTGCGTATCACCTGCGCCATTTAATAGTTCCTTAATTACTTCCGGCCAATTTTTTCTGAAAGAATTATATAACCTCCACTAACTCAACTCAAATCTGTTAAACTTTAGATCCGATGTCTGAATGTCTAAACCAAAAAAAAAAAAAAAAAATCAAGCTTGATTTCTTTTTAAAGTCAAGTACCTCTACCAAACCAAATTTAGGGGAAACAACAATTGGTATCGAGTCCTGATGAGAACAGGGGACACCTGAAATAAGTGTATGATAAAGCAAAGGGTTTTCCAAAGAGTATAACATCAATCATTAAACATTCTCTTTAGCTGAGCTGCTACTTTGTCAAATGATTTTGGCCTCTATTTTATTATCCTGTGAATTCTCCAATATACTGATGTTAAACCTATTATGAGATAACTATTTCAATATTAATTTAGATAGATGTCAAAGTCTTGCTCCATCCACTCCTTTTGTTTTCTCAATTTCTGGCATAGCAAAAAATTCACGACCGGTACTTTACAATAATGAAAAAGCATAATGGAAAAAACTACTACTATCACAGCAACTCATCATAGGGAAACCCTTTAGTGAACCCTAACATATAGAAGTTACTGGTGATGTTCCCTGAACAAATATAACCCTATATCCAGCGTCATCACCGACAAATTTCTAATGGACATGTAACTGAAAAGCTAGTCAAAATAAAAAAGTGAAACAATATGTTTTAACACAGATAATTAGTAATGATAATAAAGGATGCATCAAGATGAATTGCATAAAAGGGTGATTGCATTTTGAGCATGAAAAAAGCAGGTAGAAAGTTACATGAAAAGATTGAGCCAATATTCTCATTAAACAACAAGAGAAACATATTCCGAAGTGCACAGATATTAACACCGGGTTGCAGTCAAGAAATCATCAGGAAAATGTTTATCATGACACCATACTTTTATTTCCTATAAGTACGATGCCGATACTGATAAATCACACTACTCAACTGGAGCCTAGCTTTGATACAACATTGATATAAAGACATGAATAAGAGCAAAGAAAATTAATCGAAAGAAAAAAAATTCCTAAACTAAATTATAGCATTAACTTACTATGCCACTATTCTCTGAACAGAAACTGTCAAGGAAGTATTACTTTTAACAGACAAAAACTTTACCTCCGAAAGAAGAGGAAGAACTGCCGAATGAAGGAGTCGAAGAAGCCCCAAAAGCAGGAACAGAACTTCCGAAAGCCGGCGCCGATGAAGCACCGAAGGTGGGGGTCGAATGCTGCCCAAAGACACCAGTCGACGTGCCGCCAAATAACGAGCTCCCTGTTTGTGAGCCGAAAGGAGTTGTCGGACTACCAAAAGGCTTCGGAGCAAAAGGGTTCGTGCCCACACTGCTTGTCTGGCCAAACACCGATTGCGAACCGAACGGGCTACTCGAAGAATGCCCAAAGGCTACATTAAGCAAATATAACTTGTTAGGATATAGCTTGACATATGAATATAAATTCATAAAACCTAAGCACCAAGAACTACAACATGTATTACATACAAATCACATAAGAAAGCACATGCCATAAACTGAAAATACTATCCTTAAAAAGGAGATCGAAAGAAGCAGCATTTTCAGTAGCTCTAAGAATTAACTCGCTCAAGTAGGGCATCAGGAAACAACAGCAAGAGTTACACTGATCAAACACACACAACAAAGCCCCCACAACGCCAAATCCAACAACAACAGAAAAACAAAAAAAAAAACAGAGCCTAAACCCTAGCGAACAAGGAAAACTCAAACACGAATCAAACACCACGAGATCGACAGGACACTGAGATAACACTCATCCATCAACGAAAAACAACCGAAACCCAAAAAAGCCCTAGCAAAAATGGTAATTTAAGCGGAATCACCCACCCACCCGAGATTCCCACTGTCCACAAACCCCAAAACACCCAAAACCAAAAAAATCCCAAAAAAACTCTCCCGAATCATAAGAATCTAGCTGATAAATGCAAAAACGAAGAGAACAAGGGGAAGAGAGATAGCAAATCATACGATTGGTGGAGCCGAACATGGCTACTCCGATTCCCTTCGATCAGGACGCGTCCCACCGAGGGTTAGGGTTTGTGGCCTCTGCAATGGATCGATTCCATTTATATACACGAAGAAAACACAATTTCAGCTTAAAAACAACGCGATAAATGGATCAAACTAATCAGCTTAAAACCGACGCGAAAATTAGTAAAAAAATATTAAAAAAATTAAAAAACAAACCGCGTGAGAGATCGATCAACGCGCCCTCGCCTCCTCCTCCTCCGCTCGATCCGATCAAGGAGAGTGAAAGGGATGGATTAGGGCAAAATCCACGAGCGATTTTTAGGGCACACGCGCTGTGGGCGAGGGACGAGGAGGGTTATTTCCCCTTTTTATTTTTTTTTTTATTTTCGAAAATATATATTGTATTGCATTTTATTTAGAGCAATGCTACATGTACACCCCGAAGGGGTGTACATCATACACCTCCACCATTTTAATGGTGGCGATATCTTTTACGGGTCACATCGATTGACCCATCATCATACCCCACCCATTGGATTGGTGGGGTGTGTGATATACACCCCGTTTTGGGTGTACAAGTATCATTTCCCTTTTATTTATACGGACATTTTTTTATTATTATATTATTTTATTAGATAAAAAAGTACAAAATTTTAATTTATAATTTATTTAACAATACGGTTAGGATTTGATTATATTTGTAGTTGAATCATAGGATTAAGATTAATATTTAAATCTTAAAGAAATAAGTTTGTTAACATTTAAATATTAATTAGAATAAAAATCTATTTAGACTAGAATTTGGATATCTTTTGATGTGAGATATGTGTTATTATTTTAAGGTGGTGTTAACGTGGTCACACCCATGGAGACGGTGGTGGTAATACCCATGGAGGTGGTGGGGGCTAGGATTTAGGCACACCCATATAATGGTATCCACACCACAGTGGTGGTAACACCCATGAAGGTGGTGGGGGTTAGAATTTAGCCATACCCATAATCTTCTAGGTTTATAGAAAGCGAGAGAAGGGAGTCTTAGGTTTATAGAAGACGAGAGGAGGGTGAGAGAGATTCAGGAGGAGGGCTCGGATTGAAACTACTCTATTGCAGAAGATGAGTCGGTGTAATCGGTGTAATTCTTCTCTTACCCATATAGTAGTATCCACACCACAGTGGTGGTAACACCCATGGAGGTGGTGGGGGTTAGGATTTAGCCACACCCATAGTCTTCTATGTTTATAGAAGGCAAGAGAAGGGAGTCTTAGGTTTATAGAAGATGAGAGAAGGGTGAGAGAGATTCAGGAAGAGGGCTCGGGTTGAAGCTATTCTATTGCAGAAGAGGAGTCGGTGTAATCGGTGTAATTCTTCTCTTACCCATATAGTAGTATCCACACCACAGTGGTGGTAACACCCATGGAGGTGGTGGGGGTTAGAATTTAGCCACACCCATAGTCTTCTAGGTTTATAGAAGGCGAGAGAAGGGAGTCTTAGGTTTATAGAAGACGAGAGAAAGGTGAGAGAGATTCAGGAGGGAGGCTCGGGTTAAAGCTACTCTATTGCAGAAGAGGAGTCGGTGTAATCGGTGTAATTATTCTCTTGGTTAATGAATCTTATTTCACCCGCATATTTTCTGTTTTAGTTTTCTTCTCTTTGTGGTTGTATTGGTTCTAGTTCTGTTGAGAGGACGGGTTTATGATAAAAATCTGATTTGACATTTCCGCTGTGGAATCCCAACACTAGGCGGTACCGGTGTGGATTGCGATACCGAAGCGGGTTGCGGATTCAGAGAATCTGGTACCGGGGCGAGTACCGGATTTTTCCAACAATTGGTATCGGAGCTAAAGGTTGGCGATCCTTAGGAGATATCGACATCAGAGTACTGGATTACCGATCATCACGGGAGGCGATTACAATTTGATCTCGCTAGGCGTGTTGGGCTCGAAAGTATGTAATTTTTCGGCTTTAGGTGGAGCTAGAGAGTCCAAAAGCGAGATCGGAGATGCAGTCGCTCAAGGTGGAGCGAATGAGAGCTCGATGTAGCGATTGAAGACTACAAATCAAATCAAGGTGGAGATTGTTAGGATTTGATTATATTTGTAGTTGAATCCTAGTTGGATTAAGATTAATATTTAAATCTTAAAGAGATAATTTTGTTAAGATTTAAATATTAATTAGAATAAAAATTTATTTAGACTAGGATTTTGATAGCTTTTGATGTAAGCTATAAAATATAGCATATGTGTTATTATTTTAAGGTGGTGTTAACGTGGTCACACCCATGGAGACGGTGATGGTAATACCCATGGAGGTGGTGGGGGCTAGGATTTAGCCACACCGATATAGTGGTATCCACACCACAGTGGTGGTAACACCCATGGAGGTGGTGGGGGTTAGGATTTAGCCACACCCATAGTCTTCTAGGTTTATAGAAGGCGAGAGAAGGGTGAGAGAGATTCAGGAGGAGGACTCGGGTTGAAAATACCCTTCAAAAATGGCGGGAAATAAGTCTAAACTCATTTCTCTTTCCTCCATTATCTTTTCCCTCCAATATAAGATAAGGGCATTTACGTCAATTTACCTCATCCGTTAACGTCGTTGCCCCCTAAAGACAATTCGGTAATTACGAGGGAACGAAATGTAGGCTTTTAAAAAACAGGAAGGCAAAGTGAAAAAGTGAGATATTACAAATAGGTTTTCTGTAATTTAGCCCTTTTTTTTTTTTTTTTTTTTGATCTGTTTGATCAACCAAAATCCTTCCAAAAGCTAGAAAAATGAGGCTGACAGTGGCTCCAGGTCAGAGGTGGGGATTTTTTTTTTTTTGAAAAATATTTTTTGTATACTTTTAAAGGGGCATATATCTTACATCCCATCCATTAAAGGATGAGATGAATTTTACTGGTCACTGTTAGGGGTGTCAACGAGCCGAACACGAGCTGGCTCGTTTAAATATCGAGCTGAAAAATTCGGCTCGTGTTCGACTCGTTTATTAATGAGCAGAACACGAGCTGTTATCGAGCCGAACACGAGCGAGCTGACCCCAGCTCGTGTTCGACTCGTTTATTAAACGAGCTGAAAAATTCAGCTTGTGTTCGGCTCGTTTACTAAACGAACGATTCGATCTCGAGCTCATTTCGAGCCGAACACGAGCTGGCTCGCGAACAGCGAGCTGGATTGCCACCCCTAGTCACTGTGAAGTCCTATTCTTGGATGGATGAAGTATGTATTATACATCTCATTTTAAAATGTATGAGTAGCATTCCTTTTTTTCTTTTATTTGATCTGCTCTGATTAAGAAACAGAGCAGAAGGTCGAGAATTTCTGGTGCCCTCAGATCTGCCCCGTTTGCATTACTGTCTCAACTTCGTTTGATGAGCCTCAGTACCAAACGAACCGATATCTTAATAAAACTGTGCCCGATAACAAATTGGGCTGATTACTATTTGGGCATGTATTACTTGATATCCATTATTAATGGGCCAGTAACTGGGCCAATGCCCATCACCGGAATTATACCACTACAATAAAATTAAATTATAGTGTTCTATTTATATCCAAAATTAAATTATTAGGATATATTTTTTAATATGTCGCTATACACCCTACCGACTGCACATATAGACATTATTTTTAGATTTCAAAAATATTTAAAATTATCGCTATAACATAATTTTATTGTAGTATACACTCCAGGTAAAAATGTAAGGAGCACCTCTCAACTATAGGCAAATTTGAGCTACACCCCTAGACTTTAATTTATTTATTATTTTAAGTTAACAATTTTACCATATATAATAATTATATTAGTTATAAATTAATAACCAATCTAATTTTATTAGATAAAGTCTACAAAAATTTTTTTTAGTAAAATCATTTAATTTTAAAAAATAAAAGTTGGTAGAGTTAGATATAACTTATTATTTTAAGTTAACAATTTTACCATATATAATAATTATATTAGTTATAAATTAATAACCAATCTAATTTTATTGGATAAAGTCTCCAAAAAAAAATTTTAGTTAACAATTTTACCATATATAATAATTATATTAGTTATAAATTAATAACCAATCTAATTTTATTGGATAAAGTCTCCAAAAAAAAATTTTAGTAAAATCATTTAATTTTAAAAAATTAAAAGTTGGTAGAGTTAGATATAAAAATGAATGTGTGGCTGCTGGGATTCGAGCCCAGGTCTCCACGGCCACAACGTGGAATTCTAACCACTAAACTACAGCCACTTACATATTTAAAGTCAAGTTTTTATTATTTATATTAATATATAAGTTGATTACATGAAATCCAAATAACTCTTTGTTATCTTTCAGTTTTTTTTTTTTTTTTTTTTCCTTCACTCTTTTTTGAGTTGAAGATTATTCTAGAGATTTAATAATTTTCTTCATCAATACCAAAATCAACTTCTTAAATGTTATCTTAGATAAACATAACTTGCTTTTCAGATGAAGAACTACTACAGATCTCTCAGAAATGTTCATTTTATGGAGAATTGATATTCTGACATATATAATGTGGTGTCATTTGATTGATTCATACATGCATGCAGTGCGAGAATATTTTAAGTGTTTATTAATAGCATTTCAGGAAATCAAAGCATCTATATCCCATTTGGTAGCGAAAGCTGACACATGTTGTACTCAGCGAGTTTCTTTCCATACTCTTATTGAGAACTTCGCCTCAAAGTGTAACTCGCTAAGTTTAGTTATTATTACTAATGTTTTTGATTCTCATATTTTTCATACTTAATATCTTTTCATCCAATGTGAAATTATTAGGACGTTACACTAAGTATTTATGCTGCAGAGTATTTGTTTAAAGGGACTAGCATTCTGTCCTATGGCGGAAGGCTTGTTTTTGTTTTGAGAAAAAGATAGCACGCTACCCGCTTTATTCAATACGAAAATGAACTAAGTAAGAGAGGGTGGGACAACTGGGTCCCGAAAAAAAAAAAAAAAAAAACACACACACACACACACACACACACACAAATTAATCTAATGGGATGTGACGCTTCAAACCTTCCCACAAAAGTAAGTCTCTCTTGACCCAATTAATCGCGCTAAAGGAGTCCGTGATCATTTGGCGAAAGATAGTGTTATTCCGGATGGCCCAAATAACCGTCCAAGTCGCCGAAAGGTGCGAGAGTTTCTTATCCCTTGCGTCGGGCCCTCCAATGCCATCCACTTTTTCCAGATACCACTAGCGTCCACCACGGAGTTTCCGAACCAGGTCGGTGGCTATATCGCCCATCCCCAAAACGAATCGTGTGAAAACACAGCCCACGAATAGGTGATCAATCGTTTCGTTCTCACACCCGCATAGCAGGCAGATGGTGCATCCCACCCATCCCCTCTTGGCCAGATTATCGGTTGTGGGAAGTCGTCCTTTAAGTACCAACCAAATGAGAATCTGAGTTTTTAACGGCATCCGAAGGCTCCATAAAGATTTGGCGTACAAGAATTTGGCGGAAGGCTTGTTGGTGGTGTGTATGTACGTTTTAAGTGAATTAATTGATTGTGTTTTTTTAACGGCTCGAATTTTTGAGATTAATGGTTAGCACTAATAATGCGACATAGAGAACCTATTTATCCTTGTCTAGCCACTTCGTAAGATCATCCTAATAGGGTTATACTTATTCTCTTTTATCCTATACATGGAGTATCTAGGCATATTCCCAAGTGCAAAAGAATAATACCAATTAGCTAGGCCTCTCTTTTTTTTCTGATTCTTGCTGAACCACCAAACTTTCAGAGAATTTAGAACATGTGCTCCAACTTTTAGGATTCCCATGTCATCTTCTTTAGGAATTTATTCAGTGCATTTTGTGCATTTTGTGAGTATATGCCAACCATGTTCATGTAGAGAGAGAGAGATAGAGAGAGGGAGAGTTGCATGGAAAAGTTCTCTCTCTCTCTCTCTCTCTCTCTCTCTCTCTCTCTCTCTCTCTATATATATATATATATATATATATATATATATATATATATATATATATATATATATACTAAGAAAAGTTTAATTTTCTTACTCATTTTTTTCACTCCACTTGTGCAATTGACTTGTTGATTCCCCTCTTCATTTTCACTCACCACCTTTTTAGGTCCTATAAATAGCAAACCCAATGTATCAACTTAAACACCATCCATCACAAGTTTGCAAGAGTTTTAAGTACTAACTCATCCTCTTCCTCATTTATGGCTTCCCTATTTATATATATATGGAGAGCTAAATAATTGTGCCATGCGATGATGTTCGCAGTTCCTTTAATTTGTTCTACTGTAATTAATTTTTTCACCATTTTTCGAGGAATAAAACGAAAGTATGAATCATATAGTTCATGTCGAAATTCGTTCTCTCTTAATTAAAGCTTGGACTAGTTCAAAAGCACTAATTAATGGCGGTTTTAGTAAACTTTGGTGATTAATATCAGAAGTGATTTTACAAAGCAAATCATCCACAGTAATTAATGCAAAGGGACAAGGTCACAAGAGTAATGCTCTTGATCAACATGTGGAATTTAAACTCTTATATGCATATAAGCCGATTTTTGCAATAAGATTTGCATTTACAAAGTTCATATACCATTTTCAAGTTTTAATTTCCTCGTATTTTCCCCTATGTGCTATATATTTGGTGCATTTAGTTAGTCCTTTTATATAATTTTCTTGTGTCTTCGAAGTTGAGATCATAGAGAAAAGCGCGAGTTTCGATCATTAAAAATGGAGGCTGTTGCGAACGGAGCCAAGTACGAGTGCCTACTCTTCGGTACGTGCCACTTCTCTCAAATATCTTTACTTTGATGCTCAATTTGGTTTCATCGTCGATCGATGTGCGATCTAAGTTTATCGATCTTTTCAGATATGGATGACACTTTGTACCCTTTGAGTTTGGGAATCAACTTAGCTTGCCGCAAAAACATACAGGGTGAGAATAAGTGCGCCAACACGGATGCGTTTCGTAGCTTTTCGTACATGTTCAATGCATTTTATGACATTGCTTTCACTGCATGTGTTTTCTAATAGTTGTGCGCAATTGCAGATTACATGTTGCACCATCTCAGAATCGACGAAAGCCAAGTCCCTGAGTTGTGCTTGGAATTGTACAAAGAGTTTGGCACGACGATGGCCGGTCTTAAGGTGATCACTCGATCATCGATCGCATTCTTCTATATAATGATTGGTTTTGGTTTCATTAGTCTGATTTTCGACAGTTGCTTGTAGCTGAGTGTAACTTGTCCTTGTACTAATGCAGGCGTTAGGCTTCGAGTTCGACAACGATGAGTTTCATGCTTATGTTCATGGAAGGCTGCCGTACGAGACGTTGAAACCTGATCCAGTGCTGAGAAGTCTGCTGCTATCAATGCTGCAGAGAAAAATAGTACGCGAATATAACCCATTTTTTTAGTTCAATTTTGTAAGTTGTGTTTAAGAGAATGATTTCTTAGTGGAAAAGCCAAATTGATGAGCTCCAAATCGATCTTGTCGCAGATATTCACGAATGCTGATCAAGCGCATGCAACACAAGTTCTCAGCAGGCTCGGATTAGAGGACTGTTTCGAGGGTGTGATATGCTTCGAAACACTCAATCCAAACATCGACTCTTTCGCGCATTCGACTGATAATAATCACGGGTTTCCTATCAATAGCAAAACTGACGACTGTTCGAAACCTGCAAAATCGCCAATTCTCTGCAAACCTTCCATCGAAGCAATGGAAGCTGCCATTCGTATCGCAAACATCGACCCCAAGAAAACAGTAAGACTACTTATTTGTAAACTATTCATAAAGATAAATGTAATCGATCCGTAAACAACACACTAAATGTGACACCCCTGGAAATTAGATTAGTCCTATATATAAATGATATAATAGGACTAAATCTCTTAACCCGGCTATAGCATTTTGGATGGTAGCAAGATCCAAGAGGTTATGAGAGTTAAACGTGCTAGAACTAGAGTAGTTCTAGGATGGGTAACCTTCTGGAAAGTACGGGGTCACAGTTGGTATCAGAGCCATTCACCAGCCGGAAATGTGATGTGAGTCTCGGCTGAGCCAGGGTTATATAGCGGGTAGAGCGAGGCTCCCCGGCTAATGACCGTTGTGGGTGGAGTGCAGCTCCCCACAATGTCGGCTAAGGCTAGCTAGACGAGTCTCACATCGCATGTTGCTTGTGAGTGTGTTTGAGCCTGACGTGGACGTCAGGGCTTAAAGGGGGGAAGAATGTGACACCTCTGAAAATTGGATTAGTCCTATATATAAATGATATAATAGGACTAAATCTCTTAATCCGGCTATAGCATTTTGGATGGTAGCAAGATCCAAGAGGTTATGAGAGTTAAGCGTGCTAGAGATAAAGTAGTTCTAGGATGGGTGACCCACTGGAAAGTGGGGGGTCACACTAAATCAGACTGAATCCAAACTTTTACACTTGATCAGGTCTTCTTCGACGACAGTCTGCGAAACATAGCTGCAGGAAAGGCGGCAGGCTTCAATACAGTCATTGTAAGTTCTTGTTTGTCTGGCTTCTTTTCAATATTATGTTACAACATCTCTGTACTAAAAGAGCAAAAGAATGCATGAACCGATCGAATACAAGGCAATAAACAACAAATGAGTGCAGGTCGGGCGATCGGGTCTTGTTGCGGGGGCGGATCACGCGTTGGAGAGCATTCACAACATGAAGGAAGCACTTCCTGAGATATGGGAAGGCAGCGAAGATCAGTGTGACAGTGTTGTTTCTTCGACGACCGCGGCAGTCGAAGCATTCGTCCTCGCTTGAAAAAGTTCTCAGATCATATAGTATGCAGACCACCTGTGACAATCAATAGATTGTAGTAACTGTAACTTCCACAATCTGATCAAGGAATGTAAAACTATTTCCTTAATTTAAGTTCAGAATAAATGATACCAAGACATAATCTATGCTTACTTGCATGCTTAATTAGTTACTTTTTACTTGTCTGAAATGAATGAATTACTCTGCAAATTTTGATCAGTGAAGGATCAGATCAAAGATGTCGAAACTGAATCAAATTTTGGTTAAAGATGTTGAAACTGAATCAATCTTTGATTAGTAATGGTTGTTCCAATGTGTTGAAAATAGATCAAATTAAAGCGAAAAAAAAAAATATAAATAGGGCCCAACCGGGTTCGAACCAATGACCTCTTGATCTGCAGTCAAATGCTCTACCATAGTTAGTTAATTCACAAATTATTTGTAAATTATTGAGAATCCGAATTAAACGTGCCGTTTCCGACTTTTTCCAAAAATTCGGAATAATTCACGAATTTTTGAATCAAAAAATATTATTCGCGAATTATTCACGAATTACGTGGTGTCATATGCAGTTAACACAATTAAATTTTATTCTATTCTTTGCCTGCTACATTGGGGACGGATTGGAGTGCGAGTTTGTGACATATGTTTAGCGGATCCGAGAAAGAAAGAGGTTTTCTACCTCATGATTTATTTTCTTAGCGGATTGGAATCGGAGCTCCATCAACCCGGACCCATTTGCTCATTTTTCTTAGCGGATCGGAACAGGAGCTCCATGAACCCGGATTCATTTGCATCCGTGGTAACGTAGTGGCGCACGCTCCTCCCCGCTCCGCTCCCTCTCCTCCTCCGCTCCATCGCCATGCGCGTGCCCTCGCGCCGCTCCGCCGCGACCTTCTCCTTCCTCCTCAGGGCCTGCGGCTCCCGCGCGGCGCACGCGCCCATCGTCCGCTCCGGGTTCGCCTCCGACGTTGTCGTGTGCACCGACCTGCTTCGCGCCTACGCCGCGAGCGGCTCCATCGCTGAGGCCGAGAAGGTGTTCGACGAAATGCCCCGCAGAGACCTCGTCTCCTGGAACGCCATGATCTCCTGCTACGCGCGCGCGGGCCTCCACGGCGCCGCGCTGGGGCTCTACCCGCGCATGAGGCGCTCCCGCGCCGGCCTCGACGAGTACACCGCCGTGGCCCTGCTCTCCGCGTGCGCCCACGTGGGCGCTTTGGATTTCGGCACCTGGGTTCACGAATTCGCCGATAAAAACGGCTTCTTGGAGCGCAACGTGTTCGTGGGCAACGCGCTTGTGGACATGTACGCCAAATGCGGCAGCTTGGAGAAGGCCCGCCGTGTGTTCGATCGAATGCCGAGCAGAGATATCTTCACGTGGAACTCGATGATTGCTGGGTTGGGAATTCACGGTCGCGGAGAAGATGCCATCGCATTCTTTGAAAGGATGCTCGTGGCGGGTGTGAAGCCCAATGCAATCTCCTTCCTTGGCTTGCTAATGGGATGTAGCCACCAAGGCCTCGTCGACGAGGGCCTCAAATACTTTGAACTAATGAGCTCTGAATTTTGTATCAAACCCGGCGTAAAGCACTATGGTTGCATTGTGGACGTATATGGCCGGGCGGGCAAACTCGAGAGGGCCCTCGAGTTTGCTAACAACTCGCCTTCCAATAGTAATGATCCCGTTTTGTGGCGAACTTTGCTTAGCACGAGCAAGATACATAAGAACGTCGAGATGGGTGAGATTGCTTTCGAGAATCTCGTAGGAATGTCGGCTCATAATGCGGGAGATTGTGCTCTTCTTGCCGATATCTATTCAAATGCAGGGGATTCAAATGGTGTTTCTTGCATGCGGAAAATGGTCAAGGATCAGGGAATTAAGACCACGCCAGGGTGGAGTTGGATCGAAGTCGGTGGTGCTGTGAGAAAATTTGTGGTTGGCGATACTTCGCATCCGGATACTAAAGTAATTTACGAAAAATTGAAGGAGATGATTGGTCGAGTCGCTTCAGTTGATCGTTTTGAAGAAGAGAGTTATAAGTTCTCTAAGGAAGAAAATGGTGGGGAGTATCATAGTGAAATGCTTGCTATTGCCTATGGGTTGATGAGGACTCCGGAAGGGACTAGTCTTCGAATTGTAAAAAATTTGAGGGTGTGCAAGGGCTGCCATTTGATGACAAAGATGGTGTCAAAAGCTTATAGTCGAGAGATCATCGTGAGGGATCGCGTGCGTTTCCACCATTTCAAAGATGGGTCTTGCTCTTGCAAGGACTTCTGGTGAGATTTCTTGCAATTGGCGGGGATAAAAGGAAAAAGAGCGACACAGTATTGCAGTATTTTGGACAATATTGTCGTTGGGGAATTCGAAGTAAAATGCCCAAGGCATTGGAGATCAGGTATATAGGGCACTCAAGTTTATGTAACTAGTATTTTGTTGAATTCTCCATAATTATATTGTTATGATTACTAATATGTTCTATTTCCAATATTCTGCAATCAGCCAAATAGGCGATCCCTTGGGACTCGAAGGTGGCCGTTTCAAGGGCATGCAAGCTTAAGACCGTTGTCTTGAGACTCGTAAGAATACAAACCCTTCTGGCAGAGTGTAAGCTAACTAATAGAGTTGAAAGGGAGTCCCATGAATGGTGCATCTTTCCAGTTTGCTTACGGCTTCCCTGGCCTGGCTGGAGCTTCTTTCAGAAGTGTTATTTGTTGGAGCTGTTCAAGAAGTACTAAATGGGTTTTTCTTTTAAAGCCCTCCTAAAAACTTCTCAGTGCATATGAAGAAGAGCTACGAAATGTAGCTTCTCAGAACAAGTATTGTACACCGAGGGATTCAAATTTCTTTGTTTGTCAAACGTTCGGCTGTTGCTTCTCGGAGTAAAGAGGGTGTTATAGAAGACGGCCCACATAGGCTCTTACATAGAGTCTCAGATATTGTACACAAAAACCACATGCAAAGAGTGATTTCATTGATTACCCATGATATTTGTGAGTTTATTTATGGAAATATGTATGTGAAAAAGCTTGGTGGGTTAGAAAAAAGATTAGATGATGTATCTTTCAAGAGACTTGTGGATAAATTGAAGTCGAAGAACCACGTATATAAAGACTACTTCATCAGCAAAGGAGATTTTCAAGCGTTCCCAAGGCAGTAAGGATGTTTCTTTTTTAAAATATGAAGCTGTACTATCTCTCCCATGTGGTTACTCTGTATGTTCTTTGTCTAAATGTCAATTCTCTGCTGTTGCTGATACTTTTCTGTAGCAGATACCTTTGGATCAAAATATTTCTCTCAACGTCAGTAGTTGATGATTAATTGTGTAACATTGTCTTCTAGCAATTAAGGCACCTATAAAGCACAAATTACGAATGTCTAAATCAAGAACTTTTGTTCGGTTACACTCGCTCATTTTATGTGAGCTTCTCTTTTGTAGTTAGGGATGCAAATGGCCCCAGCTTACACTCTGTCTGGTGCCAAATGAAAATATGATTTTATTGACCGGCAATTTACGAAATGCAAGTATATTGTATTTGGTTCTGAAATCAACAGTTTGGAATGAAGTGTGATTGAATTGTACCTTATTGATTATTTTTTTTCTATTGTACCCCTAGTCGTGTTTAAAATTTTAAATTCCATGAAACTAGATAGGGTTCTTTGGATAGGTGAATTTTCTTTGGTGTTATCAAAACCCACCAAAATTGGTGGAAATCAGCGCAAACTGTGTATTCCTAATTTTCCAAACAAGAGGGTTGAGGTGAGCAAACTGGAATTGAATCCTACCGAGGGATTTGAAGGTTTCCGAACTGGTTTTGATGAGAAATCATGTCTATTTCCCAGAAAATTAGAATAAAGCAGATCAATACATGGTCAGTTAGTCATCCCTGGCCAAACATGAGCACGTGAACTCGACAAGGTAGCCAATGCTGCATGTTTGTTTAGATGCAAAATTGAGAGAACGGAGTTTAATTTAGAAGAAATTGCAAATGCTTGATCAGGTTTAGTTTATGCGTAAGCTGTTCCAAACTGTCCTTGCCCTAGGCCTGAAAAAAACTTTGTAACCTTTTCCCTTGCTAATTCTAGCTACTCGGAGGTGATATAAATTCTCTAACCATTTCTCTTTGTACTTGAGCATGTTGTTATAGTCTTCACCATTTTATTCATATTTAGTTGGTTACCCTGCTTCAGGGAACTGTGCAATCTCTTGGTGATTGGTATTGACATCATGCTGAGTTCAAGGTGATAGACTGCCCATATTCTGTTAGCAACACCTGCGGCAATCCTGTAGTCAATCAAGGTGGTAACTTTTTTCATTTAGCTTCTAACTTCCTGCTCCAATTCTAATTGCTTTGTTTTACTCTGATGGTATAACCAATGTACCAAATTCAGCACAAGCAGAGAAAAGTGATGAAATTATTGTACTCAATCTAAAAAGGATCCAACAGTGTGTGAAGTTGACATTAATAATGATATTGACCATTATAGCCTCGAAAAGTTGACCTATGAAGAGTAGGTTTAAATGTCTTTATCACTCATTATGGTGGCATAACCATAAAGCAATGATCAATCAACATTAGTAGTAATTTTCTGTATTAACTGGAAAAATATTTTAACCTTCAGCAAAAGAGAAAAGCCACAGAATACACCGAAATAGGTTTAGTGTTTTGTTTTGCTGTTGGTTGAGATTGTAGAAAGTTTTTATATAAATCTATTATGCCAGTAATATCTTGGATGCTTTACAGCTACCAAGTGGTCAATAAGCTGTAAAAGCCACCGAAAATGGAGAATTATGGAGTTACAGCCAAGCTTAAAATAAAACTGAGCTGACTCGTATCATTAGCAGTAACATGAGCAGGAGGAAATTAAATGCGACTTACGAATTACCATGTGTGATTTTTCCATTCCACTTTGATGAAGCTTGAAGAATGGTTATGCTAATCAGATGTTGACCTTTCCCTGCAACATGATGTGACATGGCTGTATGTTTTCTATTGGAATTTTTCCCATGCACTTGCATGATAATGGTAGTGCAGATTAAAGTAGAAAACATGTCATAATCATTAACATTCTGATGCCCCAGTTTATCTGGATTTGAGGCTATTAAGGGAGTTTCTGGGTTCTGAGTTACCCACTATTTCATTTGTATGAGAAGCCTAGGTTTACTGATTTTCATGAATTTTCTTGTTGTTGATTGCAATGATATCATGCAGCTGCGGCGTGATAATCTCTGTTTAGCAGGAAATGCCAAAACTGGTTGAAAGTTTCAATTTTGAAAATTTGTGGTAACATTTCCTAATTATATTTTTAGAACCATAAATTTTGCTTTCAAGCATCTACTTGATATCCATGTGATTTTGTAAACTTGGAGACAAGATGTCGCAATATGCATTGAATTTCACAGTCGTCTGAGACCTTGTTTTATTGTTGTTGTCTTCTACATTATGTAATATGTATATTAGATATCTAAGTACTGTGTCTGGTCAAAATAAGGTATGCTTGTTCATGGGGTGTTGTCTTCTTCTTACAGATAATAATTGGAAATAAGAAATACAGCGATTATAGCTAATTAATTTGCGGTTTTATTTATATGTATGGTCATGCTTGTTCTACGATCTCTCAAACAAAATAATGCCTATATACAAAGAAGCCTTTTGCTGTTGTAGATTATCCATCTATGTTAAATATACCAGATTCGCGTCATCAACTTGGCATGCTGCATAATAAAAAACAACTAATTGTATGTTTCCGTTCTTTCTATTGAATTCAAGAGAGTTGCTAATATGAAATTAGCATATAATTTAAGATCCTTATATATTTCTTATGTTGTCTGGTGTGTTCATTGTGTTTGACTCTTTTAATCTCTCCTGCTCTTCTGTTTGTTTTGTAAGCAGAGTATTTAATAAAACTGTTCACTGCATAATTATATATTCCTCATGGCATGC
Source organism: Tillandsia leiboldiana (assembly GCA_029204045.2). NCBI lineage: Eukaryota > Viridiplantae > Streptophyta > Magnoliopsida > Poales > Bromeliaceae > Tillandsia > Tillandsia leiboldiana. The sequence continues at coordinate 52,043,699 of CM055066.1, read as the reverse complement.
CCCCACCATATAGTTCTTCATTGGTTCTTCTTATCTTCTTACCCATCAACATACATTTTTCTACAGTTTAAATGATACCTCTCCTTTTTAGATGTGCAAAGTCAATGGCTCTACTTGTAATTTGATATACACCTATTTTGTCGGTTGATTAATGCACTAATGCATGTGATTAAGCATGGTTCTAAAGCATATAGATATCTATCTATTTCATCTCTACTAAGTCAAGAAAGTTTTAGCTAGTGAAGAAACTCCATTGAACAGAAGGGAACAAGGTAAAAAGCACATGAAAATTGAGACTGGCATTTTGGAGCAAGTCCTTTAGATAGAAAGGCCCCATCACTTTAATTTTGATCAAATCTTCTTTTACCTTTTCTCACTCATTGATCATATGGCCAGAGAAGAGACATCCTTGTCAAAGGAACCTTTATTCTCCCCTTTCTCTCTTTGCCACCCTTAATAATGGATCTCTTAGCAGGGGCTTAAATATAGAGTTTACAGTTTCTAAATGGTCCCCCATAAGATACAGTGAACAGAGGAGGACTAGTCATATGTGCATGCCCACACACACTAGTCCATTAGGAGCTTGAAGACATAGTACAGTATCTTTTTCTTTTTCCCCTTTTTGAGAAATTTTTTTTTTCTTTTCTTTCCCTATTATTTGTGGCTATTGTGGAATAACAGCCCACTTCTGAAGGCTCAAATTTTAACTTCTATTCATTTTATAGCCGGATTTAAAGCAAACATATAAATCAAGGTTTGAAGTATCCATCGGCACGGGCCGTATCTACCGTGCCAACAAGATACCGGCACGATATAGCTCCCGTGGCGATGACACAGTTCAAAATCCTTTTTTCTTAAAATTACTAAGTAATTTTCTTAATAAAATTCAAAATATTTGATAAAGATACATAATAAGCAACTAAAAAATTTTGTTGCTAAAAAAATTAAATATTTCATGCCATTATGTGTCGGCACGCATGTATTTTTTGTGACCGGCACTCATCGGCACAGCTCGGCACGCACCGTGCCGGCAAGTTTTCGGCACGACCCCGTGCTACGACACTTAAATCCTTGATATAAATTGACTTGAAATTAAGTGGGAAGAAATTAAATACGACTAGATTCCTGGATCGACTTGAATATAGGATCTTCTGCTTTGAAATCATGTGAAACAACCAACTATGCAAAATGCTTACGCTACTAGGCGATTGGCGTAACTATTCGATGTTTAAGACTTTTGGAAGAAAACTGATGGTGCTTCCTCTGTTTCACAAAACAATAAAATTCAACTCAATCACCAAAACTAGGCAAGTAGCTGAGAAGATTCCACATAGGCATTCTGCTGTGTCTGTTTAATGGAAACTAAAGTTTCCACTGATCAGCAAAACTGAACAATTAGCTGAGGTTGAGGTTTCCTCCATAGGCATGCCTCTCATGCTTTTTCCCTTTGCAAGGTATCTAGCTTTATTGGCAAAAATGGAACTTAAACATAATGCAATTAAGGTCCTGTAATAAAAAAGAACACCATGCCTAGGTACCAAAGATGCCAGATGAATTGCTAATGCTCAAGTACAGGTGTCACTTTCCTTCAACTAGTAGGTGCATGGTTAGGTTCTGATTTTCTTAAGTGATTTGCTTTTCTCTGTGGAATTTGTTGTTCCCTTGTATGTACAAACATGACCACTCTTATCTCATTTCCTTTGCTTGCAGAGCCTTGCTACTGAAGCAGAGTGCTTTTTCTTTCTTGTTTCTTTTGCAAAATAAATAGATATAGAGACCTTTTCAGTAGCTGTCAAATGAGTAAGCAAGAAGAAGTAGGCACCCATCATGGTCTCAAAGGCAGAAATTTCTGTGCTTCTGTGCTGGGAGTCCTGATGGAAGTAAATGCTCACTCCTGAAAATTTGAACCTTTTTCTTTTTTTTTTTTGTGGGGGGTGGGGGGGGGGGGGGGTGGGGGGGGTGTTGCTTCTGTAAGTGCTTATGACAGCAGAATGTGGCATTGTTATGCCTGCACCCATGGATACCCAAATTGAGGCTGATGCAACCAGTTGTTAAAAATAGTAAATTAGAATGTGACAGAGGAAATAAAAAAAGCAATAATTTTGGTTCTTTACATGACAAATTAGACAATTGAGTTACAGAAACAAATGAAAGTACTAAAACAAGAAAAGGGGAGGAGACAGTGAAACAAGATTTATTCTATGAAAAATCTATGAGGCCTATATACACGAACAAAAATCTACGAGAACGCGCGCGCGCGCACACACACACACACAGAGCGAAAAGAGTATCAGAAGATGCCTTCTTACTTATTGAAATTACTTTCGAATCGAAAATTCTGTTGAAGAAGTTGCTGTTATAGGTCTCTCTCTGAAACAAATCATAACTGTATCAATCATCTAAATTTGATCGAACGAGGCGGAAACTCTGTGGAAGTCCTTACCATACATATCCGCGTTTTGCAGCTGCTGATTCTGGTGGCAACTGCTGAACCCAGTTATCGAGAATTGGCTCTCTTCCTTGATGTTTCCGTAAAAGCCATGGGCTTGGTTTTGGATTTGGCTCTGGATATTTGTCGGCATAGGGATTATACCGTTAAGGTATTCGGACCATTTGAGATCCTCTGGTTCTCCTACTATATGCATTTGATCTTCTTTGTTGGGCACCAGATCTGACCACGGAAAGATGCCGCTGTCGTAGAGATAGCTGCTACTTTGCAACTCATGAATATTACTACTGTTTCCGCTACTGGCACTGTTATTACCTGAATTACCAGCCTCCAGGTACTGGAAATCTGGTAAAGTTTTTTCTTGTGGGAGATGCAGCATAGACTTGAATGCAACTGAATTTGCGAAGATCGAGCTCGAGAGAGTCGGAGCCATGTTGGGTACCGAATTGCAGCTGAATTCAGTGCTTCCGTCAAATAATCGGCAATTTTGGTTAAACCAAGGGGGTAGATTCTGGTTCATAGACAGCCCGATTGAAGCCGTCTGATTTCCGATGCAGTCGAGAAAGAGCTCTTTCACAGGTGCCATTGAATTCTTGGGCCTCGACTTCTCCACAGGGTTTGTGTTCTCCACAGACATCAATGGCGGAGCCGGGTGGTCGGGAATTGCAGCAGGGCTTAAACCGGCAAGCTTCGGTTCGCCAGACGTCGAGGTCTTCTCGCTGTTCGCGGGGGCTTTGTCGTCGTTCCCCTCGGTCTCGGCGATCGGCTTGTGGGTGTTGGGATCAATGCCTCTCTGCCTCAGCTTCTTTTTAATGCTTGAATTCCAAAAGTTCTTTATCTCATTATCTGTCCTCCCTGGCAATTGTGCAGCAATCTGAGACCACCTGAGGAGAGGAGAGGAGAGAGGTTTAATAGACTGGACTTTTGAGGAGTTGAGAGTTAAATTTTGGAAGAATAGAGAGAATACCTGTTTCCCAGCACTGCATGGAGTTCAATGATGAGGTTTTCTTCTGGCTGTGAGAATGAACCCCTCTTCAAGTCAGGCCTCAGGTAATTAATCCACCTAAGTCTACAGCTTTTCCCACACCTTTGTAGACCTGAATTTTGTTGTTTTACCTCAAAATCAAGTTAGTTTTCTTTCTGTCTGTTTTTTTGTTTTGTTTCCAAATTCCATGTTATTGATACATTGATGATAATTATGGTTTTGGGAGGGGCTAAGATTAGAGAATTTGAGTTGCATTACCTGCTAGTTTTGGCACAGAGCTCCAACAACCATGGCCATACTTTGTGATGTGCTTTAGGAGCTTCTCATCCTCTTCTGGTGACCATAGCCCTTTCCTCAGCTTCTGCTTGTAGCAGCAGGAGTGCCTCCCCATCTCAATTGTGGCCCAACTGCAATGCTACCTACCTATCTGTTACTGGAGAGAGAGAGAGAGAGAGAGAGAGAGAGAGAGAGAGATGTTTGCCAAATTAGTGTGACTGAAGGAGGTACCACAATGAAGGGCAAGAGTTTGGTATGTTGGTTTGAGGATGGATGAGGAGGGGGGGGGGGGGGGGGGGGGGGGGGGGGGTGGTGGAGGGGGGAGGGGGGAGAGGGAATGTTTAGGAAAGAGATTGTGGGAGGCTGAGACAATGAAGTTGTAAGTTCCAAAGGAGAGCTTAGTTTGGGGGAAATTGAGTTTTAGAGCTAAAAAGGAGATGAAGAAGGTCATATTCATATGGTTTTGTGATTGAAATTTGGGTTTTCTTAATTTTTTTTTTTTTTTTTTTTTTTTTTAGTATTTTCCTTTTTTTTTTTTTCTCTCTCTCTTCTTTTGTTTATGTGGTGGGGATGGGGTGATTAATAATCCAACTTGATGTCTTATCACTCTGTTAGAATTAGTGTTTGGTGCTTTAATGGTGGGGCAACCATTGTTGATAAATTAATTGAGAAGGTTTAGAAGGTTTAATGTCAAAAAAAAAAAAAAAAAAAAAAAGAAAAAAGAAAAAAGAAAAAAGCACTTTTAGACACAGGAGAGTGAAAAAGTAAAATACAATACAAGGTATCAAAAGAGGAAAGACACAGCCCTCTGAATGAATGAGTTCTGTCTGTATTGGACTTTCATGCAATCCAATTCCAATCCTTCCTTTCCCTGTAATGCCTATCACCAAGTCCTCATAATGAAGGACCACAGATTCTAGAGAGAGAGAGAGAGAGAAAAAAAAAGATTTTTTTTTTAAAAAAAATGGGTTAAAAAGGTCCTTTCATGGCCAGGGGACACCCACTATTTGGATAGGAGTTTACCAGGATACTATAATATTTTGAGCACTGTCCTTGTTATCCTGCTTTGTAGAGGAATAAGACCAAAGAAAGGGTAGTCCTACACCCAGTCTCAATTCCCACATAAATCTCTTGTGTCAGAGGGAAAAACAGGGACCCTTTTTTTTGCTCTCTCTGGGCAGATCCCCAATACCATGATCACCTTGGAAGCTTTCCACCATGAATCATTATGCAACACTCACCTTCAAAAGTACCCTATAATGTTGTCCAATGGCCAACCCCGCCTTCCTGACAACTAGCGATTAATTTAGCTTTCTAAATTTCAAGCGCGACGTGCGGTATAATGCCAGCTCTGACAAGCTTTAGTCAATTTATAGTTATCACGCGTGCAGGGCCTGACTCATCAAGTATATTTTCGGGCGCGTTTCGAGGCGGGCGGAGCTCTGCTCTTTCATCATTGGTTTTTGGAAAGGAGAGGTGAGTCATCCATCTTTCTACAGTAGGGAGCATCTTCCTCTATTTCAGAAGGAGCCAGTACTGTTGTAATTAACTTGGGGACTTCCTTGGGGATTTGGTATTTCCCTTTCTGAGACCAAGGGGTTACCATGCAAGCATATATATATATATATATATATATATAAAAGCTATTCTTAATGTGATTATGGTGTAAATGTAGGAACAACTTGGTAAGTGAGAACTGTGCTAATTAGGGTAGCACCTTAATTGCATTGCTTAGAATATGAACAAATACATTAAGGAATTCTTTATTATATTTATTGAAATTTTGTAAATTCTTAGACAACAACAATATACATATAATGTATGAGGTGTAAACAGTATCTTTGCAATTAAACTCATTTCCAATCAATGATTAGATATGTTCAATAACATATGATTGGAGCCATGTGATCCTAAGTGATTCTTGATTAAACAATTAGGGTGGAAAATTAATTTAAATTAAATTAAATTAAGTTAAAACGAAATGAAAAAGCTTATCACAACAAGACACTGAACAATTAAGAGATTCTCACCATTTTTTATATTATTTTGGTTGATTACTATTCCACTGGTCCCTCTTTTTATAAGCCATTTCTTTTTTATTCCCTCCTCCCCCCTACCCCACCCCACACACACACACACACACACACACACACACATATATATATATATATATATATATATATATATATATATATATATATATTGTCTGACTACTATACTATCGATAGCACCAAGCACTTGGTACTATCAAGTTTTTCATCATTAGATCTATTCTTTTGATCATTTCTATTTTTTAGATCATACTATTTTTTCAACCACACACTAAACCCTACGAGTCCACTATCATCCAAACCACACATCCTTTAATCCAATAGCTAAAACCCTAATAGCACAAATGACTTGGTGCTATCGATAGCATAGTAACTTAGTTTTATATATATATTATGGAGAGCAAACAAGTTATGTTGTCATCAATTTATTTTTAATAATAAAGCTTTCAAAATGATGATCGGTACCGTTCAATATGATTTAGATTATTTAAATTATCTGAAAATTAAATTTTATATTTTTTCGATATTCTTTTTCTGTCCATCAAGTGGACACAAAAATAAATGGCTGAAAATTAATATTTTTTAAAAATTGATGATAGGAATATTGTAATCAAGATCTAAAGTATAGATCTTGTTTTAAATAGTTTAAAAAAATTTCTAACCAAAATTCAATTAATTTTAGATTTCTTTACACTGTTAAACGAGCAAAATACTCATATTTACCATTAAAATTATAAATTTTGTAATATTTTGATCATTAGGTCAAAGATGTCAAAAAGATTTAAAATTTAATTTCTAGATATTTTCAGTGATCTAGATCTTGTTCAACGGTGTCGATCGTCAATTTGAAAGTTCTATTATCGAAAACAAATAAATGGCAACGAAGCCTGTTTGCTATTGATGGCTTATATACCCCTAAAAAGTTTTTGACTTTTTTATTTATCATACTTAGAAGACTAATATTAAAAATACATTTTTAACGTTTCAAATTCTTTCAAATATATTGATAGAGTTAGATTTTGTTAGTAAATTGGAACAACCGTTATTTTTGTAAAATTACTATACCTTTTTATTGTCAACAACTTTTCTTAATTGCCCTTAAGTTAGGAGTAAAAAAAATATTTTATTTTTTTATTTTTTTAAATATACCTTTCTATTTATATCAACTTTTCTTATTTGTCCCGAGTTAAACTCTGGAAAAAAATTTAATCCAGATTTAATTTGAGATAACTTAATAGGTACTAATAGTGAAATTATTTTTGAATAATAGAGAAATATACAGAGGTATATTTAAAATAAAAAGAAGTAAGAATAAATAAGATACTTCAAAGTATTAAAGGTTAGGCTAAATTACAGAAAACTTTCCTATAATATACTACTTTTTTACTTTACTCTTTGTCTTTAAAAAACTTACATTTTGCCCCCCCT